>JABUIW010043886.1:208267-232810 GCA_013363375.1 Menidia beryllina
CTTTAGGTCAACGGTATGGAAAGACTTTGGCTTCTACAAACGAGATGCGATGTGTCCCTGTGTTAAGTTTTTCTTTTAGTTTTTATAATAGATGGAATATCCTGGCCTGCACCTTTTGTATAAGGGCATTTTATTTGTTTTACCTCATGTATAAACTTCAAGCACTTTTTTAAAGGCTTAACTGGAAAATGTGCCTTTGTGCCTTTGCTTTAATTGTTTGACAACATGCACTACAGAGAAATCTTATTTTTGTTTGAAGTTTACACTTGTAAAGTTTCAGAGAGACAATCACTCTCTAAGTTGCACTTCCTTTGTTTCAAAATAAAAGGCACAGTTAGCTTGCGTGCCATAACTTGAACTATGTAGTCCATGGTGTACTTTTCTTCTGCATTGCATCGCATCGTATTGTATCGTATCGTATCGCACTGTATTGCAGCATTTTAAATTTAGATCGTTCTGTATCGCACCGGATCGCAGGAGGTTGGAGAATCGTATCGAATCTTATCACTAGAAATTCCATGAATCGTGAATGTATCGAATCGTTGGCTGTGTATCGAGATGTGTATCGTATCGCCTTGGTGGTGAAGATTCCCATCCCTACTATAGACGTCTTTGGCAGCCAGTGAGTTAATGGAGAGATGATGCGGTCCACTCCCTGCACCGCTAGATTCACAACCCAGCCGCTCTGATCAATACAGAAGGCCTTGTGCCTCTAAAGCTTATCAGCTGACCAATAGCTGGCAGTTTGACTGCAGCTGATTTAGCCCGGGCGGCGGAGGGGCAGCGTTTCCCATTAGCTCTGACACATTGCAGAGACATCTTCGGCTCCTCACGGAGCGTGTTTACAGGGAAGTCTGTGGATCCGCCGGCATCCTTTCATCCGACCTCAGACCTGCAAATGATCTCTCGACAGATCCAAGAGCATGACTAATGGTGATTAAAGCTTTGGGACTCTGCAAGAGAGTCTGGTCTCTATAATTTTGGGGGGTAGTACACGTTTCTGACGAGGCCCGCGCTTCATAATGAGTGCTTTCACTTTGAAGCTTTGATTATATGGTGAAAGCACAGAACGGCGTTAGTCATTGTTACAGGAGCAGAAAACTGCAACAGCGTCTTTAAGGCGTTCCGATATGACGGCAGCACTTCTTTTTTTTTCAGCAACGAGGACAAATAATTCAAATGTGTCTTTTCCAAAGAACGTGGTTGACTGGTCTCACCTCATTTTCAATGCGGCCTCTCCATCAAAGACAGTCTATTTTAACCCGATAATGCCATCTGTATAATGTTTGATTGATACGGTTTCTGAAGATTTTTGAATCTCCCAGACCTTTTGCATCATTTAATGGTTAAAAATGTGGCTCAAAACCCTGTTGCACACTGTCAGAAACACCAGATAACAGCAGGCAGAAGACTACACAACAACCACTTATCAATTGGTAATAAATTATTGAATATAAAAAAATGATTTATTTTTAAAAAATATATTGTTAAAGGGCAAAATAAAGACTTCAGACTAAAAAAAAAAATTCTCTCTATTTTGCTAGCTTGCTTGAAGTGAAACAAGCGCTGTGCAATAATCTGAAAAATGACTTCCTCAGACAACGATGGATTTAGTCAGACTGATTTAACGCAGATGAATCCATTTGTCATATTTAAGGACACTCGCACGCACAAAATGGAGAAGCCCCGTCCTGGTGTCCAGGTTTTACTGCATCTCTTTTCAGGTAAGTTCCTCATCCCAGCCAATCTTCTCTCCTTGGACATTTGCTGAAGTATCCGTTTTCCTAAAAGAGCAAACAAAGTGTGACACACTTCACAGAAAGCCATGTAAAAATTTTATGGACCTTTATGGACCAATTTGCCTGTGGAACAAAGCTGTCTTGATTCTTTGACAAGTTGGATAACTTCTTTCTCCCGTAGAGAGCTTGGTGGACCATTTTCTGCATAAAAATGTCTTTGAATGAAGCCTTTAGAGTCTTTACTGAGCTGGTCTTGCTCTTATTTACCCAGATGTTTTAGACCAGAGTCTGTGCAGGAGGTGAGGATGGCCCAAACAAGTAGACTTTCCTTCTGTAACCCAATGATGTGGTCACCAAGTTGCCATTCATACACCACAGGAACCTCAGAAAATCTTGATCATCCTTTTTCACAGAAAGATTCATTCTGTCTGACCCTACCTTTTCTATAAATCCGTCCCATTTGTGTGATGTATTTAGCTAGTTCTAAAAAAAACTGAAACAAAAACAATTAAAAACAACTCAGAATCTGATTGATTTTCAAAAGATGACACAAGGAGAATAGAGTATTCCCTCTTTGTGTCTCGGCATTGAACTGGTCACTAATTCTTATAATGAAATCACTTTATTACACAGACAGTCTTCATTAAAACTGTTCTAATTTTCGACATTGACACGTTTTCAATTTCCCAGGGTGAAGAAGTAGCTGCTAATAAGACATGCAAGTAATAGCATGCTGTTTTTATTTATGTTTGACAGTTTACCAGTTGATCCAGACTGCACCCATATCAAAGCCTTAACCACTTGTAGGGACACTTTTGTAATAAAGTGCCAGAATTAGTTTGCTTTCAAGAGAATATTGCTCAGTTTTGAATCCTGAAGTTGAAGAATGCATCACACTATGATATCGAGTGCTAGCAGAGATGTCTTTCCACTAAACCCTGATTTCCCTGAAGTGATTCACGGCTACATACCAAGAGCCCCCTCCTTATCATTGATCTACGCCAGCTTCTTTTAGCTGTTTGGGTATGAATAACAATTTCCTTCCTACTGTAACGATGGCAGCACTTTGTATTCAGTGGGTATCTCAAGGTGAAACTATTTCCCAAGCAATTATCTTCCTGATAGACATTTTCACAGGCAAGCAGCCAGCTCCAGGAAGGATATTTCTCTGGAGCATATGGCCATTTGTTTTTATAATTGTTCATTTGATTAAAGGTTTTTAGATGATATCACGCTGAATGTATTCTTATTATGAGATCACATTTCAATGTCCAGAGTTCACGATAAATATAAAAACACTGCTGGCCTCACGCTGATGTCCCTCTTTTTTTTTTTTTTTTTTTTTTTGTTGCTGTGTCTCTTACAGAGCTCTTTGTCGGCAGTTGTTGCCATAGTGACACACAGGTCCCACGAGACAGTGCCAGTTAACAACAAATTGACTCTCCCCTCAAGTACGCATTACGCACACACAGACCACCGCAGCATACTGCACTTACAGCAGGTTCACAGGCACATTTTTTCAGTTTTTAGAGGCAGGAAATCCAAACGTGACCCCTTCAAACCACCAGAATACAGTACAAAATAAACTATCGGTGTTATTCCTCATGCCTGACGCACAATAAATTCACTAACAAATTATTAACAAATTGTTGACAACTTGTTGTCATCCAGATAAAACACATAATTAGATTCTATTTTATACAGAGCCAGTTCACGACAAATGTCTCTTCTAATCACTTGGCCCAAAATCGAATTAAATTATTTTGAAAAAGCATCCAATTCATGTGGACCTAACAAAAGGAACCCAGTGGATTACGCTGAATCTCCTCATTGATCTGGTCCTCCATCCTGAGTGTGCGGGAGGTGACTGTAGAAATGTAAAAACTTCTTTATGGCAGTATCAAAACTTTGGCAGAACCAGAATCAGGAAGGGCGACCATCAAGACCGAAGGCCCCCCAAACCCCACAGCACGATAGCTCCTGCTAGCTAACTCAGCTGAGTATCTAAAAAAAAAAAAGGAATTCAAACTGTTCGACAGGATTTGGGAAACTTAAATCATATCCGAGACTCGAAGGGAAAGTGGAATGATTTTAAAGCAGGCAGAGACCCAGTCTGCAGAAACAGGAAGCAGGCTGAACGTGGAGCAAACACCTGCTAAGATTAATTGTCCCATGTGTGATAAACAGGTAGAATGTTCTGTTTCGGGGGTCACGGTGTCTGTGGAGTCATATTCAGGACATTTTGTGCTGCTGTTCTGCCTCAGTCATCTGTCAACAAGGACCACTTTCTCCCACTTTTACCACCATGTGAAAACTTAAGATGGATCTGGCTAAAGAAGACCTTGAATGCGACATAGACAAGGACACCTGGGAACAAATATTGGCCGATAATGGTAAATATATCCAAGAATTAAGTTGTAAATGTATTAAATATAAAACTCTACATAGGTTCTACTAATAAATAGTAATGTCTGCTGAAGGTGTAAAAAAGAAACGGGTTCTTTTGAGGTTATACTGACTAGATTAAGAGGCAAAGGGCAGGTGGTGTTAAACAATTGGGATTTATTTCAAGTGTACCTGACTTCTCAGTAGTGGCTTTATTATAAGACTGGCAGGAATGTGAGAATTACAGTTTTCAACCTTGTTATCTTATTATAATACTGGTGTGTTAAGATACGTGTGCGTATTAGACTCAAGTATTTCCTATTATGTTACCATTTTTTGTTTGCCTTTTTTTTCATCTCCATCATCCAGGAGCTCCTTTTATTTTTATTTTTATTGTCTGACTGTGTGTTGTGAGCTTTTACTTTCTGCATATTATACCATGCAAGCTTTGTAAGTATTTGTTTGATTGTTTAAATAAAAAAATAACAAAAAAAAAAAGCACAGAAATCCTTTTTTTTTCCAAATGTGATGCGCTCTTTCAGTAACTCTTTATGGTCTGTTGTCTCCTCAGTGACTGGAATGACGAGTCTTTAAGAAATGGGAAGGTCTGAAGTTAAAGCAAACGGCTCTCAAAGGTCAAAGGTTATGGGGTGGTGATCTGGTTCTGCCAAAAGGAGACGATTCCAGTCCAGTGCCACATACATGCGGAGAAGTGTCCCACTTTTCCAACCTTGATTTGACAAGATCCAACACATCCTCCCTAATCCAGACCAGGGGTCTGGTATCGATTCATCAAGGCTATTTCTTTGTCCCAGTTCGGAAAAAACCCTCCGAATTGATGGGGTCCCCTGGCGAGATCAACACTTTTGTACAATTCACGCTGTGTAGACGGACCCAGCTACAACAACATGGCGCCCGATCCGAAACAGACACAAAATGACAGGTTTTTTCCTTTTCAATTGTTCTTTTCATGTGCTTTTTTGAGCTGATCGTGTCTTTCAGAGAGTTTTCCCAGCCCCCCCCCCCCCCCGCACAGCACAGCTGGTCTTGCATTCTTTATTTCCTCTCCTCCCGTTGTGCGCTTTGTGTTGTACTTTCTTTTCTGGGCTTTTTCACAGAGATTTCAGGTTATTCTTTCTGCCTGAGCATCATTTGAGTTTTAGTTGATACTTTTTGAGTTTTTTTTTTAAACTTTTGATCAATGATTTATGTTCTGCATTGAAAAAAAGGGAAGATGTGTTTTTGACTTAAAGAGATTCTGTTTTTGTTTGAGTTCCCATTTTGTCAAGTGGGTCAAGCTACCTCAGATCGAAACAATACAATTGAATAGCGGCCCAGATAATCCAAATCAAATTGAATTGTGGGGTTCATAACAATACTAAGCCCTAATTGATACCAAAAGATAATTGAGACTGACTTACAAATCAGCATGGAGGAGTGTGTGGAGATATGAAATAGTGGGAAGCAGGCAGAGTCCATTTAGACAAGAGGAAGCATGGCCCTTATTTTGTTATTCAAGTTGTTTGGTTAGATTAGAAATATAATAAACAGTGGTGGGAAGTAACGAAGTACAAGTACTTCGTTACTGTACTTAAGTACAATTTTCGTGTATCTGTACTTTACTTAAGTAGATTTAATAATGGATACTTTCTACTTTTACTCCACTACATTTAACAGTAAGTATCTGTACTTTCTACTTCACTACATTTCTATACAGCGTTTCGTTACTCGTTACATCCAAGACGCATTTGGGTTTTTTGATTTGTTCGTTAGTTTGAAAGTATCCAATGGCGAGAGCAGAATCAGTCCGCTGAACCAATCCAAAGCGGGAAATAACCATTAGGCCCTCCCTCAAGAAGAGCAGCACAGTACCAGGACCTGCATAAAATATCTAAATCTAAACTGTCACAGGGGGGAAACACAATAAAAACATGCTTTATCTGCAGCATTGCTCATTAAAATGCTACATTACTGATTTATTCAAACTAAATACCATAGGTACACTTAATGACATTACATAAGCCGTTAGGTATTATGGTTGGCAAGTACTTTTACTTTTAATACTTAAGTATTTTTAAAAGCTTGTACTTTCTTACTTTTACTTAAGTAAAATAATAATGTGGTACTTTGACTTTTACTTGAGTAAATCTTTCTCTGTGTATTTGTACTTTTACTTAAGTACATTGTATGAGTACTTTCTCCACCACTGATAATAAAAGTACGAAAGCTATATGCTAGAACTAAAAAGCTACACGGATTAACTTAATCTTCAAATCAAATATGTGATATCAAGCATACATGTGTTGGGTTTAAATACACTTGATTCTGTTACGGAAGAGGGACTAAAGTCCTTTCTAGAATAACGCTGCCCACTCTGAATGATAATAGCTTTCCACCCAGCATTTATCACATCCATTCTACAAGCAAAATGCTTCAAATAAAACCAACTAAAATAGACGCGCTGTTTGAAATGTTTTCTGCATGAGATGATTTTATTTCCTCGCGTGTATTTTCCAGGGTAAGAAGTTTCCGCTTGAATGTAACAATGCAAATCAAATTTCTCTACTGCGGGATAACTAAAGTTGATCTATCTATCTAATGTTTCCAGACAATGTGATATGAACTACATAAATACACATTAGAGGTAGTTACTGCATGATTGCAGTCAATAGACTTTGGTCTGCGGTTGAGAACTGTTGTGCCATCATTTTTTTTTTCTATCAGATACATGTTTTCATTCAACCATTTCCAACACTGGACCCGGGATCCCGATCAGTAATTTTTTAAGCCTTTGGAGGCTTGAACTAGAAAGCCATTCAAGTTTAAAGACATAAACCTTTATTCGCATGTCTTTTCTCCTAAAAAAAAAAAAAATTCCAATTAAAAATGATTAAGATTCTTGCTCATTTTGGACTTTGGAATGGATTCCTGTGGGGTGGAATGTTGAACGCAGGTTTCAGGAGGGGAATTCTTCAGAACAGGATGTTTCTGTCCGTGTGTCCATAACCTTCAACTCACAGAAATAAATCCAACATGAAAACACTCGAAAAATGGTCCTCTTTTCATCTGATTCTAGTGGGATTTTCTAGTGGTTCCCATCACCCTTTTTCATGAGAACACTTCGTCTCTGTGTTGAAATGACCTTCACCTGTCACGTTTTTTAACATTTCAACACTGCTGTTCAGTTGACAAATGCATTACATATCAGCCTTTTCAAATAAGTCAGCAGAAATCCAACGCCATTCTTTCCCTTCTAAGCTGTTTCAACTCAATAATAAACCTCCTCTGTAGAAAATCAGTCTGGTTACATTTTTCTTGATCAGATCTGTGTCCTTTTGTCATTCTGCTGTCATTTATGTCTCTCTTGTTTCTCCCGACCCTTTGGCCCTGATTATTTCATTTTCATTAACCTTTTAGTTTTTGGAGTTTTGCTTCCCCAGTTTAGTTTTTTTTTATTATTGTTTGCATAAATGAATTTAAGTTTGATCCCAAGTTCCTTGCCTGCTGTTTCTGGGTGTAATTCCACAGACACTCAAAACCATGAGACTATATCCACTAAAGAGGTTATTTGTTTACTCATATTGTGTCATATGTCGTGAGCTGGAGGGTTCATGCTCAGGTATACGTGTGTAGCTAAATACAACTACAATACCCACAGTACAGTACCCTGATGAAACCCTCCGTCAGTGGCCTGTTTTTCCTCCTGATGGAGAGCAGAGTGCACACCTTGCAGGCTTAGCTTAGCTTTTAGCTTTTCCCATTAGACTGACTGTTTGCAGTCGACAATGTCTATCGTGATGTCCTCTAATGGTTCAACTACCTCAGTCATGATCATTTCCCTCCTCTTTGATGCCATTCAACAGCAGATCCCCGCTCCACTTTTAGATTTAAGATGTGAATAAATCACTTATGGGGAAAGTTGTTTAAACAAATTAGGATAGATTCCTAAATAAGTGTCTACTGCTGACCGAAAGGACCTTCCTTCTTACTTTCTTACCTGCTTCCGTCTGGACCGACACCTCGCACAACTCTTTGTGTCTGACTTTATCGTTAGTTCTGTTGTACTATTCAGGTCATATAAGCAGCTAGAAAAGATTTGTTAAGTTGTACAAAATCAGATTTCATCCATGGACAACTATATTTAGGCTTAGAAAATACTCACACCATAGTAACAGATACTCAAACGCCACCCCATCATTGTCCATAACATGTAAATACGACTGGCTAAACTGCAGATGATTACCAAAGTTAGCGAATAACTTTGAATATTAGAAACATTTTACTTCAATTATACTCCGGCTTCCTCCCGCCATCCAAAAACCTGCATGTTAGGTTAAGTGGACACTCCAAAACTGCCCCATGGAGTGATTGCGTGTGTGAAGTGTTTGTATGGTTTTGTGTGCGTGTGTATGTGGTTGTGTGTCTCTGTGTAGCCCTGTGATGGACTGGCCACCTGTCCAGGGTGACCCTGCCTCTGGCCTCTCTTGCCAGCTGGGATAGGCTCCATGTTGTAAAGTTGGAGATTGAATGAATTAATCTTGATGTAGTTTTATTGTGTCAAAGAAAAACTAACCGATATCTTTCCCTGGCTCTTGTTGTTCTGGATGGTGGCTGTAATCAGGTGATCCCAACACATCTACGGGAAGCTTTTCAGTTCCATGGTATGATCAATTTGACAGAGGTCTGAGGTATGTGTTTTTGTACGGCAAAACAAAACAGGACAAAACCTTTTTGTGCGTATCTCCAGAAGGGTTGTACAACGCCTGCACAATACTTTTTGAAAGGTCGGCACTCCATCAGAGCCGAATCCTGCAGAGGCGAGGACTCGTATCTCTCTCCACCGTAAATGTTTGACTTTACCAAGGTGACAAAAAAAAATGTAAAAGGTCAGACAAACCAAAACGGTTGCCTTTCGTTCCATATCCTACCCTTCTAGTGGCACACACTCAAGCTGTGTACCAGTGCTGCTCACAACTCCCATCGGTGCCTTCACACTCAAAAGCTGTGACACATTAGGGTCATGGGTCTCTCTGTCTGTGTGTGTGAGGGTTTCGTTTAACAAGCTAGTACCGGCTACCAATGGCCATGCATGCTGCATCAGATTGGGATAGTGTTAAAACTTGAATTTCTTATGAGTTCAAACTCCCATTTCACCCAGAACCTGTCTTAGTTTTATAAACTGTGGGTGGTGTGTGCCCACAATGGAGCCCAAAGGGATGCTAATCAATGACGCTTATCCAATGGAGGCAGCCTGTAGCCCTCCAACAATCTAGTTTGTCCCCGGAGAAGATTGAATTAAGGTCAGGAATTAAATTGTGGAGTCTCTCCTTGCCGGCTGATGACTCTTCACATGAGTCGATGTTTATGGCAGTGAGTTCCGATTCGTATTACAGTGAATGCAGTATATCAGTCTGAAGGTGGTGGTCAGGCACACTGGAAACCACCCATCTGAACAACAACTGGAGCTGGTAGTGGACACTTGCACCTTTAGCTTTGTGCAGCAATGACAGTGTTTGGGAACACTGGTATTTCACACACAAATGTACATCAGCCAACTTAGAATTTAGTCTCACAGTCACATCTCTTTCATAGGTAACTACCCGCTATGCAAACGCTCTTTGCACTATCTACCGTCAGCCAACAGCTCATTCTTGGGATTTACTTAATTGACAGCAGTTGGGGGATCAACCAAGACTCTGTGTGCCCGTTTTTATCTGAAGGAGTTTTTGGTGTTTTGTCCTGTCTCCATGGTTGTCTTGTCATTTCCTGTTTTATTTTGAAAGTACATGCCCTTGTTTCAGTCCTCTTGCACTCCCCTGTGTGCCACATGTCTGCTTCTCTTCCCTGATCACTAATTGTGTTCACCTGGGGTTCCCTTCCCTTGTGTTTAAATAGTCTGAGTCCCTCCTTGTCTTTTACCAGTGGGTTTCGTCATTCTTCATTTGTCTTCGTATCCCGACCTGTACTGAGCAAAGCCATAGTTATTCCTTGCTCCTTGAACCCTGTTTATGCCTTGTAAGAGAGTTTCTGATTTCGTGCTTTGTAACTTTTGGTCCTCTTTTCTGAGTGAGTTTATTTTGTACTTTGTTCATAGTTTTGTCTGCCTTGTTTTGAACTTTTCCTTGTCATCCATTCCTTACGAGTGCAATTTTTGGTTCTATTAAAACCTTTTTGCCAAGATCTCTGTACCTGAGTTTTGTCTTGAGTTCCATTTCTGACACACCTAAGCGAGTCACTACCAAGAAAGAGGTCCTCATTTTGGCCCTCAATCCCTAGTGTTAGCACCTCTTCCTTACAATTCTACGCTACCACTGTCTTTGCGCAACCATAGCAAGATTGAACCGCATTGGTGTAGAATCCTAAATGAAGGGTTTAATATAGTTTAGTCCTGAGTGGTTGAACTCCATACCATGGTCTGCGAATAGTCTCCAGAACCAAGGGAGACCTTAGCACCCAGGTGGAGGAGAAAGACATTCATCAATATTCTCAAGGATTTCGTAGAGGTCTTTTAAGTTGCCGCTTTATTTGTTTTCTCACGAATTTCTTAAGATGTTTGCTGTTTTATTCGGTTGGAACTTTCTCACCATAACAGGAGAAGAACCCTATGTTACCTTTGGTCAAAACCGAGGTATTGGACTTTTAGATCATCTGTGTGATTATAATCTCCTGGTCTTGGAGTCCAGCCTCTTGAGACCCCTAACATAGTCGATTGATCTGGAAAGGGCAGTGACCATCATTTGCCAGGCACGATTTCCTGATTGTCTACTCCTAAATAAGTCTGCTGTGTCCAGAATCCAGGGAGTCTAGTTTCTACTAGACTAATTTCTGCAGACCCTGTTCAAAACGTGATTTAGAAAACATTATGCAATGACACGACTAAGCCAGATCATGGGAATTTTGTTAGACGCCGATCAAAGTTACAGTCAAGATCGAACAGACGTCCATACGAAGCAATCTGTGTTAAAAGTAACTATGAACAAAACCCATGTTCCATTCTATAGCTGAAGATTTCTGGTTCAGATACACAGTTTTGCTACTATAATCTCAAACAGCAGGGTCAGACAGTCCCCACGTTTAGACTGTTACTGAACGGGCAGCTGGCAGCTGAATGTGGGCCTCATAGTCGGCTAAAAACTAGTATTTCTTCTCCACCCCCCTGTCTTGCCATCAGGAGCCGTGCCTTCCAAGGAACCTGCTCACCATGTTTAATGCAATCAGACTCTGCGTGCTCCTTCCTTATCTAAGAATATACAATGACCTATTCACGGTTATGAAGGATTACTGGTCTGGCAAAATCCTGAATTGGATTTAACAAGTAAATAAAATGGATGAATGGATGTTTTCATTTTTCAAACAATCCTAATGTCAAGCAATCAAACAGTCAGGAGACAGGAAAAATGATAATACCATTCAGAATTTTTAATTTCTTCAATGGATTATATAAGATATCTAGTTTATATTGGCAAGATGTTCAAGAAACATTATTCAACTGTTTCAACACAGTATGACTCTCCCTGCCTGTCCTTGGTTAATACAGCTTTTTTTCCCTCTCTTCTCTCATGAATAATTTACCCAGTGAACCAAACAAGTCCCGGCAATGCGAAATATGGGAGTCTGAGCTGCAGTGTTTTCCCCGCCGCAGTGAGGGGGACTAATGAATTATGATGCTGCGTTTGAACTCTGTTATTAAACTCATGAGTGAATATAAGATCAACCCATTAGCATCAGCAAACAGTGCATGATTTTACTTAATGGTAATTGTTTGGTTTTGTCTTTGTTCTTTAATTCATATATATTTTTATATATATATATTATTTTTTTCCCATATTCTTAAGGATACAATCCATGCAAATATTAGCCGTGAGAGTAAGAAAAATAGATCAGCTCAACACTTTGAAATGAATTAGGTAAATGATTATTAGAAAGCAGCAACTGTTATTGTTCATCCACTTAGGAAAAATACTGAAAGCTTTTTTTAAATAACACCCAACAATGGGTGTATATTCACTTGTCCGTGCTGCAAATGGATCTGGTTTCATTTGAGAACTCTTCAAACATTTCAGTGGCACTCACAAATATCCCCGATAAAACACGCAATATTGTATTTCATGTATCTGGCCGAGCCGTTCTATTTCAGTACTCCTCAGTGATTTCAATGGCCAGTAGGAGTCACAATAGCTTTTTCTCACACCGTCAGAAGAGCACTGCCAATCCCCCCCCCCCCCTCCAGCCCACTTTGAGTCACCCTGTGGCTGATGCAACCAAACATTTCCTCAGCTAAAGTAATGGAGTGGAAACAGATCAGACAGATTGTGTTGTTTTGCCAACCAGGATTCATTCAACACGACATCCAGCCTTCGGGATGAGTAAGAAATTACTCTCGCTGATTCCCATTCAAGTGTTTTTCTTTATCCTAAAGCCATTGTTCCATCCATGTAAACACGTTCTCATTAGGTTTCATTGTCCTCATGCAGTTTTCAGACGTTTAGCCTCCTGTGAGATGACTTCTTCATGCAGTGTGAGGCTGTAATTAGTCTACCATGGTGTCTGGCGTCTGGTGACAGCAGGGCCCTGCTATGACCTGACGTATGGGCCAGATGTTCTAGCACTTAAGAATGCACATCTGGAGGCGGCTCTTGTTTTATTGAGTGAAGTTTCTTTGGTGACTCTTCGAGCCCATGCGTTCGGAGAAGGAAGGCCGGTTACCATGGTTATAGCTGCCAGCGGTGAATAGAAGCTGAGGGAGTCGCGCTGGCAGCTGGTTGCAAAAGGGTACATAGTGATCACCGCTTGTAGAGAATGGCTTCGGTATCTCGTGGCAATGCGCCTGTTGTTACTAAAAAAATCTCTACTTAATCATCTGCTAGACTCTTTGCAGTGCAAACGTTCAGAAAAGTTCGAAAAGTCGCCTAACGAGAAAACAACATACTCATTTCTGGACTCAGCTATGAGCTGTATGTCTCAGAAATGATTTGTTTTCCCAAATATTCAGAAAATATTGGAACACAAGGCCCACAACCGAAGGCTACCAGCTCACCCCCACCTTGGCCAGGATCTCCAGCCTCTCCTTGGCCCAGGTGTAGCAGGACGAGTTGAGCCTGCCCTCAAACCTCTGTTCCACCCAATGAGCTGCCAGCAGGGATGTGGTGGGTTAAAAAGAGGCTTCTTCAGATGGCTTGCTGGGGTCTTAGTCTCAGTTAGTCTCAGACCTGCAGTCTGTGACTAACCAGAGCTTCTACAAGTGGAATGGGAAGCAGAGCCTTCCCTTCCTCGGCCCTTCTCCTATGGAACAGCTACCAAATTTATCTTGGAAGTGAACAGCTCATCTTCCCTTAAAATGACATGTTCCATAGCTTTTCTCATTATCTCAATGAATTGGATGCTTTTAGAAATGTAACGGACTGATTTGAATTGTATTGCAATTAACTTGATCCTATTCATTGCATTATCAGTAACATTCTGTGTTTTCTAAGTGTCTAGATTAGATACAGTCTGACATGAGTTTTGATTTGATCCTATATAAATGAAACTGATTAAAATTCCGTTGAACTGAATTGAATTTTCAGAGGACAGCGGCCCTCCAGGACCGGAGTTTGACGTCCCTGCTTTGAAGAGTCATTTTTGAGCTCAAATATTTCTTGGATTAGAAACTATGTGTACAACCGGACGCCTCCCCAAAACGATTTTCACTGGCAACCGGATGTAATGTCGCGGAAAAGTTGACGACAGCCATCTGGGCTTTGTGAGGATACTGAAGTCTTTTCAAATAATGAGGAGATTATACATGTCTTAAATCCAGATTTACTCTGGGGGTCAGCGAGTGGGTCAAGGGTTCATTTAATTTGCTTGAAAGGGAAGCATTATCATGGAAACTCTTTTTTCCTCCCCACAAATGAGAAGATTTTTGGTGGTTGTCGGGGGGGCTTCTTACACTGACTGTTCTTCTGAACTAATGTGTCTGCAGACATCTGTGGCTGCTCTCCAAATGAAATACTGACCATTTGAAAGTGTTAATGAGGTGTCTGTGAAAGGACAAATCAATTATCTTCCAAACTGAAGTTTCATGATTTGCCAAGCTAGCATTTTACATCACTTTTCACCCTGATCCTGAGAAGTTTGCCTCAGCAAGAAGAGCTCCTCGTGTTTGTTTTTAAAGGGAAAGCAGTTCCTGTTTGTGTTGAGTCATCTCATTTCTGATTACCTTTAGCTGTTATTCTCCAATTCTACAGTCTGATTCAGTCATTGTTTGATTGAATCTGTAGAATTTATTGCTGGTGTCTTCTAATAGGTGCCCGAAAACCTTCCCATCTAATTACATCCGTCATTTGACTGGTGTTTTTTGAGAAGCTCATGTCCATGACATTTCCAAATCTAAACCTTTCAGAGCGGGGGTGTCAGACATCGAGGTTTGGAGTGTTTGCCTGTTTGCACACACCTGACGCTTAACAATGTCTAATGGAGATCCCATTTGATCAGAATCAGGTGTGCAGAAGCAGGAAAATGTCTAAACCCTGCAGGATGGCGGCCCTCAGCGACCGGAGTTTAACACACCTGATTTAGTGTGTTAGCGCCAATTATGAGAGTGAGCAATCAATAGTTCAGCGCTGTCAAATGCTCAGGTTTGACAAAGCAATACTAGTGTATGTACAATTGATTATTTTGGTTAGCAGAGAACATTTTCAAAAAAATCTATTGGAGAATTAAAGCCCTTTTACAGGGGGTTTGATCACAGACATCAAAGGGATTCATGTCCTCCACATACTGCAAGGTTCAGACCTCAGTGCAATTTGATTTACCAGCCAATACTGTCTTACAACGGATGGTGGCTACCAATCAAAAAGAAATTCTCCAGAAATGATGGGTTGTTATGTCATGATTGGGGCCAAATCAATGAAAACTGTCTTTCAAGAGAAGTCTTTGATTGGGCTGCAAGCATGTGGTGGTTAGTATACATGCTAACACCATGTTTACACCATGTTTTCATCATGTTTACACTATGTTTACACCATGTTTCCATAATGTTTACACTATGTTTACACCATCTTTACACCATGTTCCCATCATGTTTACACTATGTTTACACCATGTTTTCATAATGTTTACACCATGTTTCCATAATGTTTACACCATCTTTACACCATGTTTCCTTCATGTTTACACTATGTTTACACTATGTTTACACCATCTTTACACCATGTTTCCATCATGTTTACACTGTTTACACAATGTTTTCATCATGTTTACACCATGTTTTCATCATGTTTACACTATGTTTACATCATGTTTCCATAATGTTTACACTATGTTTACACCATCTTTACACCATGTTCCCATCATGTTTACACTATGTTTTCATCATGTTTACACCATGTTTCCATAATGTTTACACCATCTTTACACCATGTTTCCATCATGTTTACACTATGTTTACACTATATTTACACCATCTTTACACCAGGTTTCCAT
Source organism: Menidia beryllina (assembly GCA_013363375.1). Classification (NCBI taxonomy): domain Eukaryota; kingdom Metazoa; phylum Chordata; class Actinopteri; order Atheriniformes; family Atherinopsidae; genus Menidia; species Menidia beryllina. Next base: position 223,858 of record JABUIW010043886.1, read on the forward strand.
CATGTTTACACTGTTTACACAATGTTTTCATCATGTTTACACCATGTTTTCATCACGTTTACACTATGTTTACACCATGTCTCCATAATGTTTACACTATGTTTACACTATGTTTACAACATGTTTCCATCATGTTTACACCATGTTTCCATAATGTTTACACCATCTTTACACCATTTTTCCATCATGTTTACACTGTTTACACAATGTTTTCATCATGTTTACACCATGTTTTCATCATGTTTACACTATGTTTACACCATGTTTCCATCATGTTTACACTATGTTTACACAATGTTTTCATCATGTTTAGACCATGTTTTATCTTGTTTACACTATGTTCACACCATGTTTTCATTATGTTTACACTATGTTTACACAATGTTTTCACTATGTTTACATCGTGTTTTCACCAGGTTTACACCATGTTTTCACCACGTTTTCACCATGTTTACATTATGTTTTCACCATGTTTTCACCATATTTTCACCATGTTTACACCATATTTACACTATGTTTTCACCATGTTCTTACCATGTTTTCACCATGTTTACACCATGTTTTCACCATATTTACACCATGTTCTTACCATGTTTACACCATGTTTACGTCATGTTTACGCCATATTTATACCATGTTTTCTCCATGTTTTTACCAGGTTTACACTATGTTTTCACCATGTTCTTACCATGTTTTCACCATGTTTACACTATGTTTTCACCATGTTTACACCATGTTCTTAGCATGTTTACACTATGTTTTCACCATGTTTACGCCATGTTCTTACCATGTTTACACCATGTTTACGTCATGTTTACGCCATATTTATACCATTTTTTCTCCATGTTTACACCATGTTTTTACCAGGTTTACACCATGTTTTCACCGTGCTTTCACCATGTTTTCATAATGTTTACACCATGTTTGCACAATGTTTTCTTCATGTTTACACCATATTCACACCATGTTTTCATCATGTTTACACTATGTTTTCACTATGTTTACACCATGTTTTCATCACGTTTACACTATGCTTTCACCATGTTCACACTATGTTTACACCATGTTTACACCATGTTTACACTATGTAAACATGGTTCCCTCCAGATTCTCTCAAACTATGCATGCTAAGCTAATGAAATCCTCTACATAGCCCATGGGACTGTGGCTGTGCACGCGTCTCTGTGCACGTGCGGCCCTGTCCAGGGTCTTACCCTATGGTGGATAGGATTTGCTTCAGCCCCCGATCTGCAAAGAAATAGAAACAAGCCTTGTGGACGAAGCATGGATGGATGGGATCCCTTAAATGAACAAAAAAATAAAAAAATAAACTACCAGCTTTACAGTATTTAGTGTCACTTACTTAAAAAGACACTAAATTATGAAATTCCACTCTAATCCCTCCAGAGTGAGATAGGAAACAGGATGCTCGACTTTGCCCGGCCATCTCCTACATACTTTCAGCGAGTACTCCCTTAGTTAATGAGACCCCTGCTTAGACTTAAGCTGTTTAAGCCTGAAAATAGCTTAGTCCGATTCACCATGCCCTTAAAATGATGAGAGGTACATCAAAATGTTTTTATTTTGAGTCATCAAAGCGCTGTAATACAAAATGTCATCATCATCTTTCAGTTGTACATAAATCTATGGGTTAGATTGGGAGAAAAACGGTGAAAAGCAGCATTTGAGGAACACAGAAAAAAACACAACATTTTAAATCTGTATTGAAAAAAGGCCCTTTTACTCTGAACCAGAAAAAGAAACAACCCCCCCCCCCCACCTCCCTTTTACCTTGGCGTGTCGTTGAGTGCACACACTGTTCCAGCAGTTAGACCAAAAATGAAAAATCTTTCAAATAGAAAAAAGACAAACAAAGAAGACATTGGCAAAAAATGTAGTTTCAAGTAGAAATGAAATGTTGGACAGCGGTTTCCTTGGAGACCCACTTCATAAGGGGGCACGGAAGCCTTTTGCTTTTCTTTTAGAGTGAAAATGTGTGTAAACAAAAGCGAAAAGTCTCAACAAAAATGTGAAATCATAACCATTTTAACGTGCGCTACCGGCCCGTGAAGAGGGTGAAATGCAGCTTCACTTTGGTTGACGGGCGAGTCCTCTTCTGTCCATCTGGGATCAACTTTTCAGCGGGGCTTCAAACTCCCGTCGCGATTGGCCGTCAGGCAGCGCTCGATGCTTAGCGTCGAGGGCAAATTGTTCCATAATGGAGTTTCATCGATCTGAGCTGCTGCTCGACCCAGTCCAAACGTCTCTTTCAGTGGAGGGAGAGGAAGAGGAGGACGGCTTCTTCTTAAAGTTTTGCCTTCAGACCTGGCTGCTGTTAGCATTTAAGACTCTGACCTGCTCACTCCGGGCATCTTTTAGATCCTCTGTGTTTTCTTTGCCAGTGTTTTATTGCTGGTGTACAGTCATTAGTAGCACACATTCTAATCATCACCGTCAGTGCAGTTAACCCTGTAATGCCAAATGTGTCATATCTGATTCATACGGTTTCTGAAATGTTTTGCGTCTGACACCTTTTGCATAATTTAATGGTAAAAACTTTGCTCAAAATCCTATTGTACACAATCAGATACACCTGATAACAGGGGGCAGAAGACTACACAAAAAATAATCTTGACCTATCGAATAGTAATAAATTATTCATATCAAAATGTATTTTTGTTTTTTCTTTTTACATATTTTGTTAAAAGGGCAAATATAGACTTAAAACAAAAAAAAAGTACGTTTCTGTTTTGTTTTATTTTTGGATCGGGCTTCAAAGGGTTAATGGAACATTTTTACAGGAATTTCCAAAGTATTTCCAAAAAGACAAGAGTGTGACGTGGTTACTCTAGCACGGAGTTTGTTTTATGTTTGGTCACTAATTTTCCAGTCGTTTCAGATACAATTTGGCTATAATTACTCACTTTAGCATTGTAGGCTATCACATGATCTATGTAAATGACTGATTGTTTTATTTTCTTTCATAACTATATTTTGTGTTAAAGTCTCTGTCTGTGTCCACAGACTCTCTTTTCCCTCTTTTTCTCTCTCTGTTGCATTCGATCCACCTTTGGGTCAACACACACACACACACACACCATTTGTTAGCACATTCCTGTCCTCTGCATGAATTAGGACCTGGCCTGTTCGTGCCCAGAGCTAACTGGCCAATAGGACTTGGTTGTGTCCAGTCCTCCTTTGAGGAGGCGGATGGAGCCCACAAAAAATAATCCTGACTTATCGCATAGTAATAAATTATTAATATCAAATTATTAATATCAAAATGTATTTTTGTTTTTTCTTTTTACATATTTTGTTAAAAGGCCAAATATAGACTTAAAACAAAAAAAAAGTACGTTTCTGTTTTGTTTTATTTTTGGATCGGGCTTCAAAGGGTTAATGGAACATTTTTTACAGGAATTTCCAAAGTATTTCCAAAAAGACAAGAGTGTGACGTGGTTACTCTAGCACGGAGTTTGTTTTATGTTTGGTCACTAATTTTCCAGTCGTTTCAGATAGAATTTGGCTATAATTACTCACTTTAGCATTGTAGGCTATCACATGATCTATGTAAATGACTGATTGTTTTATTTTCTTTTATAACTATACTTTTGTGTTAAAGTCTCTGGCTGTGTCCACAGACTCTCTCTTCTCTCTTTTCCATTTGTTAGCACATTCCTGTCATCTGCATGAATTAGGACCTGGCCTGTTCGTGCCCAGAGCTAACTGGCCAATAGCACTTGGTTGTGTCCAGTCCTCCTTTGAGGAGGCGGATGGAGCCCAGGAGATAATGCCCATCACCCAGACCTCAGGGCTCTAACCCACTGAGACCCAGAGAGAGGTTTTAGTCTGTCAGAGCCCAGCGCTGAAATACTTTACCTGTGACCTAATAAATGTCATTTTTTATATTTTTGATCCACTCTGGTTTATTCTCAGGTATCCAACTAAAGAATCGGGCTAACACCTGCCGTGCAATCACTCGTTCCCCTCACCTGGTTCTCTCCGCCCGTCTCCTCACCTGCAGTTCATTAGCTCATTTGGTTTTTCGGTATTTATACCGGTCTACTTCCACTTGATGCCTGCCAGATTGTCCTGTGTTGTTCCATGCCAAGCTTTTTCCCGCGTTTATTTGTTCTACCTTCTTGTTCTGACCTCGCGTTTGCCCCTGTCAGACTTCGGATTCCTGCCTTCCCCTTATCGGATTCGTTCACCTGTACGACTGATCTCCTGGTTTTGACCCTGCCTGTTTTTGGACCTTGTGAAACTTGTTTATTTCCTCACAAACTCGCCCTCCTCTGGGTCGTGCTTTCGGGTTCTCTGTTGCCCGGACCGGTGGTCGCGACAAAGAGAAAGACGGTCAGCTTTTTTTTTTTTTTCCAGGACTTTTCCAGGTATGGCTCAACGACAGCAGTTTACAAGGCCTTTGAAAATGCTCCACTCTGAAGGGGGACGCTGACTAGATGAACTGTCAGAGGTTTAGGAGTCTAGTGGGTAACAGCTCGTGGATGGAGATGATCTCTGACACTTCCTCCTGTATACCATGAGTGAGGAGTGGAAACGCTGTCCACAAACGCATTTGAAAGCCTTAAACTTTGTCATAAAAGACCATTTAGATGATATGGCTCTGTAAAAATCGTGGGTAGCATTTTATGAAGTATAGAGATGATTTTATTGTTGAGGAAACTGATGCAATTATCACTTCAGAGTGTAAAGGAATGGGGGGGGATTTAACAGACCTCAAACTCTGTTAGCCTGGATAATATCTGAAAATAAAGTGGAATTAGACTGTTTTTCTGAACAAATTTAGACTTTGAGGAACGCTTTAATTGAGCCATTTTTTGTTTTTATGTTGGATTTCTAATTTTTCTTTTTTTGACCAGTCAATACTTTGTGTTTCCCAGTTGGGAGGCAATATAATTTGACAGAACTTTTGTTTTGCTGGACTTGGTGTCTCCTTCCACAGATATAGAGGTGCTTTCTAGTTCTTTCTGTTAGTGCTGCCATCCTTCCGTGCTCTGTCTTATCTGCTTCTCCGAGCGACGTCATGAGGGGGGGAGGATTCCTGGAGCCTCTCCCGTCCTGTCTCCGTCAGGTTGCGAGGCAGGGTACATCCTGTCCAGACCGCCCAGTCCATCACGGAGATCAACACGACCCACAACCACGCACACTCACACTCACACTCCTGAGGTCGTTTAACCGCCTGAACCATTAAAGCCTAACACAACATGCTACCCAGCTCCTGGTGCAGTCTATGGTCATCTCCCGCCTCGACTATTGCAACGCACTCCTGACTGGTCTCCCAGCCTGTACAGTAAAACCTTTACAAATGATCCAGAACGCGGCGGCGCGTCTGGTCTTCAATCAGCCCAAAAAATCTCACGCCACCCCTCTGTTCACTGAACTCCACTGGTTACCTCTGGCTGCCCGTATCAAATTCAAGTCCCTGATGCTAGCCCACAAAGTGCTTAACTCATTGGCTGCCAAAGACGTCTATGGACGTCTTTTATGTTTTTCAATGCGAGTGGCTTGGGGGACGATCGGCGAAAGTTTTTCCGTAAATATCGGCTTCTAGACAGAGTATGGACTAACAAATTTACCCTCTAGGTAGCTGTGCCACTTTTGATGGGAGATTAGCATAGATTGTAGGCAAATAAAAACAAACGCAATGGTTCGTTATGCGAAAAATGGCGCACGTCGAAGAAGAACGGAACAAGGTAGAAACAAAAATTTTTTTCCTGATGATAGAAGAGAGTCTACTCTTTCTTTTGGTGTGTTCGGTGTTTACATAGTCATAGCACAAACTATTCTGTGGCTCTCAGTCAAAATGCTCAAAAAACTCTGGCAGTATGGGACTCTCTGTTCTGAAAATGGCTGCCAGTCAATGAGTTAAGGGTACGGCTCCCATCTACTTGAATCCTCTTGCAAAGGCTTATGTCACAACTCGATCACCCCGGTCATCAGTGGATTGTCGTCTAGCAGTGCCTTCACCACGCTTAAGACCATCCAGACTGTCTGCATGTGTCGTTCCAAGATGGTGGAACCACCTACCAAGCGCCACAAGAACAGCAGAGTCCCTGTCTGTCTTCAAGAAACTCTTGAAGACCCCCCTCTTCAAAGAACATCTCCTATCCTAACCCTAACCCGTACCTCTATCCCCCCCACAACTCTTTCTGTGGCCCCTATACCTCCATCTCTATCTCACCACTGACTCTGATCAGTGTTTCTCCTCTATAGGCTATAGCCAGCGTTGGGTAAGTTACTTTAAAAATGTAATCCGTTACAGTTACAAGTTACCTTGTTTAAAATGTAATTGTAGTGTAACTTTTTCGATTACTTTTAAAAAGTAATGTAACTAATTACTTTTGATTACTTTTTGATTACTTTGAGGTTTTAATGAGTATTGACCCGTGATTCATTTTAGCATGTTATTATTAGCTATTGGCCGCAGCTAGCAGTTCAAGGCTAACGTCTTGTTAATGGTCATAAACAACGTAATTAAATACATTAATAAATCGGAGACAAGTCAGTCGTATCCGGCTATAACATTTTAGTATCTATACTTTTTTAAGTATCGATACTTTTGACAACCCTAGTCTGAAATGTAGGACATGTCCGGGAAAAAGAGGAGTTGGATAGGCTAGGTAGGCTAGGCTAGGCTAGGTCATAGACATCGATAAACGTTTGTCATGCATCAACACCAAACAGTCAAATATTAGTAAATCAATACGCTTCCTCTATCAGTGAGTTGCATATTTCGCAAAGGTTTTTCTTTATATTTTTTTAAAAATGTAACTAAATTTGTAATTCTTAATAGTTTCGGAAGTAACTGTAACTGAATTACATATTTTCTCATTGTAACTGTAACGAATTACAGTTACTCTTTTTTTGTAACTAAATTACGTAACGCCGTTACATGTAATCCGTTACTCCCCAACACTGGTTATAGCTTATTGTCATAGTGATGAGAATTGGAATATGGGGTCTACTCTGTAAGTCGCTTTGGATAAAAGCGTCTGCCAAATGCATAAACATGAACATAAACATAAAGCCGCAAGTAGCATTTTTTCCGTCCTATCCAATGAGCCAAGTGAAAAAACAGTGAGTTCAAATAGTGTTTTCTACTAGCAGGGAGTTGGAGAGCGACTTCAGCCGGGTTATCTGAGCGTTCCTGAGATTTCACACCTTGGCTTTTAGATCGTATTTTCCTTTCGTCACTGGTGATTTTTTTAGCCGGGACTTCTGAAAGCCATTTGCTCTGGAGTTGGAGCGCCTGACCGAGTGGTATTAAAGTTCATTACACCATGATTCATTCTAATCTGTTGGGGACTCTGAAAACAGCGACTGATGAGTAGAAGAATGAGGAGGAAAATTTTAAACAGGGACGGGGAGAAACAGCACAATGAGACAAAGCTGGGCAAAAAACTCCATCTCTTTAACAGTTTGATAAACAGATGTAAGATAAATCTATCTGAATTGCACAGAAATGTACAAATTTAGGTGTTGCCATTAAGACGTTAAAGACAAGATTTCTGCTGCTACTGCCTGTATCTAAATGGGATAACTTATATGAAATAAACTGCATAATTGGTTTGATTTTTTTAGGTGGACAAAAAGCAAATCTGTGTAGTTTACACAAACTGCACTGTTTTTTTGTAATACATTCCATGATGAATACTTTATTTGCTCATTCTCCTTCATTTATTTGTTCTTTTTCAGTCAATAATTTTAACCTTTTATTATAAATTGTAATTTCCACCAGCAGGACTGATCCCTGTTTGTGTTATGGTTTTTCTATGGAGCTAGAGAAGCCTCACATTTCGGGGCTTGAACACCGTCCTGAAGACGATGGTCGGTTGTGTTCTTTATGTCCATTAACTCGTGGAGTTAACCTTAAAGTTAATCTTACCAGACTGTGACAAAACGCTGTATAAAAACTGTCAAAATTGATGCATTCTTGGTTAAATTACTCTTAGTAAACTGTGATATCCTGTAAATAGAACTGCATATTGAATGGTGTTTAATTCAAAAGTTGGAGGGCTTTGATCTAACAGAATGCTAGAAACGTGTTTTTTGTAAATATATAGTGATCTGCCAGCAGTTATCTGTCTCAAAGTTGCACTTTCTAGATCCTTAGGAAAGTTAAAAAGACTTTAAATGTGTCTTGCTATGGTCTTTAAATATCTGGTCCTGGTCATTCCTCAGCTATTCCAATCATCATTCCGAGAACTTTGAAAAAACAAACACACCACCTCGTCTAATGAGGAGTGCGTGTGCATTTCCATTGTCCACACGGCCGCCAGAGAGCGGGCCGACAGGGTCCGTTTGGAAGTAGTCTGAGGGGGTGAGAATGCTTTTGCGCAAATCTTAGAATAGAGTTCTGTGAAAACATTCTGTCCTCTGGGGGATAATACAGCAGCCCTGCAGAACCGGGTAAACATCAGGCCTGTGCCAAACGTTTCTGCTAAGGACACGGCCGCAGCCAGTTGCTCTGATCCACTGGGAAGACCCTTATCCAGGAAAAGGGGCCCTCTCCAGCTCGTTAGAGTTGGGAATGATTGGAACGGGGAAATGGCCCCCGGGAGACCTTTAATAGAGACACACTGGCTAGCTGGAAAGTCCTCTGTAAGGGAGCAGAGGTTCCTCTTTAAATTGCGAATATGAAGGGGCAAAGAGACGAGGAATGCTTATGTTCTGGATTAAAAAGGGTGGTTCAAAAGCCATGCCTATTCCCCAAGGAGAAATCTCATCGAATGACTAAATGTGGGGTTTTGGAGTCCCTGGTTAACCTGAGAATGAATATTTATGGAGGGAAGCTGGAGTACCTGGAGAGAACGCTCAAAAGCCAATCGGAAGGAACCAGAGGGGGTGAGCATCAGGTACACATCTTTGAAGACAACACACACATGCACACACACACACACACACACACACACACACACACACACACACACAC
>JABUIW010043886.1:260909-282285 GCA_013363375.1 Menidia beryllina
TTTCTGCCAGAGGGTTCTGGGTTGGAGTCCCCGGGAGAACCAGGACCAGAGGGTTCTGGGTTGGAGTCCCGGGAGAACCAGGACCAGAGGGTTCTGGGTTGGAGTCCCCGGGGGAACCAGGACCAGAGGGTTCTGGGTTGGAGTCCCGGGGGGAACCAGGACCAGAGGGTTCTGGGTTGGAGTCCCGGGGGGAACCAGGACCAGAGGGTTCTGGGTTGGAGTCCCGGGGGAACCAGGACCTTTCTGGGTGGAGTCTGCATGTTCTCCTGTGTCTGTGGGTTCTCTCCTGGTTCTCTGGCTTCCTCCCACAGTCCAAAAACCTGCATGTTAGGTTGATTGGACAATTGCCCTTAGGAGTGAGTGTGCGTGGTTGTTTGTCCTGCAATGGACTGGTGGACTGTCCAGGGTGTACCCTTCCTCTCGCCCATTGACCACAGGGATAGGCTCTAGGTCCCCCTGCGACCCCATTAGGGAATACGCTGTCATGATAATGGATGGATGGACGTAGTGGTAGGTGTTGTGGCCCATCCTGGTGCCAATATCCCCTTCCCAAACAATTCCCATTTTATATCCAGGGCTGTTCAAAAACCCTCAGGCTCTCAGGGCTAAGGGTGCCCACACCCTGCGACACGCTTTGGCTAATATAGCCCGCCAAACTAGAGTACCAGGAGGTCCCCAAAACTCTACACAGGTCCCAGAGGATTTGAACTGGGAACCGTCTTGCCAACCAGCACCCCACCATGAACAAGATAAGTTAATGTCTTTAAAAAAAGCCCTCCTTATTGAGAACGCTCTTCAGTTCAAATTTAAAAGAGGATCCGCTTCTACTTCTCGTAGATCGTAGGTATCCTTTGGCGTTAATCGGAGGATTCAATGGACAACCGTGCTTGTCAAAGCCCGAAGAGTTAAGCAATCCGTCAAAACTGGACATTAATGTGTTGACGATTTTCTGCCCTCAGATGATCCTGATTAGCGGCAGAGCCACAGGTCACTGGTCCCTCCCTCTGCTGCTTCAGATCCTAATTAGATGGGCTTTGAATTTATCCACTGAGACATGAACACCATCAAACCCTATCAAAACTCATTTCACCCATGATTACACCCATGCCCCCAGAACAATGCGGGACGATAGCTATATATGATGACTTGTGGAGATTGTGCATTAAGACAGGAGACGAATGAACGGAGGGCCTGACGTCTGGAAGTTTCCCCAACGAGGAAAACGAGCAGGTCGCACGAAAAGAGGAAAACAAGCAAATGACTCCATCAACGGTGAAACGTCCTGCCCGTGTCAACCCACCATTGACAATGTAAAGAGAAGAAAAAAGAGTGAATACTTGAATACTTGCGCACTAGATGTGCATAGATTTGAATATAGCAGCTTACAATTACAGCATCTGTTCCAATTATGATTAATATTGGGTATTTTATATCAGTTCATTTCCATTTTCAGAAGTAAAAGGTCAAAATAATACAAAATTCAATTAGTAGTTATACATAATTTATATTCCAGGGCAATAAAGTAACTCCAATTCAGACCAGCTTATAACAACAAGGTCATTTAATGAATAAAAATGCACTTTTTGACTCATCTGACCTAAGTTAGCTCCTCCCGTCCAATCAGGGTGGCTGGCCACTGAGCCTTACCAAGTTCCATCAATATATAAATTAATGAAATGGTGAGTCACATATTTTTGGAGAGAAAAAAAAGTGCTTGATGTCTTCCAGACATGAAACTTTTACCTACTGAGGCTAAAAATGGCCATGTGGGTGTAAAATAACTCCCACTCTTCAGAGGCGTCCTCCAGATCTCTCAACTCTTCGCTTTTACAGTTCTTTGCGGCCTCCCTGATGTTAGAAATGAGCGTAATAACCTCCCATAAATTTGAGTAAACCTTGATGGAGGTACAGTGATAACAGCCCGGGTGTGTAAACATAGCGCTGTTGTTGTTATTGTGTATCACAAAGACATACATATGTCTATTTCTAGTCTTTTGTCAGCAGGGATGACTCCAGACCTGTGAGAACACAGCTTTTTTCATGTTTCTCAGCTACCAAAATGTTTCCCCCTTCTGTTACTGTCATGTGTGGAATGATAAATATGTCATCAGCTAACATAATTCCACAGTTTTTTTTTTAATTTGAATAAAGTATGGATGTTTGGTTGGATGAATGGTTGGTTGGATGGATGGATGAAGGGAAGGATTATTCTGTAGGACACACGTCTTTAGGCCTGCTTCAAACGGTCATTATGAAGACAAAGATTGATAAGACTAGGTCACAATCCAAAGCAAGTTTTAGGGAATAAAAGCTGGGAAAATAAAGACTCAAATAAGCTTTAATATTGATATCAAACAAATCCAAGAGAACAGAGTTGAACAGAACAATATATATATATATGTGTGTGTGTGTTTGTGTGTGTGTGTGTGTGTGTGTGTGTGTGTGTGTGTGTATGTTTATCTGTGTGTGTGTGTGTGTGTGTGTTTTCTGGAATTCAAAGGTCACCAACGTATGACAAATGCTGAAAGTAGCGATGAGGCTGAAAGCTCTTGTGTTAATGCACAACATTTGCCCGGGAACGGCTGTCAGCCATCACAAGGCCAGCACCTTAATGTTTCTGGCAAAGTTTTCAGACGATTCTGCACGGCTGACAGCCGAAATAATAAAGCTGTCAAATAACCAGAGGCCGGCGGACCCGGCGCACTCAGCGCTTCCACATTTCATGTCCTAAGTTAAAGAGGAATCATCCATAATTTACAGGCAGCGGAGGGCCGTTTTAGGCCCGACTGCACCACAATATAAGACCCAAGTATTACCCAAAGAGTGTACTATTTGTTGGATATTTATCTATTCAGCCGGCAGGCGGGGATTTATTGCCCATGTCACCCCAGGGTATTCTCCACTTCTCCCTCAGACCCCCTCAGAGCTCACTACAGGGCTCTTTGTAAGGTAATTAGAGTGACGAGCGCTTTGCTTAGCTGTTATTGAAACCCGAGGTAGAAGCTGTCCTCGTGTCGAGGTTTTCATGTGACCATTAGGTTCATACCTGAGCAGATAAAATGAAGGCTTGTTTTTTTTTTTTTACATTTATGCTGTTAGAGAAAAACCTGCTGTGCTCTGGAGTGCTTTATTTAAGCCTCGAGAGGAGCGACTGTAAGTTCCAAAGAAAAAGACAGGGAGGCAAGTCTTTATTTTTCTGAGCAGGATATGCTCAGGAAAAACATTTAGCTGATATATTTAGTTTGTAAATCCGAAACACTGGACAGCAGTGACAGATTTTAAATCTGACATGAGATACTTTGCTTCCTCAGTGGTACAAACATTTTAATTAATAAAGGGTCCTTCTGTCCTGGGGTTATCATTATTGACATTTTACCAAACTCCATGCATGTTACAGAACAATGAGCAAGCTTTTGGCTCAGAATCTGATCATATATTCCGCTTGAAAACATAGCTGGGCAGTAGGATGGCGTGAGGAGGTACGGTCAATCCAGGAATAGTTTAAGAGTTTCGAAGACATGACAGGCCAGAACTCTCTGAAAACGTGCCTAATGAGCATCAGAGACCAGAATAGAAAAAGGATTATAGAAAATAATGGGAATAGGAGGGAAGTCATTTGTGATGTTGAGAGAATTATTGGAGAACATAAACAGTGAGTTACTGACGGAAACTAAGGATTGTTTGCAAAATATTGAAGTGCTTTAACAGCACTTTAAAGTTTACATTAACATGTTTCCGGACACTTTTTTAAAAAAATTTATTTGTTTTATTTATTAATTTTTTATTTATTTATTTTTATTTATTTATTTATTTTAATTTTCATTTGTTTTTATTATTATTTTTTTTAGGACACTTTTTAAAAAAAAAAGCTGATTTTTTTTAGTTCTGTGAGATCCCAAATCTTCAGGCCAGGGCTTATTTTAAAGCCCCGGTGTGTCACATGACCCGGCGCAGAGAGGAGATTTATGAGAGAGAGCACACAAGACGAAATGTGAGGAAATTCTATCGTTGTCTGTCTCTACATGAAGAGAATACCCAAAGAGGAATTGAATGTGCTCCGAAATGATTCTGACTTTCGAGACGTGTCCGGGGGCAAACTGAAGGCGAGGCGTGGAGTCTGGGTTGGTAAAGTGAGTAAACAGAGGAGAAGCACCCCCTCACCCCCTGCAGATTGGCTTGGGAGTTTAATGACAGAAGCTAAATGAGGGCACGATGTCAGAGCCTCTTCCCCCCGTCCAATTAAATCCCATCAAACATTTTGCACCTCGGAAATTGTGTTCCACACTAAGTTCGTTGAAACGTTTCACAATGTCTCCTTTACACCGAGGATTTTTGGAATGTTATGGAAAGACACTGACTGGATTGTAGACACGTCGTAACCCGCTTTCAAGCACCAGCATCACCCACAAAACCACACAATTTGTGTAACTTACTCAATCTAAACTAACAACCACAACTAGGGATAACATCACACTCCAAAAACGTGTATTTTCTAACACTCTGTTGTAACACAGCTAGTTGGTTACAGTCTATTTTGATCTGATGTGAAAAAAGGAGGCAGAACTTTTTATTCCAAAGAGCCCATACAAATATGAAGAACAGCATAATTACACAGTGCACCCACGACGAAGTCTGTAGAAATGATGGTTATTATAGTGAAAATGGCATTTCAACTGTGATCTTTACCCAACATTTCTTTATCCCTCTAACTATTTTCAACTCATTCTAAAAGCTGCTAGCTCTATTTATTTGTGAACGCAGGCCTGAAAGATAAACTGTTGAACTGGAAGACATCCACAATAGTTTATTTATTGAAATTTATTGATGTGAAATTCACATCTGTGTCTCTGTGCAGACCACTTTGTTAAGCCACCAGACAGTTTAAGTGTCTCGGTTACTGAGGTGTTTATCAGGAGATTGTTTTTGTCTGGTTAGCACACTGGACAGCTCGAGTTATGTGACGCAATGCACACAAAGCAGCAAAAGGATCTTGATTCCTGGGGCAACTTTCTTCTTGGATCAGTTTGAATGAATTTGTGTTCCCCAACAAGCAAGTCTGACCTTACCACAACCCAAAAACCTCATTATGACAGGAGCTGCAGGCTGTAGAGATTTAAAGAACTTTTCATTTTGCATTTGTAGCACACGCAATGCTTATTCAGTCATTTTTAAAATGACACTTTTCAGGAACGTTGGGAATATTCTTCCTGAAAGACGAACGGCCAGGTGCACTTAAAGTTTCGGGTTGCCTCAAATGTAAATGGACGGTTTTGGCTTTTCAACTGTTGGTTAATCCCCCTAGATAGGAACAGAGATTAGTGGGTTTTTAACACTGTGATGTTGTGTGGCATCAGACCCTCAACTGAGGGTAAAAGGCACACTTTTTAATGTGTTGGCCTTCTATAGACAAACTGTTTCTTGACTGTTTTTTTGTTTTTTGTTTCATGATTGTTTCTCTTTTCATGTAAGAGAAAAACTCAAGGGTCATTTCACTTTGGTCTTTTTTTTTTTGTTTATGAGCCATGCGTTTTTTGTCCATTATGGTTATTTGTATGATGTTGTATAGGCCAGCCTGCTGACATCTTAATATGTTAGATATGAAGTAACAGGTTCAGCCAGGTTCAGATGGCCTGAGAACACATAACAAATGAAAATAAACAACCTCGAATGTTTCTTGGCACTCTTGAATTGAGAAGTTCTACAAGTCGTCTTACTCCTAAAATGAGGAAAATAATCTTGTTGCTCCACTGGGTTTTATTGTAAAACATTTTTATACCCTGTTACTGTTTTCTCCAGCTCAAAAGTATATATATTAATAAGAAAAAGTTAGTTACTTTCTTAAAATAAGATTCTTTTCACAATGCAAAACATGCCTGACAAGATTTACGATAAAAAATAAGTCTTTTTTCCTTGATACAAAGCTTTTTTACTTTCTTGAAATTCCTGTTTTTGCAGTGAAAGTACAGTAAGCCAAACAGATTTAGCAAAACTTAAAACTCCCCCCCCCCCCCCAAAAAAAGAAGTAGAAACATCCAATGTGTTAAACGAATCTGCTCAGAAGTTTTACTTCTAATCTGACCGAACGATTCCATTTTTGATTTAGTTGATTTTTGAGGACTCCTGGATGCTTCCTGTTCCCAGAGGTGGTGGATGGGCATGGAGGGGAACAGTTTTGATAAGGAAGAGGCTCTGAGAGTATTTCAATGTTCTATGATTTCTTTCTCTCTCTCTCTAATAACTGACTTTTTATTTTCCACGATGAGCGGTTTATTTCTTATATGTTGTACATACAATTACGATTAGTCTACATCCCCTTTCTTTAGATGTTACCTTTAGCTTCATGATATTTTCTCCATGTTGATCAATTTATCTTGCACACAATTTAAATATATATTTCGAATTAAGTCCCTTAATGGTATAATTTGTTGTATTAGCCATTTTATAGTATAATTTTAAATTATAATTATTCTTTTCCAGCTGTTTTTCTCTTTTTATGTTGGCCATAACAACATTTATTTTATTACCGCAGCAACAGAAACATTCACACTTTTTATTTTTGCAAACTCCAGTCCTCCATTTATAATGAACACGTTTCTTTTCTCTAAAAAAAACTTGCTTTTGACAGAATAGTGATGACAGACTTTCTCACAGGAGTCCTGGAGTCCTCCATGTGTGTTGTTTTTTTTTTTTGGTGGCATTATTAATTTAAAGCGTCTACATTCACAGTTTTTTTTTTTGTAGAAGTTGTTTCCGATAAATAAATAACCACTGTTGTTGTCGGTGAGACAAAGTGTTAGTAGTGTTATAGTGAGCCGGTTTGTAGTGTCCACTTGTTCTCATCAGCTTCACTCCAGTCTCTCGCTCCAAAGTGGGTTTTGATTGGCTTAATAAAGTGTGTTGGCATAGTAAAACAGAGCTTTTTTTTTTTTTTAAATCTATGTGCGTGAGAGATAGAGAGAGCCCACGTGTGCACATTAAACTATCTCTCCATTAAGAGGGCTCCTCAGGGATTTGACTGAGTGGGATGGATGAGAGAAAAGCGGGGACCTTTGCTCTCCCTCAGCAGCAATGCCTTAAAACACGCTCGACAACATCTGAATGACTTATCGTCAAGTACACAAAGGCAACATTTTAAAGTAAGGAAGGTGTATCTTACAGGACAGCTGAGTATAGTAGCTGTTTTTGATTTGGAACTCATTCTTATGCCATAAACATTCATGAAATATAAGAGAAGAAAAAAGAGTAAATCTAAAATAATCTAATTTTAAATAAGCACACATACATGTTCTACACTCACTTTATCCTATAAAGAGTTCATGGAGCCTGGAGCCTCCCACGACTGATGAATGGGAGATTTGATATAGGTCAGTAATTAATTGAATCAAGAGTAGATTTTTAAAGTGAATATTTCATTACAGCAACCTCAAGTCTCTGTGGGAAATAAGCCTGTCCGTGAAGACAGATTGATTGAATCTGAAAGTGGTGACTAACGGGGGGGTCTCTGGTCCAAATCCCGGCTGTGGACCATTTTTCCGTTTCAATTTTTAGCTTTTCCCATGTATGCGTGGGATGTCTTTCGATTTCTTCCACTGTCCGAAATTGTGCTGACTCGGTGTTACCTGTAGAAGGGAGTGTGCATGGTGATTTGTCTCTGTGTTGCCCTGTGACTGACCTGTCCAGGGTGTGCCCTGTTTTAAATTTGAAATACTACATTTCTGTTATATTGATAACATTTGTCCATAGAACACATGCTCACCAAGACCTGGTTATTTCCCCCCCATACAGTAAAACAGAAGTCTGACACTAAGCATACTGTCACCATGTTATTGGATTAACTCAATTACATCTCATACTTTAGCCGCGCATAGCAGGATACCGTATTTGGATTAAAGGGGACCTTGACAGAAATCAGTGTTTACGGTTGAAATGGACGTCCTAATCCTTGCAGATGATCAGAATCCTGCCTTTAACTCATTGACTGGCAGCCATTTTCAGAACAAAGAGTCGCTCACTGCCAGAGTTTTTTGAGAATTTTGACTGATTTTTCAAGAGCCACAGAATAGTTTGTGCTTTGACTATGTAAACACCGAACACACCAAAAGAAAGAGCAGACTCTCTTCTTTCATCAGGAAAAAAGATTTTGTTTCTACCTTATTCCGTTCTTCTTCGACGTGCGTCTCAGCGGCGCCATTTCTCTCATAGCGAACCATTGCGTTTGTTTTTATTTGCTTACAATCTATGCTAATCTCCCATCAAAAGTGGCACAGCTACCTAGAGGGTAAATTTGTTAGTCCATACTCTGTCTAGAAGCCGATATTTACGGAAAAACTTTCGCCGATCGTCCCCCAAGCCACTCGCAATTGAAAAACATAAAAGACGTCTATAGACGTCTTTGGCAGCGAATGAGTTAATGGCCGAGCCCGACACATACTTGTCACCGTACTGTGGGATGACCCTTTTCTTCTCCCTCTAATCCGCTTCTGGCTCCCGTTTATTACCTGTAGATTGCTATCGTACACACTTCAGGGCTGTATGAAAGCAGGCTGGTGATGTCACCCGCCGAGAGCTGAGATAATGCACCTCTGCCTCCACCTCTGCAGCAGCTGGAAGCTATAAAACGGATTGTGTGATTGTCTTCAAGAAAAGGCTCCCCGTCCCTGCATAGACACACAGGGATATGAAAGGACTTGCGCTTTCACAGGGTACAGATGAATAGGGCTTTTTGATTAAAGGCTGGGGGGTTGGATGAGAGGTGGCGTACACGCTAAATGATTTACCGTCAAAGGGATGTTTATCCCTCAGATCTGGCTCAGTCAACCCCTCCTCTGATGTGTACATTTGGAAAGAAATGTTTTACCCAAACCTGCAGATGTCTTATAGGAGATTTTGAGGATTATTTTTTCATCTGTAGTTCACGTTCTGAAATCCAAGTCAGTATTTTGTCATTTGTATGTACTGATGAGGCTAATCTACACATACATGTGTAAATAAGATAACAATACAGCATAAAAAGTGGGAGCACCATCAAATAATCAACATCTCGGCATCCTAAACAGCATCCTAAACCAGTTTGAGTTTCTTCTTACTGTTTTGCTTATGATGCCCTATTTTGCTTCTAAAAATGCTAGTAGTCAACGACTAGATGGAAATTTGATGTGTACTTCTTGTTTTAAGACATCAAGAGTGGGAGCAATGACTCCTTCATTTCACAGATTAAATATCTATCCGGTTATATCTCCATCCATTAGTACACACATACAGGGGTTGGACAGTGAAACTGAAACACCTCTCATTTTACCGTGGGAAGTTTCCTGGCTACATTGGACCAGCCTGGGGGCCAATCTTCATCAATTGCACATTGAACCAATAAGAGCAGACTGTGAATGTCCAATTAGCAGGGTAAGAGCACATTTTTGCTCAAAATATTGCAATGTAAACAACATTATGGGTGACATAGCAGAGTTCAAAGGAGGACCAATTGTTTGTGCACGTCTTGCTGGTGATTCTGTGACCAAGACAGCAAGTCTTTGTGATGAATCAAGAGCCACGGTATCCAGGGTAATGTTAGCATACCACCAAGAAGGACGAACCACATCCAACAGGATTAACGGTGGACGCAAGAGGAAGCTGTCTGAAAGGGATGTTCGGGTGCTAACCCGGACTTTATCCAAAAAACATAAAACCACGGCTGCCCAAATCACGGCAGAATTAAATGTGCACCTCAACTCTCCTGTTTCCACCAAAACTGTCCGTTTGGAGCTCCACAGGGTCAATATACACGGCCGCGCTGCTATAGCCAAACCTTCGGTCACTCGTGCCAATGCCAAACGTCGGTTTCAGTGGTGCAAGGAGCGCAAATCTTGGGATGTGGACAATGTGAAACATGTATTGTTCTCTGATGAGTCCGATTTTACTGTTTTCCCCACATCCGGGAGAGTTACGGTGTGGAGAAGCCCCAAAGAAGCGCACCACCCAGACTGTTGCATGCCCAGAGTGAAGCATGGGGGTGGATCAGTGATGGTTTGGGCTGCCATATCATGGCATTCCCTTGGCCCCATACTTGTGCTAGATGGGCGCGTCACTGGCAAGGACTACCGAACCATTCTGGAGGACCACGTGCATCCAATGGTTCAAACACTGTATCCTGAAGGCGGTGCCGTGTATCAGGATGACAATGCACTAATACACACAGGAAGACTGGTGAAAGATTGGTTTGATGAACATAAAAGTGTAGTTGAACATCTCCCATGACCTGCACAGTCACCAGATCTAAAGATTATTGAGCCACTTTGGGGTGTTTTGGAGGAGCGAGTCAGGAAACATTTTCCTCCACCAGCATCACGTCGTGACCTGGCCACTATCCTGACCACTGTGCAGGACTTGTCTATGTCATTCCAAAGACGAATTGACGCTGTATTGGCCGCAAAAGGAGGCCCTACACCATACTGATAAAGTATTGTGGTCCAAAACCAGGTGTTTCAGTTTCATTGTCCAATCCCTGTATCTGTAACATATTTTTTCCAGTCCAGGGGGGTCTGCGCTCTGTGTTGACTCATCCAGTGTTTCCCAGTGGAACCAGTGGGATTTTAAGACCAGGGTGACGAAACACTGGACCGATCCAGGTCTTAAAATGATGTGTGAACTCCTGCTTCCTGGTTTTTGATGAATGCTGATGTTGTTATCGTAGAATATGTTATCCGTGATTTGATTTGATTTTCTTAGGATATCTTCTACCACATCGGCTTTATTGTTCATGAGAACAACGATCGATAAAGCTCTTTCTTTCTGTTTCTCTCCTTGTATGACACACCACTGTGTACCTTTGTTATTACCACAATTCTTTACCCAGTGATGATGGCTAACTGAGAGAGGAAGGGGGGGTTATTGGAAGCCATGGCAACAGTGAATATCCCTTCTCATTTGTCATCCAAACTTTTCAGAGAGACAGTTTAGATGTGGATTTCTAACCTTCTGCAGGATGATAACGGAGTGATTGTATTTACTCTGACCCACCAAACTGGTTCTTTCTTGATACGTTTAAACACGTACTATTTTAAAGGTGTTTATCCTCGGGCCTGTCCAGGAAATACCAGAAGAAATACCCAGAATGTGTTTGAAAAGGGGTTATAGCCAAATGGTACCATAATCACAGCCTTTCACCATAAAACAAATTAAAGTCTGACTAATGCAATATATTACTAGTTTTCCTCTTTTTGCTTTGTTTACTATGGCACCTCGACAAAGTCTTTTCTTCTTCCAAATCCACTTTCACTCCTTTTACAGTTACATGGAACAAATCCAAGAATCCACCATATTTTTCTGAGTTTTCAACAATGTTTTTGTGGGAAATGCAGCATCTTTTTTTTTTATCTATAATAACACTAATGTACTACATTTGCTCCTAGTCAAACAATAGCTAGTTTACACCAAAAGACCTTTGGATGTGGTATTTGGAGATTTTTCAGACGTTCCGAGGTCAGATGGAGCTGGAGTCCGTCCCAGCAGCCATGTGGAGATTAGAGAGAGTCTGCAGGGGCAGGCTGGCCATCTGGAGCACCAGGGGTTTTCTCTCCATCGTTCAAGTCTCCCTGGTGCCTCCTACATAAACCCTTCATTGGTTTTTCCTAGTTACTGGAATTCTTTCTTCACCTTCTATCCACTTCGTGTCCCTCCCTGACTGAGATGCTTCTGGTGTTTACTGGTCTTGGTTGTGTGTGTACCTATGTGTAGATAGTTAGAAATGGATGCGAGACCCATCCATTCTGCGACGATACACCGAGAAATGCTGGTATTTGTCCGTCGTTTGCATTCGATCACGCGGAGACACACCTCCTCTGGTGCGGCATCGTGACATCCTTCTCACTTCCCCGACATGAAAGTCAAATGAAACGCGGAACGGCTGCTCAGTCTGAGACTGCTCTGGAAAACATGAGACGCCGATATCTGGGGCCTGGGTCGGATTAATGCCGTTTAGACTGTCATTAAAATGAAAAATGAAAAAGATATGGGTCACAACTGGGCAAAATAAATGCAGACCCCATCCATCTGTTGTGCCAATTCAGTCTTCATGTGAGACACTAAACCCCCACTACTGATGTATTCATCAGCTAATGGAGAAAAACGAATTGTGTCGCCTGTAAAAGAAATAAGACTGCATAGATGTGTGAGTGAATGTGGCATTCAGTGTAACATCGCTGTGAGCGGTCAGCTAGATGAGTCCAAAAGCGCTACACAAGTCCATTTACCTGTTACAAAGCCTGTCACACTGCAACACCAGCTCCCAGTGCCACGAGTGTGTGTGTGTGTGTGTGTGTGTGTGTGTGTGTGTGTGTGTGAGAGGACGTCAGCATGCATATTAAAAATCGTAGCCGACATGTGACAGCTCATTCCAGTCAGCACGGAGCAGTCCAGCTGTGTGTGAATAATTCAAAGTGATATAAATATTTAAAACGGGACAGATCAGAGGGATTTAAGAGTCATCAAATAGACTCCGTTCACTTGACTTTCTCCCTTCTTCTGTGTAAATGGGAAAGACGCAGAGAAAGTTGAGGGAAATACGCTTTGAAAGAGAATAAGAGAGGAGTAATGAGAGCGTGATCAAGGATGATGAAGACGGGGGATCAGTGGTGCAGTGAAATAACCAGTCTTCAGCAAAATGATGCCCCCAAGTTCAGTGTCACGCGTTTTTCGGCTCCTGTCGAGGTATTCTTTTGTCCCAATAAAAAAGTTAACACTGATTTATACAGTGCTGCAGATCATATTACCGTCTACTTTTATAATAACTCCAAAATTTGAAACATCCCATCTCAGAGGGATGTGGAAAAAAAAACCCAATCCATCATCAAAATTGGACTGCTGGAATTTTGATATCACAGAACTGTCCTGAAAAACCCTCTGAAAATCAGAAATGCTGCAGCCGGAGTTAGGATGTTCACTTTGAACATCAGAGAGGATATTTCTCCTGTTTTACCTTCTCTTCATGGGCTCGCTGTTAAATCTAGAATCGAATTTTAAAATTCTGCTCATCAGTATATGAAGCTCTGAATGGACAATTTCCATTGTGTCTGAAAGAGCTCATCATTGCCTGTTTTCCCAAGGGAAACATCCCATAGATCAGCCAGGGGAGCTCCCCTCTCCTTTTCATTTCTTTCTATGAACATGCGATTCTATTGTAGTCATTTACTTTTGTTTCCTCTTTCTCAGCATTTTTTCCTGGCTTGATCTCCTGGTACTAGTTGTGCCCTCTCGCTCGTCCTCTCACTCATTTTCCGGTTGGGTTGGAGCTTTGTCTTCCCACAGTCGCCCTGTGCATGCTCAGGACGGAGAAGTAGATCAATCTGTAGATTGTCTTTGCAGCTTTTTTAAACTGCTTTTGAAATCAATAGGACTCATTTGGAATTTCAGGATTTTGCATCGATCGGATTACAATTAGAGGGTTCCCGGTTAGAGTCTCCGGGGAACCGGGACCTTTCTGTTCCCAATGTTAACTGGACACCCCAAATCGGCCCCTTTGGAGTGAATATGTGTGTGTGTGTTTGTCTCTATGTGGCTTCTATAAAAATCTATTTCTTCATCATCCTGAGGTCATGCTTTAAGGACATTTTGTTATATATTTTAAATCCAGTGTCCGTGTTTGTTTCCGAGTTTTTCACATATGAAACTGTCTTGTATTCAGAATGCTGCTGACATACAAATCAGTACAAAGCAAGCAGAGCCTTTTGTCCCTTCTAAATAATTACAGGGATTACACCCTCATCTCCCGCGGAGCTACATGGTGTTGGGCTGCAGGTCTTTCAGCCGTACGGCCTCTGGGACTTTGTTTGGGGAATGAGACAAGCCTTGACACTTAAGAGAACTAAATCAAAAGGGAATGACACAAAAAGAGGAAAACACGTGGAAGCATAAGGAGGTTAACCCTGTTTATGAATGGTTCAATATTTCATGCTTTGTTTTTCTTTTCAGTACAGACTAGCAGCCAATGCAAACAGGACTGGATGTTGCAAAGCAGCTAGCTAGCTCAACTGTTCCAGGAGTTTGAGCTAATGTATGTCCTCAAGATTGAAAACTTATAAATCAATTTATCGACTCTGCCACATCTGTTATGTTTCTTAATCTACAATACGAGTACGTTTCAAACACAGCATTTTGGTTTTGTCCATTTTTTGGAGAGGTTTCTTGGATTTGGACTCACACTGGAATAACGACTTGATCAAAGGGAGAAGCAAAATGATGAGTTTGCTACAAATGCTCATTTTGCTACCTTTGCCTGAGACCTGGACAAAGCTCAGAGTTCCATTTTCCAACTGTATCCTACATTAAAGCTGCCGCCCAGCTTACAAGATCAAAGACTTTCCTCACTTTTGGGTTTTCATGATCTGCTTTTTACTCCATATTATCTAACTCAATACAGTGGTGCTTGTTGGATTGTCGAGGAAGGCTGTTTGATTCATAGTAGACAGGTCAGGACTCTGAGGCATCCTATCCCCGCTCAGAATAAGCGATCTATGTAATGTCCAATACTTTCATTACTGAAAGACAATAGACTGTAAAATGCCCCGAGGGGATGTGGTTGTATTTCCTGCAGTTTTTTCTCAATATTGATTCAAGAACAAATGGGTGGCAGTAAAGGTTACTGTTGCGACAGCCGCCATGCATCCTGGTTGGAGACAGCTTCGTCAAACAATCATAAAGTAATTATTGTGCGAGCATCCTTTCCACGTGTGTGTGTGTGTGTGTGTTTGCTCAGTTGTGAGGTTTCTATCCTTTCCGGAACACCGAAAAGTGTGGACGAGATCAGGAATTCTGTGCGGATTCGTCCGGGGTTGTTGAGGACCCACCCAGACGACGTCATTTGGTGGAATAAGTCCCATCAAATTTATTTGCATAGCACATTTAATGGACAAAACAATTCAAAGGGCTTTACAAAAGGATTAAGAATACATAAAAGAATATATAAAGACACGTAAAATCATTTTAAAACATTAAATAATTAGTCAATTCAAATTCAAAGCAACTTAAATGGTACCTTTCACATTTCATGCATAGAGATATCAACAAAAAGATGTTTTTAAGCTTTATTTAAAAAGGAGTACCTTAGGGGAAAGTGGAATCTCTACTGGCAGCTTGTTCCACTCGTTTTCAGCATAACAGCTTAACGCTGCTTCTCTCTGGATTCTGGTCTGGACTAGCTGACCCGGTCCTTGGATATAAGAGCTGTTATTTTATTATTTGAACACGTAATTGGGACCGTGTAAACCAACAACGCGGTTCTAAGATCTATTCTGTGTCTGGAAGCCACTGGAGATCATTTCAAAGTGGTGTAATGTGTTCAGATCTCTTGTTCCTGGATCAAAACTCCAGTTCTGGACGGTCGGCGGATGTTAAATGCTCTTTTTGGGAGGTCCACAGAGAAGACCATTACATT
The DNA here is from genome assembly GCA_013363375.1 of Menidia beryllina. NCBI lineage: Eukaryota > Metazoa > Chordata > Actinopteri > Atheriniformes > Atherinopsidae > Menidia > Menidia beryllina. The sequence goes on from JABUIW010043886.1 coordinate 276,334, forward strand.
ATTCCAGTCTGCTGGAGGTGATTGCATGGATGGCTGTGATTGGACGAGCCCGAGTCTCTATATGTTCACCCAGGCTGCCTCTCCTCTCGGTTTTGTCTTTATTTAATTGCAGAAAATTCTTATCCAGCTGTTTATTTCCTTCAGATACCGACAGAGAAAAGCAAAGATAGTTTGGAGGAGGATACTTGTTGCCTGGCATGGAACCCTGAAACCCATTAACCGGGATAGAAAATGGATGTTTCTTTGTTTCATTCGCTCATTTTGGTTGTGCTGGTAACCTTGCAGCTCGCACAGAAAGCTGTGGAATCTCTCAGCAGACTCAAACGTGTGCAGCTGTCCACGTCTGTGGATGTTTTGCTCTTGTGCGTAATCTGTGCGCCGAATCTATTTATACTATCGATTTATATCTGTTTCTGTCCATGAATGCATTTTTAATCATTAAAAGTTGGAAATATACAGCTGACTGCCTCCAAACGGGCGGTTTTTACGAGTGGAATGGACTGTTTAGGGGCTGTGATTCCACAGTGTCTTCTCACCTGCAGCTGAGGTAACTTTGAATGGACTAAATCTCTCCGTGAGCTGCGGTCTGGCTCGCAGACTAACCATCCACAATGTCTCCGGCTGTCTCGCGAACCGCAGAATGACAGAGGATGTTTTTCCCGTCTGGTTCCTCCCGGGCTGAACGTGTGTGTTCATGTGGGTTTCCTCTCTCTCCGCAGATACACGAAGATGAAAACAGCCACAAACATATACATCTTCAACCTGGCCCTGGCAGATTCTTTGTTCCTGGCAACTCTACCTTTCCAGGTATTATTTCTTTACTGTCAGGGTTATGCCCCTAAACACTTCTAAACTCATTGCTGCAAGAGGACAAAAATAGACAGAGACAGTAAGTACAGTGAATACTTGCAAGGAGTGCAAGGAGAGCACCGGAGACCTCACAATCTCCAACCTACTCTGAGCTCTCCCCTGCTCTCCTCTCCATTTATTTGGTTCCACTCTATCATAGATTTGTTACATCATCTCCTCCAAAGACAGTAGGGACACACATGTTTGATTGGACATTGTTCTTAATCACAGGATGTACTGATTGAACAGGAAGACAGCCGATGTAACAGGAGGAACGAAGTCCAGTTGTTCCTCTGTTTCAGCTGCCAACATAGAGTGTTGTCTTAAGGGTCACTACTGTGGTCAGCAGACACCATTATATGCAAAACAGCTTGTGCTTATGACATACCCTTCTTGCTAACACACAGTTAACCCAATTACATACACACTCACATATGTAATTCAGAGAATGCATGATAACTTATGGAACATTATAACATTTACTCATCTCACCAAATTCAGACTATTAATATAAGATCGTGGGCTTGTTTTTTTTTTCTATGTTGAAGAAAAGTTTGCTGACCGACAGCATCCATCCATCTATTTTCGCAACTCCATGACCCTACTTGTTTTAACCCTTTAAAGCCTGATCCAAGAAAAATAGGAAGAATTTTGGATTTTTTTTTGTCTGAAGTCTTTCTTTGGCCCCTCAACAACATATGAAGAAGAAAAAACATCAATTATTTTGATCAAATTAGCGTGCAATAAGTCAAAAATGTACGTTGGTGTAGTCTTCTACTGGCTGTTTTCAGGTATATCTGAATGTGTACAACAGGGGTTTGAGCAAAGCTTTGATGCAGAAAGTATCAGATCCAAAAGACTTCAGAAACTTTTTTCAGCTTTTTGTTACTTCATTCTCAACATTTTTTAAACATTGAACTGCCCATAAGTTCCCTTGGCCAATAGTTCCATGCAGTTCCAAGCTAAGATGTGTTTTCAGCAGGGAAAATGTTTGGTTTTATTTTGTTGTGGCTCACATGAAGATGGTCTATTTTCCGGGTGAGATGCCTTTGTTTTGTCTCAGGGGACTATGGGTCTGTTTCTCTGTCAGTGATGCGTGAACTCGTCTTCTGTGATCATTCTCTCTGATGTCCAATATTTTTTTGTAGGGAACGGATGTGTTTTTGGGCTTCTGGCCGTTTGGAAATGCCCTGTGCAAGACGGTGGTGTCTATCGACTACTACAACATGTTCACCAGCACCTTCACGCTGACGGTGATGAGCATAGACCGCTACGTGGCCGTCTGCCACCCCGTCAAAGCCCTGGACATGAGGACTCCCCACAAGGCCAAGGTAAAAGGCCGTTCCTTCTTACAGGAGACACGTAGAAAAACCTTCACTTCCCGGTCTGAGGACACCAGAGGAACGCGGGTAGACTTAGACTTAGACTTAGTCTTGTACTTTATTGATCCCTTGGGAAGACTCCTTCAGGAAATTAAAGTTACCAGCAGCTTACAGGGCAAAAAAGTGGCACACAGAGAGCAAAATGCAAAAAAAATACAAAAATTTCAGATTAAGTACAGGTACACACTAAATGTGAATAGCCCAAAAAATAAGAATATGAATACAAAGTAAAAAATAAAAAGCCCTAAATTCAGCAAAATAAGCTAAAAATAAGAATATCCCTAAGACCCCTAAGAAAATCCAGGAGTTTGGTGGATAGATTGACCAGTGATATGGTTTTGCACTATGTGGTTTGGCCTGATGAATATGGAGTTCACATTTTACAGAAAAATACAAGCGTTGCTACTCCTTCCCTGACATTTTAACGGGGCGGTTAGTGAGTCGTGTCACCAAAAAAACAGAACCAGCTCTGATCCGGTATTGACAGAGGACAAATGTTTGCATTCACAGTCTGGGTGTGGGCAGAGACGACTTCATAGGAGGGTCATATTCCCCTTGATGTGCAGTGCATTGATAGTGGTCACTACAGTTGAGGTTAACATTAAAATAGTCGATGCTATAACCACACACTCATTTTATTAGGGGGTGGTTAATCACTTTGAGGTGCCCAGCATTCATCAAAAGTAATCGGTAACACTTTCCATGAAGGCCCTTGTAATAACCATTCATTAAAGGGTAATAATAATAATAATGATAGTAGGTAATAAGGCCCTTATAGTCCTTACAAGATGCTTATTAACATTATTGTGTGTTTGTAAGGATTTAAGAGGGCATTATTTCTTGTTCTTTATTTAACTCATTCGCTGCCAAAGACGTCTATAGACGTCTTTTATGTTTTTCAATGCGAGTGGCTTGGGGGACGATCGGCGAAAGTTTTTCCGTAAATATGGGCTTCTAGACAGAGTATGGACTAACAAATTGACCCTCTAGGTAGCTGTGCCACTTTTGATGGGAGATTAGCATAGATTGTAAGCAAATAAAAACAAACGCAATGGTTCGCTATGAGAGAAATGGCGCCGGTGAGACGCACGTCGAAGAAGAACGGAATAAGGTAGAAACCAAATTTTTTTTCCTGATGATAGAAGAGAGTCTACTCTTTCTTTTGGTATGTTCGGTGTTTACATAGTCATAGCACAAACTATTCTGTGGCTCTTGAAAAATCAGTCAAAATTCTCAAAAAACTCTGGCAGTGAGCGACTCTCTGTTCTGAAAATGGCTGCCAGTCAGTGAGTTAAAGAGGCCTTAATATAAAGCGTTTTAAATTCCTTTGAAATTGCTAGGCGCCTTCCATCTGTGTAACCACCGGGAGAAAACAGAAATGTCCAAAATACCAACCCACCTCTCTGCCGCCGTGTGTTCAGGTGGTGAATATCTGCGTGTGGGTGCTGGCTTCTGCGTTCGGTGTCCCAGCCATGGTCATGGGAAATGTCGAGGAGGACCAGGAGCACAACAGTGAGTAGCACACACACACACACACACACACACACACACACACACACACACACACACACACACACACACACACACACGTGTTTTAATTATATACAAGGACACACGACAGAAATAGGACAAATGTTTAGGTGGCTTTCCGAAGGTTCTTAGGACAATAGAGATATTTGGTTTAGAGGCATTTTGGGGCTTCTAGAACACTCTAGTAACCTCAGAAAAATGAGGACATGAAAAGTGTCCTCATATTTCTACGCGTCCTGATATTGAAGGTGTGTATTCACAATATTGTCCTGATATATCATGAAAACAAACACACACACACACACACACACACACACACACACACGATACGCGTAAAAGGAAGGTTTTAAAAATATAACGCGGTCGATTACGCTCATTGTTTAACCATTTCAAATGTTTAATGGCTCGCACGAACTTTACAAGGGACTTGGCAGCTTGTTTTTATGATTCGTTCCTCAGTTTCTAATTGGGTTTATCTATTTCCTGATGGATCAGGTCTCTGTGAGGTGACACCCTAAACAGGCTACCACACCATTATAGTTTCGGGCTCAAGCTGACTAACCTTCAATTTGAAATCAAGCTGTGACGCATGTTTTAAAAAAAAAACATTAGAGTCACCCCACGCCGGCCTGGTGTGTGTGTTCTTTGTTAGTTGACTTCCTGTTTACCACCCGGTCTGCTTTACCGCCGTTATTTTTTCCACAGTCTGCACTTGAATCGAATTTGAATCGGCCACCCAACCCGTCAGGACACAGCAAAGCTTTCATCTCATGTTTAACATGATACGTGACGTGTATTATATTATTATCCTCAAGCGGAAGAGGCCTCTCTCATCAGAGAGGTTCCGGGAGGCAGGAGGGGGTCCATTTGCCTTTACCCGGGCTCTTCACATGTTTAGAACATCCCCACAAATGTGCACCACAAGAGGATACTTTGCCTTGTATTCCGTTTTTCCTTCCAGCTAAAATGAAAGATGGAAGATGAAAGAGAGCAATCTGTACTGGATGCAGACTCATTTCCATAAATCTGGATATTATCATTATTATTATTATTGTTGTTGTTGTTTATTGCTTTGGTCTGGCATTTAAGAACTTAGAAATTTTGGTTAGATGAGGATTAAAAGTTTGAAATCCCCAAAACGTGTGGACAGCGTTGCAGCCTGCAGATCCGTTGAATATGGCGGGAGTCAAACGGCCCTCAAGATGATGAACAAAGAAGTTTTCCTTGGTTAAAGTTGGTTAAAGTTTTATCTCAAACACGCCTCGCTGTGGTTTTACCCTCATTTGGACAAAGACTAATGCATACATGTCGGAAATCCTGCAGCAGAACCACTCATCCTCGTGTTAATCGAGCCATGAGGATCAAATCAGAAAAAAAAAAGTATTATTGTGGATAAAAAATTAATCAAACGCTGGTCTCAAGATAATTTCACAAGATGGAGGACTGAAATGCCCTTCTTGTCTTCCTTCGCAGACATATCACTGTGTCTCCTGATTATTATTCCGAGAAAAACACAGTCTGCTCCATAAACCAGCAAAACAATGGAACGGCCATTTTTCAGTGATTGAGATGACCCATGAAATGCCCAATAAATGATAAAAGAATTTCCTGTTGATGACGGGACGGCAGCGTGGGTGTAATCCCACATTATGAATTAGAAAGAAATCCTTTAATGTCATCTGAGCTCTCAGTAATGAATTTCGAGCAGTGTGAATGCAGAATAATTGAATGAAAAATCCTGACTTAATGAGTGCAGACTGAATTGATTTGGACAGTTTAGTAAAGGATTGGGGGGGGGGGGAAGACGGAGCAAAAGTGCCTCGTTTTTGCTCTGAGTGAAATATCGAAGGCATAAACAGCAGATGAGTCTGACAACCAGTGTTGGGTAAGTTACTTTAAAAACGTAATCCGTTACAGTTACAAGTTACCTTGTTTAAAATGTAATTGTAGTGTAACTTTTTCGATTACTTTTAAAAAGTAATGTAACTAATTACTTTTGATTACTTTTTGATTACTTTAAGGTTTTAATGAGTATTGACCCATGATTAATTTTAGCACGTTATTGTTAGCTATTGGCCGCGGCTAGCAGTTCAAGGCTAACGTCTTGTTAATGATCATAAACAACGTAAATAAATACATAAATAAATCGGAGACAAGTCAGTCGTATCCGGATACAACATTTTAGTATCTA
>JABUIW010043888.1:2681-26242 GCA_013363375.1 Menidia beryllina
CGTGAATGCAAATGGCCTAAAAACATGCTTCATAGCACAAACTAAGACCTGCAGACATGTAGCAAATATGCTAAATGACTTTTAATATCAAAGAGTTAGCGTAAGAATCTGAACCCATATTTGATTTTGTGGATGAGACACAAACAGGAGCCACTCTGTTTTTAAAAAAAAAGGAAGCCACAATCGTGTCGCCTGGAAAAAGGTGATCTCAAAAGGCCTTTGGGCCTCAAACTGAAGCCTGTGGGGCATTTAGAAACACGCCGTCTAATCCTTTTATCAAAATGTGTTCACATAAAAATGTCCCTGTCCCTTTCAGTGCTGCTTGAGTTCTGCTCACAAGTGTCCTTCTGCATTTCGTTTCCATTTCACGAGTTAAAATTCATTAAATACATTATAAATGCTCTAATCCTACAACACCCAGTCGGCCTTAGTCACAGTCCGACAGGCGCAGACACAGAGAAAACACACACACACACACACACACACACACACACACACACACACACGGTGAGCAGGATGATGTCAGGCCGAACGCTATCTGCGGGAGGACGGGGGATGGTTATACAAGCGTGTTTACAGCACGTTTCCTGTGGCCGAGCCTTGGGAGCATCATCTGTCCTCAGACAAACAAACACAAGAGTTCCCAAAGCTGAGAGCTGTTGCGAAACCGTTCTGAAAAACAGAGAGAAGAGAAAACGACAAAAAAACCCCCAACAAAATGTAAAAAATAAATCTATTCCGTGACATCGGTACCAACAAAAACATGTCACATGACGCGGATCCCTGAGGAAAAAGCAGCTCCTTTTGGGTGGAGGAGAGATGCCGCTTTACACTGTTTGAGTCCTGTGGTTTTGGTGCGTGTCAGTCATCCATTAGTGGACACACACCAGGAAGGAAGCATCCCTCCACCACACCGAACAGGCATGTGCTCTCCTCTGTTTCAGACCAGGAGAGTCTGCACTATTACCAAACCTCACAAAGTCATGCTCCAAAACTCATTTTTATCCCTATAATGACATATGTATCAGATTTGATTCCACAAAATCAAATATGGGTTCAGATTCTTTAGATTCACCTGTTTATAATTCATCATTGGTGTAAAATTCAACCTGCTCTTTGATGAAAATTGAACGCTTGATGTTCCCCCTTCTCACAAACCAAGTCAGAAGCACTTTCTGTCCCATTTGAAACATTGCATTCTTTATTTTTGGCCACTAGCTTTGCTGGAAATAATGTTCAGATGTATTCTGGAGACATACATTTCTCCATGTGATTATCTGATCTGATCACAGTCTTAATCGATTCTGAGATGCATTTATTTTCTTCTTATCCCTATAATGCCAAATGTATCATATTTGATTCATACGGTTTCTGAAGTGTTTTGGATGTGAGACTTTCTGCATCATTCAGTGGTAAAAGCTTTGCTCAAACCCCTGTTGTACACATTCAGATATACCTGATAACAGCCAGTAGAAGACTACACCAACATATATTTTTGACTTATTGCACGCTAATTTGAACAAAATAATTTATGTTTTTTTTCTTCATATGTTGTTGAGGGACCAAAGAAAGACTTCAGACTAAAAAAATCCAATATTCTTCCTATTTTTCTTGGATCGGGCTTTAAAGGGTTAAAAAAAGTAAATGGTCTGAAGAGTAAATTTCTTTGCAAAGTAAGAGGAATGCAATTACTGGAATTGTGCGTGCACAGACAGGCAGTTGGTTTGTTGGGAAAATTGTATAAACTATGAGGGATGAGGAAGGCGAAAAAGACCGAGGGTTCGGGCTTAAGCTGGGCTGGAGGGAGTCCTTTACCACGAGGGGAAGAGCTACTTTTCAGCCATGTTTTTGTACACAAATTCGTCAATCCCATCAACAGGAAACGCACAAAGTGTCTCCAGTGTGAGATGTGTGGCTCTGCTCTAAGTGACAGCGTCGGCTAACAAAAGCCCAACTCAGCCATGCCTGGAGAAAAAGGTCAAACGCTTAACAAGTCAAACAGCAATAAAATATTTTCCTTCAAAGCAGGGCAGTCAATCCGTGCTTAAAAGGCCAACGGAGGAGGGTTAGTGCTTAGAGAGGAGACAACAAACGGGATTCCCACAGAGGTCCGTCGGTGATTGATCTGAGTAATAACACATGATGAGATGTTCAGCTGGAGATGAAGAACCAGCTATTAATCTTAGGGCAACAGTTTGTCATCATGGGAAATATGTTTACTCGCTTTTTTTTCCGGGGGATTCAATTAAACGAATGATATTACTGCAGGAATTAAACTAAAAATAAAGAATTTAGAATCCGATCTTCAAAAACATGGCAGCTAATTTGATCAAAATCTAAAAAAACCAACCGGTTGTCTGAGTGGCTTTGAACACACACACACACACACGCACGCACACACACACACACACTCACACACATTCTTGTAAGTACCTCAGACTGAGGACCAAGTATAAGGACTCACAAACTGAGGACCAGTTGTTCTGAGCGTCTTAGAAAGATTGAGTTTTCAAATTTCAAACACACACACACACGCGCACGCGCACGCACACACAATAAAGTGAGGACCAGGAAAATGTCCTCACTTTAAAAAAAAGACCTCACTTTGTTGGTTAAAAACTACTTATGGCTCTCACTGATGCGGCAACAAGAACACACACGCACATACACACACACACAATAAAGTGAGGACCAGGAAAATGTCCTCACTTTCAGAAAAAGACCTCACTTTGTTGGTTAAAAACAACTTATGGTTCTCACTCTGATGCGGCAACAAGAACACACACACACACACACACACAGACAAACACACACACACACACACACACACACTTACATGGGCAGTCTCTGGAGGTTGTTTGACAGACTGTGGGTGGAAAGTCTGAAGGCAGTTGTTTCATCATTCAGGTATCCCAGAAAATGAGTCCTTGAGACCCTAAAAAAGCTTTTTAGATATTATCAACGTTTTCCTGCTTTCGTAACTCCTATTTACAGCACCGAGTGCTTTAGCGGTGTCTGTAAAGAAACCGGAAAAAGCTTTTTTTCTCCTTCTGTTTGCTTTCCAATCAGCCGCCACAGCTGTGGCAACATGGAGAGCCATTCTTATTCAGCACATGCAATCAGTGCGAGGAATACGTTTAAAATGTCTATATTAATGTCATTTTATGCATGGAGACAAATAAAAAAAAGGCATCACATGTAGGGAAACTATCCAAATCCTTGACTGTACATTTCCAACCGAGCTGCCTATTAATACTCACAAATGACAACGAAATACTGAGCAAAAATGGCCGAATTACAGCTGACAGAAACAAAGGCAGATTAAACCCTGACAGGCCGATAAACACAGACAGAGCAAATGAAAGCAGGCAAGCATTCAGATACTATTAACAGCACAGTCACAAGTTCGGTTATTTTAGTGCTCCTGCTCCTTTTAAAGAGGTTTACAATTGAACATAAAGGAATGGTTTAAAGAAAAACAACACACCAAGCCTCCCCCACAGAACCTGATTAGTCTCATGTGTTCACACAGGCAGAGAGGATCTATAAATATATAAAAGAACAGATGATATCAGAAGGTCATAAGACCTTTAACGTGTGAAAAAACCATCAGTGAGAGTGACAGTTGGATTATAAAAAGAAACCCTTGTAGCCCTTTTAACCTCATAGAAGCTCTGATTCCTAACACGTCTAATTTATCTCTGACTGGTCTGTAACCTTAAATATGGAGGCGCGAAAAACATGTAATGTTTCTAATAAAGTTATCTGAATTATGGACACTTTGTCCCGGGTGATTTGAACCAGTTCAGGATCTGTGGATGCCCCGAAACAAACAAGAAACAGGGAAAAAAGTGGACATATTTTCAGCGTGTAGCAGCCCTTTGCTGGTGATCCAGACCCCTTTAGGGCCCTTCAGTCTGTTAGGAACTAAAGAAATAACCTGACATGTTGTATCAGAGGGAAAAAGATCAAATCACAAGTGGATGGGAGCTCAGATATTGGTTATAGAGACGAGAAATGTCCAGAATTCTGGACTCATACTGCATCTATAATGCTACAACAAAGCCCTTGTCATACCTCCACGGTTGACAGGGATTCTTCCGGTCGCCATGGCAACTGAGGATGAAATTATCGACTAATTATTAATTCAACTTCCTCCTCTTCTTTTCCCTCCTGCCCTAGCTTCCTGGTGCCTCATCTTCAGATCTTTGTCATCTGTCCTGTATGTTTCTATGATAAAAATAGCTAAAAAGAAACAAAATAGAAGACAGTAACCAGAATAAAAGCCTACGACCAGTGCAGCACCACTGTTTAACTAAAGGTTGTGTAGTATTATTCATTTAACGAATAAATACACAGAATTAAAAATGCAATTAATAAAATGAATAAAGCTAAAGGAAATTAAATAAAAGATCCATGCTGTGATTAACGGTGTTCAGCTTTTCTATAGAGAGCTCTGGCACTTTATTTTCCTCGTTTTCTGTCAATTTAAATGTTTCAATGTGGGTTTCATGTTTAAAACAACCTCGATAAATACCTTGTGGCTTCACGGTTGATGAAAAACTTTACGGCCTCCTAATTATTGCCCTCGTATACGTGTTTTCTCCCAGCCCAATTCGCAACGGACTAATTAGAGCCTTCAGTGTGTCCAATTACCACACTAAACTGCAGTGTTTCATAAAAACGGGCAGTTGTTATCTACTCTGAACTGTGACTGGTGTGGATGCTCACAGCTGACCAAATCAAATAAATAACAGATAAATCTGAGTTATTGGCCTCAGTTAGAAGACCTCAGTGAGCATAAGTGCACATAATACATTAAAGCATTCATGATTATGGATTATGGAGGCGAGAAAATGTGTTTTTTACCGTGTGGACCTCGACATTTTAATGCAAAGGAAGTCAAAATGAGGATATTTTATAGATAAACTGACACGAAGACACAAAATAAAAAGCAAAAGCTTTCAAACTGCCTCTAACCTGCTAATAGGTTGTTTCAAAGATGGCAAACAATTCCTTTGTTTTTTTTTATGCTGGGAAAAATCTGCAAGCATCCTCTGACATCAGTTTTTTTCTGTGTACTGTGGAAGTGTTTGATCGAGTTAAATCACTGCTGTAAACTCGTGTTTTTACACTTTCCAGCTTGTTAAATAGAACAAAGCGTGCTCTAATTTTCTCTGAGTGGGCCACAAAAGGGGACTTTTTTTTCTTTTCAAACGTTTATTTATCCACCACCTCACCTGGAAGCTCTGAAACTTGAAGTAAGAACTCTTAGAGAAAATAAGACTACGCTGATTTAACTTTTTTATTTTCATATATCTATGTGGGGGTGGGCATACACAGTCCAGTCAAAATGAGTAAAGAAACCTAATCGTCTGGAAGCCTAAAGGATCCAGTGTGAGCCAAACTCTCATGTTGTCTTAGTGACGAGCCCGTCCTCTGGGAGGAAGAGGAAATGATGAGAAAGCCATTACAACAAACAGTGGGAGAGGCTAAAATTGGTTTGTTTTAGCTGGTACATATACTTAATTCGGACAAACTTTTGACATGAAAAAATGCTTTTTGATTGATGGGCATGTGAATGAATCTCAAACCGACTGCACCATGTTGAGGTTTGCACTCTGTGGGAGTCGAACTCTTCTTTTTTTCCATTTCAGCTTGTTCTACCTCTGGACGGAGACATTTCTTTTTGACCGTGGTGCCATTTTTTAGATTGCTGTTATGTATGATTAATTTCAGACATAATTTATAAACCAAAAGATCATTTTTACCTTAAATCATTAGAAAGAACACAACAACCTGTAGACATTATTTACTTTATCTAATTTGAACTTATATATTATTATGCTATGTCAGAAATGATACAGACTAGTTACTAAGAGATTAAACATAAATGCAAAGTAAAAAAGCTCAACAGGTAATAAGCTCTTTCACAAGTAAACTTTAACAACACGACCATCTCATGAAACATGAGACCATTTCTATTATGGAATAAAAATAGTCTATAAATGTCTTCCAGTAATGTCCCCACTCATGGCAGGTCATAAAGGACCATAAACCCCTCTGACATCCACAGCTAAAACCATAAATAATTCATTTCCATGTTCTCACTTCCTGCAGTCTTTCTCCAACCTTGATTGAGGCTGGATTTTCCGGTAAAAGGACCAAACCGCACATCAGTACGAGTGAAAGGCAAATAAAACCCTTAAACTCCTGCCAAACACCTTGTAAGCTGCTTAAGGCATTTGGGATTTCTTAAAGTAGCTAAGCTAAGCTAATTCGGAGCTAACTTTTGTTAACGCAGCATCCTATAAAAAACATATATGCTGCTTTTCTCTGTAAGCAGCTGCAAGTGAGCGAGGAAATACAAGGAAGATTTAAAAAAAGGCATGTCACCTTTTTTTTTTTATTATTTATTTATTTTATTTTTTTAATATGTTCTTTTAACATTGTAATCTTGGTTTTGCAAAAGCACTGGAGCTGTAACAAACATATTGCTTTTTCCTTTGTTCCTGCTTTTAACTGTGTTTTAACCTTTTTTAAAAATATATTTTGTTTGTTTTTTTTATGCTGTTCTTTTATTTAAAATGTCTTGTCTTAATGTAAAGCACGTTGAGTTGCCGCTTGGTATGAATTGCGCTATATAAATAAAAATGCCTTGCCTTGCCTTTGCCACATGTGGAAAAACGAGTGATCCCACAGCACATGAGGAGTTAATAACCGCGTCAAAGGAGAGAATAAAGACTTTTTTCCACTTTCCCCGAGTCAAAGCTGTGTTAAAGAGGTGGACTCAACAAAGATCTTCTACATATATTGTTACACTGCGCTCGAAAGTGTATTTTGGTGTTGTGGATCTCTGATAGAGTTCCATCCATAATCCAGTGGACACAGACTGTAATAAGTATTATTGCAATGGAGGCCTTCTCTACGGCGTTGAAAAAAAAAACATTTTCTTTTTCACCGGACATGGGACCCTTTTTTGGACTATTTGGATGCGTCTGCAGCTCAGAGATTGAGACCGGGTTTAATTGACTTAGCCTGGCAACAAGAGGACAATTTGTAGTGTTATGGGGGGTTTTTTTCTGCTTTTGGGCACCCGTCATTTATTTATTTTTCTTTTCTTTCTTTCTTTCTTTCTTTCTTTCTTTCTTTCTTTCTTTCTTTCTTTCTTTCTTTTATTTTATTTATTTATTTATTTATTTTTTTATTATTTTTTTATTTATTTAAATTATTATTATTATGTATTTATTTTATTTTTTTATTATTTTTTTATTTATTTAAATTATTATTATTATTTATTTATTTTATTTTTTTTATTATTATTCTTATATATGTGTACATTCCTCTCATATGTATGTAGAGTGTTTTTTTAATTTTATTTTTTTATGTAGAGTGATTAATATTTGATGTTTTCCTGCTTTGCGAAAAAGATCAATAAAACATTTTTTTGAAAATTTAAAAAAAGAGGTGGACTCTCTCCATTTGCAGCGTGGGGCTTCTGGTTTTAAAAAGAGCTGGTGAGACGATTCCAGCAGAGCTTTAGCGAGCCGGTTCTCCACCGTCAATAATCCAATCAAAGGAAATCAGTCAGAAATCCCTCGGCGCTGACCTAAATGGTTGCTGCAACCTGGAGTGTTAAGGTCCTATTTGGTATTAAAGCCCTTTGCATGGGCCTTTGACTCGCTGGTACTGAGTATCCTCACAGACATTAATAAAACATTCAGTGTCCAGGAGAGGAGCCCACTCTCCCTCTGATGAAAGATACGAGAAGTCAGTACCCAGAGAACTGGAACAAGCTAATCAGACCATCTATTCTTTTATTATGACAAGGTGGAGTTTAAAAAAAAAAGGAGAAAAGGTGAACACTAGGGTTGTCAAAAGTATCGATACTCGAAAAAGTCTCGATACTAAAATGTTGTATCTGGATACGACACTCATTTTCAAAAGTATCGATACCCCCCCCTTCTCTCTGATTTATTTATGTATTTATTTAAGTTATTTATGATCATTAACTAGACGTTAGCCTTGCTAGCTGCGGCTAATGGCTAATAAAAACACGCCAACATTAATCAAGTACATATCCAACTCCGCCCACATCCAAGTCGGCCATTTTGATTAGGTCACCAATAGGAAGATCCCATGCAAGAAAATCCTAATTGCTTCATGGCAATATAGACATTAATTTAAAAATAGTTAAATGAATCTTGCAAACACTTAATTAAACTCTATCCATAATATTATGTTAAAATAGTGGATGTTAAATAGGTTTGTACAATAAGTCCAAACAAGTTTAACCAAAAAACATTTATTTCTCACAATTATGAAGGGTTAGGGTTAGGGTTAGGGTTAGGGTCATTAATGTGGGCCATCAGTCACGATAACATCAGTAACAGGTCCGTTTGAAATGAAAGACACAATTCAGTTACATTTTGGGGTCTTTGTTTTTATCCGTGTGGTATCGAGTATTTTCCTGAAATTTTATTATCGTGGCAACCCTTGTGAACACATATACATATTTTCTGTTGTGCCATTTTCCCATAATTCCCAATAATTTGCATTTATCTCTCTGATGTTTTTCAAATAAGTTGGATGATTAACTTTACCTAAAGTCACCAAAGAGCATATAACACATCAGTCTGGGTAAAATATTCATTTCTTGAACAGATAGGGCTGTAAATGGTCCTTATTCCCCATACATCAAAAATCTAATTACCGTAAGACGTCCTTTCCCTTTACGAAGCAAAAATGAAGTGGAATTGAGGCTGATCACTCAGGGATGTCTTCTCACAAATTTCTAAAGAGCTTTAAATGTCGCGAATGATTGGCTCCCTCATCTCTCAGTGCCCATCGTTCTGTTTAGTGGGGTCAGCGTTTGGCATCTGTGGGGAGTAGGGCTGTCACGATACTAAAATGTTCAACTGGATACCGATACTCAGGAAAATACTCGATACTCGATACCATTTTTATACCACAAGGATAAAAACAAAGACCCCAAAATTTAACTTAATTTTGACAGGTTAGTGTGTTTGGTTTCAAACTGACCTGTTACTGATGTTATTGTGACTGGTCACCTCCATTAATAACCCTAAACCTAACCCTAACCCTAACCCTACAGCCTTCATAATTATGAGAACTAAATATTTTTTGGCTAAACTTGTTTGGACTTATTGTACAAACCTATTTAACATCCACTATTTTAACATAATATTATGGATAGAGTTTAATTAAGTGTTCGAAAAATTAATTTAACCATTTTTAAATTAATGTCTATATTGCCATGAGGCATTACCATTTTCTTGCCTGGGATCTTCCTATTGGTGACGTAATCAAAATGGCCGACTTAGATGTGGGCGGATTTGGATAGGTACTTGATTAATGTTGGCATGTTATTATTAGCCATTAGCCGAAACTAGCAGTTCAAAGCTAACGTCTTGTTAATTACCATAAACAACGTAAAAAAAACATAGATAAATCAGAGAGAAGAGGGGGGACAGTGGTATCGATACTTTTGAAATTGAGTATCGTATCCAGATACAACATTTTAGTATCAACACTTTTTTGAGTATCGATACTTTTGACAACCCTAGTCACAGCCACATATCTGATCCTAGGACCTTCCTCATCATCTGGTGGTCTTAGTCTTAGTTTTGCTTCCATGATCACTTCTTTTTACACTGGACGTGTCTGCACAACCTTAACCCTTTAAAGCCTGATCCAAGAAAAATAGGAAGAATTTTGGATTTTTTTAGTCTGAAGTCTTTCTTTGGCCCCTCAACAACATATGAAGAAAAAAAAAACTGAAATCATTTTGATCAAATTAGCGTGCAATAAGTCAAAAATATATGTTGGTGTAGTCTTCTACTGGCTGTTATCAGGTATATCTGAATGTGTACAACAGGGGTTTGAGCAAAGCTTTTACCATTAAATGATGCAGTAAGTCTCACATCCAAAAGACTTCATAAAACCGTATGAATCAAATATGATACATTTGGCTTTATAGGACAACCTCCACCTCCACTCCAATATCTTATTACTTGGATTTCGTCAAACTTTTTTTTTCAAACTTTTATTGCGGTGCCATTTCTTGACTTCTGCTCCGCTTTTTTTTTTTTTCGTTGTTTTTTTTTCTCGTTTCTCTGACATGTTATTACCTCTTTCATTCAAAGAATCGCGTTGCCAAGCAACTGGATGCTCCGTTCTTTACACCGGGGACCGTCCGATGGAGCCGAAGCTGACCGGCACGGACCGGAAAAACAACAATACGCATCTGTGCATAAATCAGGAAAAAGGGCACGCGGAGGCAGAAGACGAACAAATCAAATGAGGAAACGAGATGGACCCACACAACAAA
Source organism: Menidia beryllina (assembly GCA_013363375.1). Classification (NCBI taxonomy): domain Eukaryota; kingdom Metazoa; phylum Chordata; class Actinopteri; order Atheriniformes; family Atherinopsidae; genus Menidia; species Menidia beryllina. The sequence continues at coordinate 13,033 of JABUIW010043888.1, forward strand.
GACGGGGAGAGAAAGGTTACGTAAACCGTCATTTCCCTTACAGAATCATAAGCGTCTCGAGATAAGCGACCCTTATGAACGAACCGCTAACAGATCTGCAACAACCAAGTTACTGTCAGGATTTGGTTATAAATACACACTTTAGCATTGTTTGCTATCACAAGATCTATGCATATTACTGATTGTTTCATTTTATATTATAACTATATTTTGTGTTGAAGTCTCTGGCTGTGTCCACAGATTCTCTTTCTTCTCTCTTTTTCTTTCTATCCTCTTTCTCTGTTGCATTAGATACATGTCTTTAAGTCAACGCATACACACACCATTTGTTAGCACATTCCTGTCATCTGCATGAATTAGGACCTGGCCTGTTCCTGCCCAGAGCTAACTGGCCAATAGGACTTGGTTGTGTCCAGTCCTCCTCTCCGTGAAAGTTGTTCGAATTTGGCTAAAATTACTCATTTTAGCATAGTATGCTATAACCTAATCTAAGTTAATTACTGATTGTCTAATTATTTTTAGAACTTTACTTTTTGTTAAAGTCTCTGGCTGTGTCCACAGACTCTCTTTTCCTCTCTTTTTCTTTCTTTGTTCCACACTGTGACAAAGTGGTTCAGTGCATGTGCACCATTTGTCCCTTATTATTTTGATACATTTATTTTTGTAATAGGTTAACATGCTTAGATTTAAACATTACTGCAACCGTGCTTCATTTACTATCCCGGGTTTGTTTGTGTTGATATTGTGTTGCAGTTTCCATCTATTTATATGTTTAGTTTAAAGCTACCACTTTTGAATTATTGGTTGAACTTGTAGATTCTTGGTATTTGTGTTTCTTTTGATTTACCATTCTCCCTTGTAGCTTTGCAGCGGGTCAGGAGTGTGGGAGTGTCTCCTGTTGAATGGCTGAATGATGTCACTGATTACCTTGCTGGGATCTACCAATTAGAGGGTTTTCTAGTATTGCTTTGTTTGTTTTTCTTTAAAGTAACTTTTGAGTTATCTTGTTTGGCAGGGTTTATTTTGTACATTATTTCATTAGGATGAGTTTGTAAATTAGATTAATATTATTCTTGTTTTTGTTTAGATTTTGTCTTTGTTCCGTTGTTACCTGTTTGATTGTGGCTTGGCCCAATTATGTGCAGCTGTGTTGCCAATTGGCTTTAAAAGGAAAAGAAAGAGACCAGATGGGGGTCAGAGGAGGAAAATAAAATAAAGTTCTTCAGAAAACGCTGGAACCTGGTGATTTATGCCGTTTGTTTTGCTCACTTTGGAGACCCTAGACCACACTATCTTACACACACCTTTAGGTCAACACAAACACACACCATTTGTTACCACCTTCTAATGTCATCTGCATGAATTAGGACCTGGCCTGTTCATGCCCAGAGGTAACTGGCCAATAGGACTTGGTTGAGTCCAGATAAGGAGATAATGCCCATCACCCAGACCTCAGGGCTCTTTGCCCACTGAGACCCAGAGAGGTTTTAGTCTGTCAGAGCCCAGCGCTGAAATACTTTACCTGTGACCAATAAATGTCATTTTTTACTCTTGATCCACTCTGGTTTATTCTCAGGTGTCCAACTAAAGAATCGGGTTAACATCACTGACCATCTTAAATCCACCATTTCACCAGCTCACACAACAAACCGTCAGAGACCTGGGCTTTCATCCCAACGTCATCTAAAAAGAAACTACCTTTTGGCTCTCCAAACTGAGAGAAAAGAGACTTCAACAAAAAATATATATAAAAGAAAATAAAACAATTAGTAATCTACATAGATCATGTGATAGCATACAATGCTAAAGTGAGTATTTATAGCCAAATCCTAACAAAACCAAGAGCCAGCAGCCTCATGACAGGGAGATAGATCCTAACAGGGGTTAGGGTTAGATCCTGACGTGTGGTTAGGGTTAAGTTTAGGGTTTTGGTTAGATCCTGACGTGTGGTTAGGGTTAAGTTTAGGGTTTTGGTTAGATCAAACTAACTTAAGGGGTCACTCAAACTTCAAGATCCGCAATTTTAGAACAACAAGAAAAGGCTTCTGTATTTCAATTAAAGGTGTAAAGTTATGGAACAAGTTACATGAAGATTTAAAACAAAGCAATAGTTTAACACAATTCAAAAGGAAGTACAAAGAGGTAATTTTCAATAGATACACACATGGGGACAGAAAGCAATAAGGGGTGTATTGAAGATAACAACTTGGTGTAAGGGTTTAGAAAGATAAACCAGTATAACATGGGAAAATGTATAGGTAAATATTAGTACCTTTTACTTCTGACTGCCACTTTGATTTTGATTTTATTTTTAATGACAGTAGGACTCTAAAGTCTCAAGTGTTTAGGGGTAGGAGTTTATAAGTTCTCACTTCTTCCTACCCCATTTTGAGCATGATATGTTAACTAAAACAAAAAATCTGTATTTTCTCTTCTTTCTGATGCACGTCTTGCTACTGTGCACTATTTTATTTTTATATTTGTATCATGTTCGAATAAACTAAAACTAAAAAAAATCCTGATGTGTGGTTAGGGTTAGGGTTAGGGTTAGATCTGGATGTTTGGTTAGGGTTAGGTTTAGGGTTAGGGTTAGATCCTGATGGTTTGGGTGTTTGAGAACTTCCATTTTGGTCTAATGACTTCAGGATTCAGAAACCAGCTCCATTAAGTTTGCTTCTCCAGACGTGGACCCTGGTCCTCTGTGGGTTAGGGTTAGGATTAGGGTTAGGGTTACGGTAGTTGGTGGTGTTCGTCATCAATCATAATGAAATGGAATTTGTTTGGCTGCACGCTGTTGACCTTTGAACCCAACCCGCCTCTGACTCACTCAGCTCTGGACCAACGAGGGGAGTTTGAGTTTGTTAACAAGCTCCACAGAGGAAATAAAAGCCAACGCCTTCTGAACGTCCGTGAACCTGAATCCCCCCCGAGAATCTGAACAAACCCAGGATCACAGTCAGAGAAACACCTCCAGCGTTTCGCACGCCACAAAACACAAAACTACCAGCAAAGAGCTCCTTCGGACAACTTTTACGACTTCCAATTGCTGAAGTTTTCAAGCTCAACTCAAATTATGGATGAAAGGAAAACCAGTCATGTGACCACTAAACTCTTAACATTTCCTTGTGATGCTTATATTGTATATTATATGTTCTTTCTTATGTATTTGCCTGCCTAGGGACTACGGATGAAAACTAGCATTGTAGCTATAATCCGGCATATTTATATATGTTTTTATACTGATGTTTTGTTTTATTTTTATTAATTTCTATATTTATTTACATATCTATTTATCTATTTATTTATTTATATATTTATTTTTATTTTATTCATTTATTTATTTCATAAAATCCTATTGTACACAATCAGATACACCTGATAACAGGGGGCAGAAGACTACACAAAAAATAATCTTGACTTATCGCATAGTAATAAATTATTAATATTAAAAATGTATTTTTGTTTTTTCTTTTTATATATTTTGTTAAAAGGCCACATAAAGACTTAAAACCAAAAAAAAAGTACATTTCTGTTTTGTTTTATTCTTGGATCAGGCTTTAAAGGGTTAAAATAACATCAGGACAAACATCTGGGACGGCCTCTGCTGCTGAATGAATAAAAACATCTGAATTTCTCAGCGTCTGCTGGGTTCTGGGAGGTGTCGGGTCTTTTGACCGGTCCCAACCAGAGGAGGGCACATTGTAAAATGTCTACTTTGTCTAAGAAAATGTGGCCTCTGGTGTGGACAAATGTTGGCCAACCCTGAGCCTGGTGTGCGTTTGACTGTCAACTTTCCAAACCACAAAAGCAGCGCGACGTAAACCTGGACGGACTTGTTCTATAGAGCAGTGTTTTTCAACCTTTTTTGGAGCCAAGGTACATTTTTTCATAGAAAAAAATCACAAGGCACACCACCAACCAAAAACGTCAAACAAATCTGTATCCGCCTATAGTAACACTATAGTTATTCTTATCTTATCTTAAGCGTCTTGAATAGGAATCAAATAAACACAAAAATGTATTTTTATCATATTTTATATTTCTTCTTTCAAATTGCTCTTAACATGTCCACTTCAATATACTAAATTATTTACAAAATCTAGTCATAAGGAATTATTACATGATTACTCCACCAGTCACTAGAACAGCACAGACACTCAAAAATGGAATATTATTTGCAGATAATTAATTCCTTATCAAAAAATCTTTTTAGACCAATTAGGTGAAATAGGACGATTTTCTACGGCACACCTGACCATCACTAACGGCACACTAGTGTACCGAGGCACAGCGGTTGAAAAACACTTCTGTAGAGTGTAAATTCAGAAACGAGAGAGGGACTGATGCTATCTCAGAGTGCGAGCGTTGTTAGACTGTGAGGGACGTTCATATTAAGCTGAGTGATCGGTTAGCGTGCACACTTCAAGGCACCGCTGTGCCCTCCCCATCATCTCCCAATCCAGCTGTTTTCCATATTTATTAGGCCTATATTTCTAATCTTTCTCAATTTCACCGACACATTGGTGGCGTAAAGGGACCCGAGTCTCTCCCCACAGGCCCAAGTCCAGTTTAACCCTTTATAGCCCGATCCAAGAAAAATAGGAAGAATATTGGATTTTTTTAGTCTGAAGTCTTTCTTTGGCCCCTCAACAACATATGAAGAAAAAAAAACTTAAATTATTTTGATCAAATTAGCGTGCAATAAGTCAAAAATGTATGTTGGTGTAGTCTTCTACTGGCTGTTATCAGGTATATCTGAATGTGGACAACAGGGGTTTGAGCAAAGCTTTTACCACTGAATGATGCAGAAAGTCTCACATCCAAAAGACTTCAGAAACCGTATGAATCAGATATGACACATTTGGCATTATAGGGTTAATCAGCAAACTGGAATTTGAGCTGAACTTTGAATTACAGAGGACAATGACTTATGACAAAGTGATAGCATCCTCATCCCAGCAGCCATTCAGCCCAGTTCAAGCACCCATTCCATGGTTCTGCTCCAGGTTTCTGCCTGTTAAAGGAAGTTTTTCCTTGCCTGTGTCGCCTAGTGCTTGCTCATGGTGGGAATTGTTGGGTTTCTGTAATTAACTTCAGAGTAGGTCTGACCTGCTCTGTTTGGAAAGCTGTGAGACAACTGTTGTTGTGATGTGGCGCTATATAAGTAAAATTGAATTGAATTGAATTGAATTAAAGAAGCCGGAGTCATGTGTTTCCCAACCACCTGTTTACCCCCGAACAATCCTACATATTCCATATTTTGTTGATGATTGCAAGAAAAAATACTACTACTAACTGGATGAAATCTGACCCTCCCACGACTACTCAGTGGCTACAGAAGGTAAAACATGTCTACACAATGGAACATACAGCGGGGGAAATAAGTATTTGAGCCCTTGCTGATTCTGCAGGTTTGCCCACTTATAAAGAATGCTTATGGTAAAGGACAATTATTTACAGTAAGACTAACAGTATACCAACGTTTTTTATATTACTCTTTTTATATTCATCAAAAATACTTTTCTTATATTCTTTTTTGAATGGTTGGATGCTTTTACATTGTTTAATTTTTTCACTCCGCTGACTGATAAACTAAAGCTTCTTTTTGTTGTTCCAACATACTTAGTTTTGAAATTTAATTTTCCTCTCAGATTATATTTTCCATCTCTATCAGAAAACAATTGTTGTACAGTGGGGGAAATAAGTATTTGAGCCCTTGCTGATTTTGCAGGTTTGCCCACTTACAAAGAATGCTTATTTTTCCTCATCAGATGCTTATCAATTTTTATAAATTCATATGATGTGATTTTCTGGTATTTTCTTTGGGATTCTGTCTTTCACTGTTAGAATGTACATATGATTAAAGTTATAGATCGTTGCATTCTTTGTAAGTGGGCAAACCTGCAAAATCAGCAAGGGGTCAAATACTTATTTCCCCCACTGTACGTCTGAGTGTGGCCTCCTGGCTGAGCATCATTTCTATTGGCTCAGCTCTGGTCTCCACTTTCTAAAAACCTTCTAGAAACCTTTGAAAGCGTGCACATGTCCTCAACTTAATGCGTAATTAGTGGTTAGTTTGGTTACGGCTCTTTAGGAGCAAACAGACGCAGTTTGATCCAAAAAGGCGCACAGAGACGCGTCCCTGTGCGCTCAGGTAGCTGCGTTCTTCTCTATTTATTTGCGGACTCGTAGAAGTTTAAGTTTAGTTTTTGAAGCACTTACTCTTGAGCGCAGTGATGAGCATGTTTCCATCCTTGATGAGCTCTTTGATGAACTTGTTGGTGCGCTCCAGCTCGATTTCGTGGCATTTCAGGCGCTCTCGGAAGTCCGGGCTGTCCAGGAAAGAGTCGCTGAACTCCAAAGTGGGGAGCCCCATCGTAACTCAACCTCTCAAACTCTTTAACTCTGCGAGGGGACGCTTTTCCTTTTCATCACGCAGCTCCGGTGAGACTGCAACTTCTAAGTTTTCCCAAAAGAGCTTTTCCTGCTCCGCATCGCTCCTTACTTCCGCTTTGATTTTCTCCCCCCTTCTTTTTTTTTTTTTTGGGGGGGGGGCTCAGAAACGGTGGTCGTATGACTCCTGCTGGTTACTTTTGGATGTTTTGAGAACAGCCTCTGAGATTCAACAAGACTGTAATTAACGCGTCGTCCGGGTGGATTAAATGCATCAATACTAACAGACACAGACTCCAAAACTGGGCTTTTAAAACCAGAGTTAAAAGATAGAAATCTTAAAATGTGTAGATATGGTGTGGCCCAACCAGGATGCAGCATTATTTGTGCTTAATACCATCTTATTTTAGCCAAAACTCACCAACTCTCCTGATGTAATATCCAATTAACTCAAATTATTATTGGAAAAATAAGTTTTTAGTCAATTTGAGCCAAAGTTTGTTTGTTGTCACATTGTGTGTTGATGTCAATGTGTAACTTTACTTCTGGAAAGACTGAAAAAATATTCCAAAGATATTAAAAAGTTGCTTTTCGTGGTTTAAATTGACTCATTTTGTTGGTCACATCCAAACTCTGGAGCAGAGGGACGTTCTGATGCAGGTTCTAAAATCATAAAGTTAAGTCACCCTCATTAATTATTTAACAATGAATCGCTTCATTTATTATCACTGCTTTTACAGCAGTGATTTAATTTATCGTGTGCTGTTATTATACATTTTAATCCCGTCCTCCACAGTCTTTTCCTTATGCTAAACGGGACCAATGAGGACACTTTCCAGTGAACTGTGTAGAAATTATGAGCGGGAATCCATCATGCTGGAATTAGCGAGGGCTTGAGGAGAGGGATCTGAATTAATACCTCGGTAAATGGAAGTAATTAAACGAGAGTCTAATTGAAGTCGGGAATTTGTCACATTCTCCTGGTGCAACAGGGAGGGATGATGGAAATAAAGTCCCCCTCTGAAGGAGTGTTTTGTTAGGCATGAGGAGTCATGTGGAAGACTCTTTATTCTTATGATACTTTACTGCATTAAGGAGGGGCGGGAAGAGGCTTTATCACTGTGCAGAGAATTTAAAAAAATCTTACAGCTTTTGCAAGAATCAAGCAAATGAAAATGCATTAATAGCTTAATGCTTTGTTACAAACAGTAGACCACGGGGTTTGTAAGTAGGAACACGTTTTTTTTTTTTAGTGGAATTTTCCTCATGAGTGGTGATTCCTTCATAACTAGCAACTCGTTCACTCGGCGTACCTGCTTTAGAAAAGACACGCTATAGGAAACAGTTGACCTCAGAGGGCAAAGCCATTAGTCTGCATTCGAGAGCCAAACACGTATGAAGTGCCATACAACACGTTTGTTACCAAATAAAGGTGATGAAAGCTTTTAGGTCTGTCCCAAGTGTCTGGATATTGAAGGAACCATCTCTTCTTCTGGTTTATTTCTTTCTTTCTTTATTTATTTAATCAGGACAGTGCACATTAATGAACAATCTCATACAGATTGTAAATGAGCCAGATTCTAGCATAGTTGCTAATTCGCGTTTGTCAATACAAAATCACATAATACAACATCAGTCAAAACAGAGAGACACACGTTCAGACAATGACATCACAATAATAAAATTAGTGATTGCAACTTTTCAGAAACAGTTTAAGGTGCTTTTTAAATGTGCAAAAAGTGGGGCGTGGTTATTGTTTCCCCTCTGATTCTCTGATTCTCTGTCTGCAACACTGCCTTTTAATTTTTTTCTTAACCCTATAAAGCCAAATGTATCATATTTGATCCGGTTTCTGAAACGTTTTGCGTCTGACACCTTTTGCATAATTTAATGGTAAAAACTTTGCTCAAAATCCAATTTTTTTTATTGTTTTTTGTTTTATTTTTATTTATTTATTTATTTATTTATTTATTTATTTATTTATTTATTTATTTATTTATATTTATATTTTTATTTAAATTTTTATTTTTATTTTATTCATTTATTTATTTTTATTTTTTTAATTGTTTTTATTTTTCTATTGTACACAATCAGATACACCTGATAACAGGGGGCAGAAGACTACACAAAAAATAATCTTGACTTATAGCATAGTAATAAATTATTAATATAAAAAATGTATATCCGCTTTTTCTTTTTACATATTTTGTTAAAAGGACAACTAAAGACTTCAAACCAAAAAAAAGTAATTTTCTGTTTTGTTTAATTCTTGGATCAGGCTTTAAAGGGTTAAAACTAACTGTCTTTGTCACAAGATATGTGTAATGTGACCAGTTAAGATGCGTTAAGGACATGGAAGGGGAACAAAGTCAGGATCCTGGCTCTGCAGGACCCAGAAACAGAGCCAGCAGCCGCCTGCCTAGATGTTTGTATTTATTCTGATGAAATCTCATGTCCAGTAATGAAACCAAACAGAGAGCCCACATGAATGATTCACTCAGAGGAGTCATTTTCATCATGTCCACCAATAAAATCATTAAACTTTCATGTGACAAAGCAGCCAGTCGGCCCGGTTTGCCTGGGGTTGTGTGATTATTGCAGCGGGATGATACCCCGCATGCATTATAAACATGGTGGGACAACAATGAATTGCTCAATGAACAGGTAATTCTCAGGAAAATAAAGAAAAAAAATATGTGGCATGCTTTGTGTTGCTTCTGGATGATTTGTGAGGAAAAGCAGTCATACATATGACAAAAGCAGTCAAAAGCAGTCAAAAATAAAACCAGAAACACACCAGTGAGGAGCTGAATGAACCATGGATGATAGCAATCAAGTTTTTTTTAGGAACATTTTGCTTTAATTTAAGCCTTATGCACTTGGACATCGGCCACCTGTTTGGTTGCAAAGTTTAATTGTACTGTCCCTGTGAAATAAACAAATAAATAAAATAAATAAATAATTAAGATGATACTCTGAAAAATGTATATCCCTGTATTCCTTTTACATGAAGATATATACACATTCATATTAGTTGTGCAGGCATCAATATTTTGAGAAGAAATGCACTTCTTAATCAAAGACAGAACCTACAGAGACACGACATAAGTGGCACGCTTTGTGTTGATTTGTGAGGAAAAGCAGTCATACATACGACAAAAGCAGTCAAAAGCAGTAAAAAATAAAACCAGAAACACACCAGTGAGGAGCTGAATGAACCATAGCTGGTAGCAATCGAGTTTTTTTAGGAACATTTGTATAAATTAAGATGATACTCTTTTTTATTTTTTTGTATTTTTCAGTTTTATCATTTCTGTCCTATATCTTTATTTCTACATTTGATTTCTTGCTTCTCATAGAAGTGGTGTGCACCAAACACCAAGGCAAATTCCTTGTAAGTCTAAAAACCTACTTGGCAATAAACCTGATTCTGATTCTGATTCTGAAATATGTATATCCCTGTTCTCCTTTTACATGAAAACATCTACACATTCATATCAGTCGTTCAGGCATTAATCTTTTGAGAAGAAATGCACATGTCTTTATCAAAGACAGAACCTATAGAGACACACCAGGAGTGATGAAGAGGCTGTCTGGTGTGTGCACATGCACAAACACAAAGAGAAAAAAATACACACCATCTTGCTTTCCACGCACACAAAGTGAGTGAGACATCTTTCACATAGCGTACAAGTGGGGGGAAGAAATTAGATGTGAGACCCACATCTTCCCACATCCTCACTCCCGTTCTCACTGCATTAAACAGGCCCGCTCTGCTCTTTCTGGTGGAGACTGAGCAGCAGAAATCGAATAAAAACAGACTTTGATTTGACAAAAGATATCAATAATCCATGCAGAATAAACATCGATTAGCTGTGTCCTGATTTATGCTCAAATCGGGCAGTTTCTGATTAGATTTCCTCTGGTTTCCTCACAGCGCCGTGCAAAGATGGCTGCTCTTGTTGTGGTGGGACGCCATCATTTTGCAGCGGCAGCCCTCGGGGGGGCACTTCGTTAAATTGACAGTGAGCAGAGAAATGTCCTACATTAGAGGAAAACCCGTTGCTCGGAGTTAATTGCGGTTCGGAACTGGGTTACCGGGTGAAAGACGAAGACTTAGATGGACTACAAGCAAATAAGTTTCCGCTCAACGCACAGATTGAGGTTTTCCACCTGAAAGATTTCGGCCTTTCACGTGCACGTGCGTGCACGAATGCTGGTGTGCATGTAGCTCTGAGCTGCAGAGTGTTAAAATCAGGCTATAATTACTCACTTTAGCATAGCATGCAACAACTTAATCCATATAAACAACTGATTGTCTTATTCATTTTTAGATTCATATTATTCCCTTTAGAGTTATACTTTTGGGTTAAACGCTCGCTGTGCCTCCTCCTCTCTCTCTGTTACATTAGATACATACACTTTCTTATCATATTTCACCTATATCTGCTGAATTAGGACCTGGCCTGTTCCTGTCAGAGCTAACTGGCTAAAAACACTCGGTTACGCCCAGAACTTTGTCTGTGAGAGCCCATCTGATTTACTCTGCTTGTTACCAATAAATGTCATATTTGTACTCTTGATCTACTCCGGTTTATTCTCAGGCTTCCAACTAAAGAACAAAATCTAACAAGAGGAGGAATTTTTTGTTTTTTTCCACAGTCCGAACCACTGCTGGACTGTTGAGGGAAACATCATATCCAAGAGCTTCTTGCGTTGACAAGAACCCCAAAATGACAAGAGTTGCTTTCCCAATTTACCGCTGACACAGCCGTGCGTTCCCTTAATTTAAATCAGGTATGGAGGTAATTGCACAATATCCGGGTGGCACTCTTAGTTCCAGTGGAGCGTTTGGAGAACCAGATCTGTCACTGTTTTCCTCGCTCGTGATTAATGACCCTAATTTAGACATTTTTTTTAATCCAATCATGGTCTGACATTTCCTATCAGATGAATCCTTCCTCATTTTTCCGTTGTTTACTTCCTGACAGTGCAATCTGGCTCATTTCTGACTCCCGTGTCCAGCTCTGCATGATTACCTCCCCTCCACAAAGCCTGTGGAGTCCACCGGGAATCCATTTATTGTTTTTCGGTAAGCTTTTTTTACTTTAAATGCCACGGCCACACGCATCGTGTTGTGTTAAGTTGTGTTCTCATGTGAATATTATTTTTGATTATTTTATCATTGTTCTTCTCAGCCATTATGCGGCTATATAATGTCTCCAATTATGTGTGATATATTTGTGTCATATCAAGCACTTTATTATGACGCATATGGACGTTACAGGAAATTGACTTTTTTCTGTTTCCGAGTTCGGTTGTTAAGTGAACGCAGCACGGTGTGTTTTGGCTGCCACTACCACGTATTGAAAATTATTTTACATGAAGAAAAAATAAATATACTTCAACTCAAAGGAAACCTTCAGTAATGTTTGCCGTCATCTTTATTGATTCATGGATGAAGAAAATATATTACTAATCGAAATGGAAAGAGAAGAACAAAGCCAAGAAAACTCTTGATGTTAAATGCTGGTGTCAGGTAAAGGACGCATGCTTTGCAAAATGCCGGAGCTGGAGAGTAAATGCAATCCAGCACACATGAAAGGCTCGTCTGTGTCCTCAAAAGAGTGGATGGAGACAAAGTTCAAAACAAGGCTGTGGCAAAAACTATGAACAAGGTAACAAAGCAAGGTTAACAAAACTTTGGCAAAGTATCAAAACAAGACTATGGCAAAAGTACGAACAAGATTAACATGGCTGTGGTCAAAACAAGGCTATGGCAAGGCTGTGACAAAAATAAGACTGTGGTACGAAAAGCTAGACTGTGGCAAAATATCAAGGAGTAAACAAGGCTATGGCAAAGTAACAAAATAAAGATTAACAAAACTGTGGCAAGGCTGTGGCAAAACAGGGTTTATTGTAACAAAAAAACGCACTCAAAGAGTGGAGGACAGGACAAGGTTCAAAAACAAGGCTGTGGCAAAACTATGAGCAAAGTAACAAAGCAAGGTTAACAAAACTGTGGCAAAGTATCAAAACAAGACTGTGGCAAAAGTACAAACAAGATTAACAACATGGCTGTGGTCAAAACAAGGCTATGGCAAAGTAACAAAATAAAGATTAACAAAACTGTGGCAAGGCTGTGACAAAAATAAGACTATGGTACGAAAAGCTAGACTGTGGCAAAATAACAAGGAGTAAACAAGGCTATGGCAAAGTAACAAAATAAAGATTAACAAAACTGTGGCAAGGCTGTGGCAAAACAGGGTTTATTGTAACAAAAAAACGCACTCAAAGAGTGGAGGACAGGACAAGGTTCAAAAACAAGGCTGTGGCAAAACTATGAGCAAAGTAACAAAGCAAGGTTAACAAAACTGTGGCAAAGTATCAAAACAAGACTATGGCAAAAGCACAAACAAGATTAACAACATGGCTGTGGTCAAAACAAGGCTATGGCAAGGCTGTGACAAAAATAAGACTATGGTACGAAAAGCTAGACTGTGCAAAATATCAAGGAGTAAACAAGGCTATGGCAAAGTAACAAAATAAAGATTAACAAAACTGTGGCAAGGCTGTGGCAAAACATGGCTATGGCAAAGGGCAAATAATCAAACCCTTACATGACGTGGGGAGACAAAAGACGAAAACAGAAAGACGCAAACGCACTGGCACAGGACATGGGAAACGAGGACTATTTAAACACATGAAGGAGGGGAACCCCAGGTGAACACAATAGGTAATCAACACATGACGAGACACCAGACATTCCCCCAGACGTGACAATCTGTAGCTTTTGACTAACAAATCCTCTAAGCTC
>JABUIW010043889.1:3748-29727 GCA_013363375.1 Menidia beryllina
CTTTTTAGCTAGTGTGGTATTACAAAGCACTTATCATTTTGACATTTGTTCCGATATAAGTATTTTCTGGATCATATTCAATTTTTCAAGCACTGTTTCCATTGGTGGTATGTGGGTATGTTAATATTTCTAAATTTATTCTATCAGGTTTCAGAAATGCCATTATATAATAAAACCGATATGTCCCCATTTTAGATTTGAAATGGGAAATTAGATACATTTTTTTCCAGACACAAAAATGCTTAAGAAACTTAAAACTTATTTTCATGGATAAAATAGAATTTAGAGAATTGTTTGCATGGCCATGACTTTAATGATAATCAAAATATGATTGAAGCGTTCCTTTGCCATGTTGGCATCAACTTAATGTTTCTGTCAACAGCTGTTTGACAGGTTGGAGCAGCTGGTATTGCTTTACGCCAGCTTCGATTTTTTCAGTTTGAATGAGACTGAGCCCAACAAGTATGTAATCACAAATGACATGTTCATATTTGCACTGTTATCAGTAGCTTATACAATATAGATACATTTAACAGGCAGTACAAACAAATAAAAAAAACTCTAATTAATATCTGTTTTAGGAAAGCCTTTTCTCTAACCATTTGTGTTCCCAGCATGTCTCACTTCTGCATTGGTCAGAGCCAGTTGGGTCAGACGAAGCTAACAATTTTTCATTATTGTAAACCGACTCCATACCTGGCCCGGGTCAACAACGGACTGTATAAACGCATGCGCTGGAATGTAGAAAGAATCTTATATGAGAAGCATCAGGATGGAGACTGTGACGACAGACAGGACAAAACAGATTCCCACACTGACTAGTGGGTGTGGTTCTGAAAGCTTCTCCACCCTTTATTTTGTGTTGTCTACTTATACTTTGTCCCGTCTAAAAACTGTCCAAGCTATTAGCTTCTCTTACTTTGTCCATTTTAAAGTGATCAGTATTTGATGTCTCTCGGGATAGCCTAACAAGAATGTGGTCCATTGGCCAGTGGGTGCAGGTGAATCCTGATCCCAAAACAGAGGATATTTCTGACTGGTAAAGTCATTTACTTTTTCTATTTACTTTGAATAATAAATAAGCAAGTCAATCATATCTTAACTGTAATGCTCCCTGTCAAAGATGTCTGACACATATAAGTTTGTTTGTTTGTTTCAGGATCACCTGCGAGGTCCCTCAGGCCAATTATCATAGGCTGTTGTTTCTGGGACATGAAGAGCCATCTAGTTGCATTGCTACAAACTGCTTGCAGCAGCTGCTGCATCACAAGTTGGTCCAGTTTGACTCTCATGCCTAAGTTTAAGTAGTAAAAGAGGATAATATGTTTATTGTGTGGATATATTTTACCGTTTAAAAATGGCATCAAGGTCTTATAAGGATTTTACATGTACAAGTTGTTCCAAGTTTCACCAACTTAATGTAAAATTTATATTTGAAAAAGTAGTTGTAAATAATTCCAAAGTTGTAAAAAAAAAGAAAAGAAGAAGCATTTTATTATTGTGAAAACTTGCAGTGAAACACTACACATAAATACAAATTTCTCAAAGAATTAGTTAGCTGCCAGGGTTAGGCTCCAGTGAGCTTTGTCCCATTTACTTCTTTCAGAAATTTAAGTGAGTTATAAAGATTCCGTGCCTGAGCACATGCAGTGTGTTCATCCTTCAATGCAGACCATTCAACGATTTTGTTATGTTGTCTGCAAAGAAGAAAGCCAATTTGATGCTAAAGAATAATACGCACAATTTAGACCCAACATCCTGCGTTGGAATCAATAGAAACATCTATAAAGCGCCAACTGATGAAAACAAAATTGGACCCTCCTTCATTAAAGTGATCAGTATTTGAAACAATATATCCATATATAAATACAAAACATAATTAACCCACTTTAGGAGGCAACATATTTAACAAAATGTCCCTAGTAGAAAACATTGATTCATTTTCTGAAGTCTGATCAAATTATCTATTAAACATCAGGATAGGAAAAGAGTAATAGCACTGACCAAAGTTGACAAATGTTTTTAGATGCGCGTGTAAACCATGGCAAGATTTTATAAAGCACTCTCAATAGATAGCAATAACAGACCAACACCAAGACACTGCACAGATGTAAACAACCACACATTTCATATAGTAGATTATCATGGTTTTCGTAATACACACACACACACACACATATACATACAAACACAGCAACTTTGGTACAGTATAAAACAGGTCATACCCAGATCTTTATGTCATCTCTGCTGAATTTCTTTGACTTCAGCTTGAAAAATTAAAAAAACGCTAACAAGTGAATTAGATTAACTGAAATCTCCAGGAAGACTGGGAAGCAGTGATATTCCAGGATATCAGGGTCAGGATATCACTATCTTAACTTAATAAACGATGTGAGGATGCATGCTCACAACTATAAAAAATGATAGTGGCTTGAAAAATAGAACCAAGTGATAAAACAATCCATTTGTTTTATTTATATTTATAGGCAGTTTCAGAACAAATTTAGTTTCCAGTTGTACATTTTGAATTCATTAGTGCATCTTTGCATAGTGCCATAATGAACATTATGTTTGGATATCCACAACCGAACACCAAGTGAGGTGGACAAATTGCAGTTGTGTCATACTATGTTTTGTTTTGGGTTCATGACAAAATCAGAAGTTTTATCATAATTTAAATTAGTACTGCTAAACATCTACCATTTTCACATCCATCATAGTTTTCTCATTAAAAATGTATTACAATTAATTATACCAGCCGTACATGATTTAATTTAAATGGCACCTAAATTCAATTTGGAATCAGGCCATTTTTTCAAGTTCCAATAAAACAGTAAAAAGAAGTGGCTTGTGAGAACCAATTGAAGTTCAACTGAACTAACCTTTTACTTTCAGCGTCTGAAAACTCTGTCCCATTTCCTGACCTTGCATATTTGAAAAAAAAAAGAAAACAAAAAAAACTATCACAACATCCAGTCCAGTTCTCTGTGCATTTTGCACATTGAACACACGCTGTCTTTACTTGCAACCACTTGTTGCAACTTCTATTTGATTGTGTCCAGAAAAAAAATTGGTGTCAGACAATTAGCCTAACCCCAATATTTAACTCAGTCTAAATGGCTTTTTCATGTGTACTTTAAAGTACAGAGAAAACTGTATGTTCCACGGAATTTGCGTGCTCCTGTATTGAATTTCCACATCCATTTATCCGAGCAGCAGTGTTTGTGTTATTCTCCACCTTTGTGTGTACATGCAACTCCTGTAGTACTGTTGCAGTGTTTGCCCATGCAGTGAAATTTGTCTCAATGATGCGTCTCCAGTTCCACTACTGTCCACTCTCCCTGTGTGGAGCTGCCGGTGTCCTCTGTGGAGAAACTGCTAACGGAGGTGACAGTGGCAGAAGGGGGGGTGAGTGGAGGAAGTAAGCTTGGCCACAGACTGCTCTCCAGGGGGCTTAGCTTTCCTCCAGTTCCACTGGGCAACAACAACAGGGAAGAACAACAATCCGCATTCAGCAGTAGGGTCTGATTTATCAGCTGCTGAACCATATCTACCTTCTTTCCCCAGTCCAAGTCAAGAGCTGGTGGTCTCTCTGGAGACTGAGCAGGGTGAAAAGAGGATCCATCTTGATTCGTCAATAGGTTGCTGGATACCATGGTGGAGTCTG
Source organism: Menidia beryllina (assembly GCA_013363375.1). Taxonomy (NCBI): domain Eukaryota; kingdom Metazoa; phylum Chordata; class Actinopteri; order Atheriniformes; family Atherinopsidae; genus Menidia; species Menidia beryllina. Next base: position 7,416 of record JABUIW010043889.1, read on the forward strand.
AATAGGGAAGTAGGATGTTAACAATTGAAGACTGTTGATGTGCATCATCACCTGGCCACAACCCTTTAGTCCTGTCACGCATCCTTTGAGATGCATTTTTATTAAGTTCTTCATCTTTAGTATCACCTTTAGGATCAAGCAGGTCCTCGCCATCAGCCTCCCCATCACTGCACTCCAGGGTTTCATAGATGGTGCAGAGGCCAGATGGAGAAGACAACAATGCGGTCTGACCTTCGGGGTGGTGCAGCTCTTGCTGCCTCTGGATAATTTTCTGTTGTTCCTTCAGCTCCTGCTGTTGCATTTGCAGTTCAAGGTCTCTCCTATGTTTTACCTCAAGCTCCCAATTTTGTATCTCTTCCTGCTTTATCATCTCTGTGTGCTTCTTCTTCTTCTCCTCCTCTTTATTTCTTTTTATTTCTTCTTCAGCATCCTCTTTATCCTTTCTTTCCTCCTCCTTCACCCTCTTAATTCTCTCTTGCACTGCCTCCTTCAGTGGACTGCTCTTTGGCTCTTTGTGTTGCTGCAAATCGGGTAGCTGCTTCTGATGCTGCTCCAACCTGAAGAGTTGAGAACTTAGTGGCTGCTGCCTAGGGTTCCTGGGTTGGACGTTAGCACAGGCCAGTTTAGGCAGAGTAATAGCGATAGAAATGGGTTCGACAATGTCGTTGTAAATTCTGGGGTGTGCAGACTGACAGTGAGGGTGCGATACAGCAGAGAACCCTGTATGCAAGAGGAAGCAGAAAGGAAGATTACAGTAGCAGGATGTTATAACAGAAACAACATGCAGCAATGCAGTAATTACTAGCAAAATGGTGGCTAGTGCCTTATCAAGCCAGTTTTAATATAATGTCATGTATTATATATTCTGACCAAGTCATCTATATTTACACTTAAAGCAGCAGAAACTGAAAAGCATGTTGATCTTTCAGTGGTGTGGTGCAAAAACTAAACCAAATGTGAGGTGACGGGGGTACCAAGGCTGAACAATGTCTACAGAGAGCAAGTGCTTTTTAACAAATATATTTATTACTTTTTAATCTTAGAAGTATTACCTAGACAAATTGTATGTGCAGAAATCAGCCAAACTTCCTGTATATGCAATCAGCTATGGTGACACACGAACAAAACTGCTTTAAAAGAAATAAAAAAACCTGTCGAAGCTTATGGTTGGTTTATTAGTGTTGCATGCAAAGACTTCCCATGCATTTTAAAGCTGTCCAGCAATAAAAAGAAAAATTATTGCTTGCCAATAAAAAAAATTAAAAAAAGAGGTTACATTAGGGTGCTCCTATACTTCAAGCAGAAAGTTCTGGAGTCTTTTTTTCTGGAAAAAGGAGATGCAATAAACCCATTGTGCAACAGTGACATGCATAAGCTCTTAATGTGGTGGTGAAGATCAGTGCTGCAAGGATAAAAAACCAAACAAAACAAAGTTTAAATAGTAACACACCCTCTGTGACCTGAAGGGAAATTACTGAGCAGACTTGATTCTTCCTCCTCAAGGTTGGATGAAGAGATGTCAGACATCTCTAGCCTCAACATGCTTAATCAACAGATTTCAGGATCTGGCTGAGAAAAAAAAAATCAGCCTGTAATAAATTAATCCCAGTTATGGTACCAGTTTTTAAATCTAGATTTGAAAAAGAAAGTACATATCTTCCGTTGTGTAACATGGGTTTGTATGCAGTTCTTAAGTGCATAAAGAAATTACATTGAATTGCAAATGCTTGCCAAACCAGGGGTAAATAATTCACCCCAGCCAACCTTTTCGGAATAGAAAGAAAAAGAAAATACATTTGTATACAAGACAAATAATGCTAAATATTTATATTAGTCTAGAGTGTTCATTTCAATAACTGTACTATAAAAATGAATCATGGCAAAAATCTAAACTATTTAATTTCTTAAACTGTTAATTCAAAATATCCATCCATCCATCCTCCTCCGCTTATCCGGGGTCGGGTCGCGGGGGCAGCAGCCGGAGCAGGGAAATCCAGACTTCCCTCTCCCCGGCCACTTCAGCCAGCTCCTCCGGGGGGATCCCGAGGCGTTCCCAGGCCAGCCGGGACACATAGTCCCTCCAGCGGGTCCTGGGTCTTCCTCTGGGCCTTATCCCGGTGGGACGAGCCCGGAACACCTCCCCAGGGAGGCGACCAGGAGGCATCCTGATCAGATGCCCGAGCCACCTCAACTGGCTCCTCTCCACGTGGAGGAGCAGCGGCTCTACTCCGAGCCCCTCCCGGATGGCCGAGCTTCTCACCCTATCTCTAAGGGAGAGCCCAGCCACCCTGCGGAGGAAACTCATTTCGGCCGCTTGTATCCGCGATCTCGTTCTTTCGGTCACTACCCAAAGTTCGTGACCATAGACGAGGGTGGGAACGTAGATCGACCGATAAATTGAGAGCTTCGCCTTTAGGCTCAGCTCTCTCTTCATCACGACAGACCGGTACAGCGCCCGCATTACTGCAGACGCCGCACCGATCCGCCTATCGATCTCACGCTCCCTACCCCCATTCGCAAACAAGACCCCGAGATACTTGAACTCCTCCACTTGGGGAAGGACGTCCGCTCCGACCCGGAGAAGGCACTCTACCCTTTTCCGGTGAGAGACCATGGTCTCGGACTTGGAGGCACTGATCCTCATCCCAGCCGCTTCGCACTCGGCTGCGAACCGCTCCAGTGAGAGCTGTAGGTCCCGACTTGATGAAGCCAACAGGACCACATCATCTGCAAAAAGCAGAGATGCGATCCTAAGGCCACCAAGACTGACACCCTCAACACCTCGGCTGCGCCTAGAAATCCTGTCCATAAAAGTTATGAACAGGACCGGAGACATAGGGCAACCTTGGCGGAGTCCAACTCCCACCGGAAACGAGTCCGACTTACTACCGGCAATGCGAACCAGACTCTGACTCCGGTCATACAGGGACCGAACAGCCCGTAACAAAGGGCCAGGTACCCCATACTCCCGGAGCACCCCCCACAGGATACCCCGAGGGACACGGTCGAACGCCTTCTCCAAGTCCACAAAACACATGTGGACTGGTTGAGCGAACTCCCATGCACCCTCTAGGACCCCGCTGAGGGTATAGAGCTGGTCCAGCGTTCCACGGCCAGGACGAAAACCACCCTGCTCCTCCTCGATCCGAGGCTCGACTATCCGACGGACCCTCCTCTCCAGAACCGCTGAATAGACCTTCCCAGGGAGGCTTAAGAGTGTGATCCCCCTGTAGTTGGAACACACCCTTCGGTCCCCCTTTTTAAATAGGGGGACCACCACCCCCGTCTGCCAGTCCAGCGGGACTGCCCCTGATGTCCACGCGATGTTGCAGAGTCTCGTTAGCCAACGCAGCCCCACAACATCCAAAGCCTTGAGGAACTCCGGCCGGATCTCATCCACCCCCAATTCAAAATATGGATAAAACAAAAATATGATATATAATTTTAAGTGCAAACAGACTAGAAAGCTGTGTATAATAGGAAAGCATAATCCAACATGACCATCAGCTTGATCAGACTCGGATAAATACACATTTCCACATTTCTTTAGTTACATTTTCTTTCTTGAAAAGCTGCAAGCATACAAGAAATATCAAACCCAATTCAAGAGAACCTCACACTTCCGCCCAAAAAAGTAATTGAATCTCGCTATTGCACATACAGGAATTGAAGCCATGTACTTGTCATAGTAAGGTTATCAAAGAGAATGGCTGTCTATTTTCTCAACTCACCTTCATGTATGTTTTTGCTCTCTGTAAGTTTCTTTTAATACTTTTACCCCTATGGATTTCAGAACAAACGCTGTTGACAAGCAACTAAATCTAATGTAAAAAAGCTACTGCAAGACCTGAGGAAGGTAAGGAATCACAAATGAGCAGCTTGAGAGCAAAAACTATACATTACCTGCAAAAGGTTCTTCAGTGTTTTCACATATAGCAGAATGGTATAGAGGTTCGATGTCATCAGGAATTTCTTCTGTTTGTGGCATATGATTTAAAGCTAATGTGGGATCCAGGACTTCCTCAGAGGCCTGCGTTTTCTGAATAACATGATTTGCTGAATCTCCTCCATACAGCTGATCTGTAGGACATTGTTCTGTGTGAGGAAGCTTAACCTCCTGAGGATGCTCCTCCAACAAGATAAAGCTAGGGCTCTTGTCACAGCTCTCCCCTCTGGGCTGAGCATTTGAATTTGAAGCCATTGTCAGAGTGCCAAAGCTATAAGATACCAATAGGGCAGCTGAAGATGGAGTACTTTTTTCACCAACACCACTCTCTACCTCAGGCTCATTTCCCTCTACCAGAGTAGATGGGCAGTGTTGGGCTGGAAGCTGCATCTCAAAGTTTATACTGTTGACTGCCAGAGTCTCCAAAAAATCTTCTAATTGAGCTTCTCCCTCTGTATCACTAGCCCCATCCTCTGTTTGTGTGGTCAAAGAAAGATTGGAAGTGGGAGCAGTTGCAGAGCCTCCTAGGAGTTCATCAGCAGGCAAACACTCTTTTTCAGCCTCCACAGCGTCCTCATCTCCTTGTCCAAAGTGGAAGCCCAGGCCTTGGCAGTAAGCATCACACGCTGAGAAAAGCAACTGGGCTTGTGTAACTTCAGATGGAAGCTTGCTGTCTTGATTACACGGTTGGTCCTTCAGTATGCTCATCTCACTGCTCAGGGTGTGTGACACAGATGTTCCTGGGACACAGAACAAAGCTGCGGCATGGGTTTGCACTGATGCTTGAGCCTGTTCTTTTTTTGATTCCTCTTGTTTAGGAAGAACTTGTTCTAGACAGACTTGTGTCTTAAGTAGGATCTCAGGGTCTTCTTGCCTGTTCTGTGCTGTAAGTAGTCCTGCAGCTTTAAAAACCTGAAGAGGCTCTTCCCATGGATCAGCAAAGGGGTTTGGTTGATCCCACTGAGCAGCTGGGGCAGAGGGCAACACAGGTGGAAGTGGTGGCTGAGCAACTCTGTTCAAGTTATCCAGCCTTTCATCCTCAGCAAAGTCATCCTCATCTCCATTTCCATAACTCTCAAGCCCACTCTCTGTCACCCCTTCACTAGCCATTTCCACATCATCGTCATCTTCATCTAAATCATTGTCATGCCTGGCAATACATGGTTCATCCATCCGCTCTGAACCCACATCCATGTCACACACCTTATCACTGTCATCCTCGCCCTCAAAGTCATTGCCCTGTATGTAAGAAACTTTCTCAAAGTCAGGAGAACCTGCCGAGGCTCCCTCCATGTCCATGGCCCCTTTGAGACTGCCATCTCCCAGATCATCCATGCTTTCTGTGCCCTCCAAGACACCAGGGGCGCTCAATTCAGAAGCACCTTGCTGGCTAACACTTATCTCCTCAGAATCAAGCTCAGACACTAAGGCTCTCCAGGCAGACCCCCCGATTGTGCCAACTGAACCAGGATGAGAGTCCTCAGTAAGCTGTGTTGTTCCACTCATTTCAGACACAGAAACCAACTGGCTTCTATCCCTCTCTTCATCCTCCTCTTCATTTAGATTGACAAGAGGGACCACCTGTTGGGTGCCATTTGCTGCTGCTAAAAGGACAGTCGATTTGGATGGAGTTTGGTCTTTTACTACATTATATTCGGTCAGTTCAGGAGGCGAGGTCATGGATTGTATTGCAAGCTTGGCTGGGTTTGAGACCTGCTCCTGTTTGGCTGAATGAGGAGCAATGTTTTCCAATTTGTGCTTCAGACATGTTTGTGGCAGATTTGTTCCAACAGGGCTTTGTGGAGGGAACTGGGTTACCTTATTATCTGGAGTAACCTCTAGTTTTTCCATCTCTTTTGTGGTATTTGGAGCTGACCCAAGGGTAGAGATCTTCTCTGATGCTGAGGAAGCAAGGGATGATTCTTGTGCCAAGATCATTGCAGCCTCTGCCAATTTTTCTGGTACTTGAACAGCTTGGGGTGGAGTTGCCGTCACCACAGTTGCCATATACACATCGGTGGAAGGTTTATTTGTCTTAGAAACTTCTGTCTTCTTTGTGATGGTGAACCGTGGGGCAGTTTTAGTGGGTGTGGTTCCACATTTTGTTTTTGTATTTGCAGCTCTGATGGTCGAAGAGTCTGTTAGTGGTTGGTTGAGGGATAGTTTGTTAACTAGAGGAAATTGCATTGTAGTTGCAGGCTTCTTTGTGGGAGTAAGTTTTGCCATCTGCTGAGGTTTAGACTGCAACTCCTTGGCATCTACCCTCTTCATTGGTGTGGACCCTTTCGATGCAGTGTTGAGTCTTAAGGCAGCCAAAAATTTAGAGGTGTCATGTATTTTGGTAGAGGGTGAAACAGCAATTGGTGTAGATTTCTTGACCACAGGGGCAGGAGGTTGTCGGCTAACATCTGATGGGAAGGGGAAAAAATTGTAAATTGTAATGTCCCCTTTAGAAAAATTAAGATGCCCAAGATGTGCTTTATGCTCCCCTCCCTTAAAACTATCCAAAGAAAAAAAACAGTTCCTATTCTGGACAATCCCTCAATACCTTTCATTGCTGCCATCTTGCCAGTAGATGGTGCTGTGGCAGCTCTAGAAATTGCCGTTTTTACAGTTGCAATGGTAGAAGGTTTTGTTCTAGTTGCTGTGGATGTTGTAGTTCCAGATGGTGCGGGACTGGTTGCTAGTCTAAAAGGTAAACAAGATAAATTTAGAGATGTATATTCAATATTCAATATTCAATGCACAGTCAAATTGTTTAAACCAAGTAGCTGCTATTATATGTTGTAGAGACAAAAAAAGACAAGATCAGCAATGTGGGCAAGTTCAGTTTCACTAGAGCGTTAACTAAAGTACTGGCTCCCTACCGGAGAAATTATGATTAACATCAACAGTATTCGGCCCTGAGCAGCAAGGTTTTGTTTATGCCAGGGAATCTAATGGGACAAAGCATGAATTTTTTTCTGTGTAAATAGGTCCTCCGTCTGAGGTTATTCCTGCCCACATGACTCATGCTATTGTAACAAATCACAACAAACATTTATTGTGTAATCACAATCTCATTTTCAGGTCACAATGATAAACAGTCTCCCTGTGATTCAAGTTATAAACGAGGAACAAAAGACATAAGATAGTTGTCTGTAGTTTGTTCATTGAGAATACTCACAAAAAAGTAAACGTGCCATACATTACAATTTAGCATCCAAGTACCTTGTGTTTTTTTTCGTAGTGGCTGAAACGGTTCGTGTTTGAGCAATGGAGGAGGCCATTTTACCTGTAGTAGCTGTAAAAATGAAAGAGTATTTTTTAAAGAAATCTATTACATTACCGAAGTTTAACTTCACTGAACTCATGTTAATTCAGTCTTACCTGGGGTTTTGTGTCTTGCACCATTAACTGTTAAGGTTGTAAGTCTCTTTTTATGGGCCTCATTCACTGTTGATGGTTTGGTGTCATTTATTGCAGTGGCAGCAGGATGGGACATAGCCCTGGTAGATCCAACAAGCCTTTTGTCAGGCACTCTAGTTTGGTTCTTAGCTGTGGTAGAAGTTGATGCCCCACCCACAGGCCTTTTAGATGCAGCTCCTGCTGTTGCTTTTGATGTAGTTGTAACCTTCTTTCCTGTAGGCCTCGAAACGGAGGACTTAACATCCTTCACTGTATGTTGTGAGGCAGCTCCTGGCCATGAGCTAGATCCATGTACCCCTGAAGGAGTTGTAGACTGTGGTTTTGGTTTGCCTTTTGCGGAGTGGGGATTGCCAGCAACAGGTGCTGCTTTATTTGATGCCAATGCAGGTTTTGATTGGGCTTCTTCTGTTTTATTTTTTTTAAACATGGAAGGCCCTGCAGATTGACTCAGTTTAGTGGTCTCCATGGCAACCCCTGGCTTAAGTTCCATTCAGAGGGTCTAATGTGCCTTAAAATGGTGGTTCCTTTTATACTTAAAGTCCTGTAGAAGAAAAAGAAAAAAATAAGTGCAAGAGATACATTGAGCCATGTTGCATTATTATGATTGAATTTTCAAAAAATGTCCCCAACACTCAAATGAGAGGTAGTTTAATGGCAACATGCAATAACTTCATTTGAGGGAGACAGGTGCCAGTAATATATTTGAGAACGAGCAACTATACTTCAAAAAACATGCCAGCATTTAAAAATAAGACATGAGAAAAGCAATAAACACAAAAAATATTGTGTTTTAATGCAACTAAGCAGACTTAAGCATTTGGTAAAACTGAAAAGAAAAACAAATGCTTTAGTTTGGAGTGCTGCGAGCCAAGAGGCAGGATGGTTAAAACTTTTGTGTTAAAATGAAAACCTGGGATGAGGTTGCTTACTCTTTAACAATCAAATTGATTCATTTCCTACATAAAACAGAGCTGATCCAGCTGACCCATTACAGGTTATTCCCAGCTGCAGACCTTTTGCCATTTTGACTACATAAGTTTTTACCCATCAAAATAATATTCTCCATCATCATTATTTTCACTCCACACAAGGGTCACTTCCTTCCCTCCTTCAAGAAGTGAACATTCTACAACCAGTAAAATTCTCTAAAGATGGCCCAGGAAAATATTTTGTATTTAAAAAAATATTATAATTGGTTTCTCCTAATCTGCTTTTGATCTAAAAGAAGTTACAACACATCTTGATGGCAAATCAACCCATTTTCAAAGGAGAAAAAATCACTTCTACTCAGGGATGCAGAGACATTAGTTACATGCAGGTAATGGGTGAATTAGTGTTGTTGTTTTTGTGTTTTTCTTTTAACAAAAAAAGAGAGAGCAGCTGGCAGATGTACCTTTTGTTTCACATTGGGGATCAAAACACTGAAGACGAATTGAGAAAATAGGTCTAATATATTTAAAGAAAAAAAACAGCATCTCCTACACTTGAAAGCTTGTGCAGTTTTTGAGCTGTGATGAGAAATGCACAAAGCAGACCAGATAAAAAGATGAATAACAAATATCAAGTGGCAAGCATTTAACTTAATAGAAAAATAGAAATAGAAGAAAGAATAATAGAAAAAAGAATAATGAGCAACTGACATAAGATCAGACATAAGATCAAATCAATGACCCTCCCAGGGATGTATACTGGGACAATGTGGTCATTTTAAATGACCACGAAAGTTCTAGCGAGCTCAACACAAATAAGATTCAACGGTACAAAGACTTATTTTTCTCCTTCTAAAGGCACCTTTGAAAAGCATCTATTATCTGACAAAATTTTACAGTATTATCACTTAAAACATGACATAAAAAGTAATTCAGCTCTTTAAACTAATGATTGCCGCTCCTACATCGAAAGCATACCAACCACGCCTCGTCAAGCGATTGTGTAATGACGACTGAAAGCCAAATCCACGAAGATAAACAGCATCCCCTATCATTGAGATCTACAGAGAGCAATCAGATAGCTTTCATTTAATACTGCCATGATAAATCAAGAACATCAATTCACAAGCATGGACGCAAAAAAAGGATAACAGATGCAAGTTAGGCAGCAAACTACAGTGTACGCTCTTTCAGATTATCAAAATGCATTAGCAATTAGAGAGATAATATTTCCCTATATTGTAAGACAATATGAGACAATATACGGAAAAACTCATGTTTCTGGGAAGCTACATTGAGAGGACTTTTTTGTAAGCCATATGAGTATTTGTTCAAGCCCCAAATTTAATAATACCCTTTGTCACTGCGGGGGAAAAAAACGCCGAACTCTCTCAAGCTAAGTAAGGGCCCAGTTCAGCCTGGCATAACAATAGGGCAAACACAAAAGGAGCTCGCGGGGTGAATCATGAAAGTCGTAAATAAAACGAATCCGAAACTCTTGTCAACTGCATGCCTGGCTCTGGTACCAACACACAAGCACAATTTTATATCATAAATATACAGAGTTGTATAGTCATACTTCCTTTTGGAATTAGGGTCTTTACCTTTGAAAGAAAACCAAGTATTCAAATAAATAAAACATCGCACGAGACCTATTTAAGAATAGTTGTACAGACATAATTTTGCCAAAGGTGGAAACATTACGACGTAGTAGGCCAAATAGTCTGTTACCTTTTAATCGTCGATTGTGATATAGAATATTTCTGATAGGATGAATAGGTTGTCCCTTTCTATCTAGCAAAGAGCCAACATACATGTACCATCATGGCAAAGCCGTATATGTCCCTCCCAATTCACCATACAACCGTCGACTCACAGGCTGGTCCCTCTGTATGTGGTTCCTCACGCATTTGAGCAGAATCAGGCTGTCCTTCCTGAAGAATGAATAGTCGGGGTCTTAGCTGCTGGAGAGGGTCTAAACAGTCTAGTTTCACGACAAAGGACAAGTGTGGTGGACACCAGCCACAAAAGACAAAGATGCAGATTAAGTCCCGCGAACGGCCCAATCAAACCCTGATACTCGTGGTTATGCAAAGCAGGAGTGACGTCAAATTAAGACCAAAACACACAGCCACACAGCGGTGCCCCCATAGATGGCGTGGTTGCTTCAGGGATATTTTGAATTGGTCAAGAAATATTGCAGCCAGAACGAAGCTCTCCCCGCAATCGTCACAGCAATGAACCCCCAGGAGTCACGTTATTTCGTCCAAGGCAAATGTGGAAATCTGCTAAATGTTTTCACAAAGAGGGTGTTTATTTTTGTATGAGCAGCGTCTACACTAAGTAGACACATTTAAAGTCTACTTGTAGAAACAAAAATAAAACATAAAAATTTTGATTTGAGATGAAAAATGCATTTGTTGTTTTGTTTTGTTTTACTAGTATGAATGTGCAGCACAATTTTACTGTGCTTAATAACGTGTGTAACATCTGTACCCTTGTGGTTCACACACTTTTGTTGGAGGTGCTTTTAGGGAACAACAAATCTACATACACAAACACACACACGCATAGAGATACACACTGCTAAAATTTCCCAAGGTTTATTTTTGGTACTTTAAACAATGTCCAATGTTTATTCTCTGAGACTGTAAGCTCCAACTCAATATCCAACATAAAACTCAAAAATTCCTAAAATCAGTTTAATACCATCTTCTCTCACTAATTATAGAGACACATAAGAGATATAAAATAAGTTATTTAGCTTTTTTCTTTGAGTTGCACCTGCAATGTTGCAACAAACGTTTTCTTCAATAAAACACCGGTTACATCAGTCAGAAGTCACTAAGATAAATGTGGAGTCAGTTTGTAGATATGCTAGAACAATGTTGAACACTGTAGTTTTCTCTGGCCCCCTGCCCAGCCTGGTTAGTGATGATATGTATAGCTGCATGTCATCTTTGTGCCGATGGCTGGCGAGGTGGTGCCCAGCTAAGGATGTGGTCTTTGTGGATCACTGGCAGTCTTTCTGGGGAAGACCTGGCCTGATTAGGAGATACGGCATCCATCCCACGGGAGAGGGAGCCGCTTTCATTTCTAGAAACCTAGCCAACTTTCTTACCAGACTAGATCAGTGACAATCCAGGGTTGAGAAGAGGAAGCGGAGTTGTAGTGTAACCCTCTTCTCTGTTCCTCCATTCCAGGAGTTACTTAGTGAAAAACTCATAGTGACGGTGTCTGTCCCCCGGTCATTGAATTATTTTAAATCAAGGGTAAACAGAGTTGTGCATAAAAAATTTATAAAAATTAAAACCACAAGATAAATAGTGCATGCAAATAAGAGAGTAAAATGTGGACTCTTGAATATCAGATCCCTCTCTTCTAAAGGTGTGCTAGTAAATTAACTAATATCAGATTATGAGATTGATTTATTTTGTCTTACTGAAACCTGGCTGAAACCTAGTTGTGCTGCTATAGGCCTAGAATGCCGGGGGATTTCCCATGATGCACCGAGCTTCCCTCTCCTTTCTCTCTCTCCCTCCCGGTGCAGCCTCATTCCATTAACGATGTTACTAACTGGACTCTCTCCCTTCCCCGTAGTTGTGTGCTTTTATCGTCCCCCTTCTCTCTCCTCCTATCACTTTCTGCAGATATTCCTGGCTCTGGAGCTGTGGGGTCTGGATCTGTGGTTGGGAGTCTCCTCCTATCACTTCCTGCAGGTGTTCCTAGAGCTGTGGAAGCTGGATCTGTGGTTGGGAGTTTCCTGCTGTCCTCGTGTTCTTACTCTGCTACTACTACTCTGCATAGGGTTATTGCTGTCATAACTCCTATCATTATCATTAGTATCAATATCATTGCCATTTTTCATCAATTATATGTGTTACTGCAGGCTGCCTTTCTCTGCTCCCTCTGTCCTTCTCTCGCCCTCTCACCTCCAACCGGCCGAGGCAGATGGCCGCCCACCCTGAGCCATGGTTCTGCTCGAGGTTTCTGCCTGTTAAAAGGAAGTTTTTCCTTGCCTGTGTCGCCTAGAGCTTGCTCATGGTGGGGATTGTTGGGTTTCTGTAATTAACTTCAGAGTAGGGTCTGACCTGCTCTGTTTGGAAAGCGCTGTGAGATAACTGTTGTTGTGATGTGGCGCTATATAAATAAAATTGAATTGAATGAGTGGAATGAAGACAAGAGAGAATTGAATCTTCTACATACTCAGCATCACGCCGCCGCTCCGGTTGTTGTAAAGTGCTATATAAATAAACATTGATTGATTGATTGATTGATATACACAGCTCTGCTTTAAATTGAATACAGATGTATGCCAGATAATGTTTTTTTGTGAGTATATGGAGAAGAATGAGCTTCAGTAGAAAAAAAGAATTTTTATCTATCTTGCCAATCCTTTTTCCTTGACTGGAATAAAAATCATTAACAGAATCCGGATTGACAAATAATTCAAACAGTTTTCATACACAGGCTTCATCCTTTTTAATTCTATCAATTTAGTGTAATCTGCAGGCAACAAGTCTGTGAAATCAGGTAGGCTCACAGCAACACACATTCTCATGAAATTGTTGAGTCATCGTTTGAGTGTATATTTACCAGGAAAGGCAAATCATAATCAAGCAATTGAAGTTGCTTTCAGACTCGTACATGGAACTTCAGAAAAAAGCTTTTTTCTTTGAATTTTAATTGCACATTAATGTCATCAAATGAAATAATACTGCATATGCTCACTATTTTATTAAACATGAGGAAACTGTACAGAAAAGATTTTCCCCAGATGGGCAAATCAACAGCTACTATAGGATGCTTTAAATGACTACACACAAGCACGAGGCATGGTGGTATTAGGTTAAGTGGATAATGCGCGACCGTTGCTGTCAAGCACTGCTTGGGGAGCTCAGTAAAAATGAAGCAAACTAATCTTATCAGACAGTTCTTGTAGAGAGGCTATCAAATTTTAATTCATTCAGCTTCAACAGAAATGTGCAGTGCTTACCAGATGTGTGACAGCAGACAAAGCAGAAAAACAAACTTGAAATCTATTTGTAGCACTGAATGAGCTGCTTATCAAAAACATCAAACGTCAATGGAAGTGCAGCTATATATTACGGATCAGGGATGCCGAAAGTTGGTGCCCGAGAGACACTGTCATGCAAGTTTTAGAGTTTCCCTGCTTCAACACACCTAATTTACATCCATTTGCCATTATGTGCCACAGATGTGTTGAAGCAGTGAACCTTCTAAAACATGCAGGAATGTGGTGCTTCAGGTCTTTGGGCACCCCTGTATAAACCAAATTAGATACAAAAATAAAGTATTGCTTTCATAACTAGGCAATGCAGGAAAACTTTCCACAACAGTTTGGCAGTGTATTTCATATGATATTGTTATAGCACAAAAACACTGTTGGTATCTCACAAATACAGTACAAGTGCAGTAAAATGTATAAACAAAACCTGACACTTTTACACATAATTTTAAAGGAAAGATAGATCTTTGAGAAACAAGATCAATCGATCGATTGAACATACATGCATACATTCGTGCGTGCGTGCACATACGCACGCACACACGAATGTCCACACCAACACACACACACTGAAAAAAATACATGTATATTTAATATTTAAAGTTATTTAAAATTATTTTCCATAAAATGGTGATACTGCCAATATGTCTGCCATCTTACTAAATACTGGTTAAAGCTAAGACTGTTGTATATATATGCCAAAGAGACTTTTACTGTCCTAAATTAGACTATTAGTTGTCACACTAAGTACAGTCCCTGACGAAAGTCTTGTCGCTTGGGAACAAGTTAACCTTAAGTGCCTCTCAAATTATATCTAATAATTTTTTCAAAAAATAAATGGCTAATTTAAATCCCAACAGCTTTTTTAACAATGCTTTGTTGCCAAATGTAACTGCTGAAAAGCTATCTAACGTCTACAGCTTGGTAAAGCCCACTGAGTCACACAAAAGTCTTGTCACCTTGTCATCTGATGCACCCATTCCCAGATTACAGGCTCGCCTGTGATAAATAATCGATCAATTAAATAGTTGGTGAGTATAAAAATAACCCAAGCACACCAGACCTTCACATCAACTTGACCTCTGAAAACATGCTTAAGATTCACCCTCAGACCAAAACACTGCTTATCAAAAGGCAGAAGACCAGATCTGCTGCTGTGGTGGCTGAAACCTTCAATGTGTCTCAGCGTCAAGTACAGAGAATAAGAAAAATATTTGAACAGACTGGAGATGTTTTTGACAAGCTCAGCTCCAGCAGACTCTGCAAGACAACTGCTCGGAAATCCAAGGCCAGTCCCTTTTCCACTGCAGCAGAGCTCCACACGGCCAGGTCACCTCGAGTTCCCGTGTCAACAAGAACAGTTTGTAGAAACCTGTCCCGAAATGGCTTCCATGGTCCAAAAACCAGCACTAAACAAAAGCCAATTAAAAAAGTGTGGCATATGCCAAGCCCACAGCCTGCTTAAAGGATTGATGCTGGAAAAGTGGAACAAGATGGATTTTTCAAATCAAACTTTGGTTGAATTACATCATAGCCCCCATATATATTGTAGGAGACCTAATGGAGCCATCATAGATCCGAGAATCACCCGGAAAACAGTTAAGTTCGGTTGTGGAAAAATCATGGTCTGGGGTGACATCCAGTATAGGGGTGTGCGAGAGATCTGCAGGGTGCAAGGCAATATCAATAGCCTAAAATATCAAGAAGTATTAGCTTACATTCCGAAATTTTGCCTTTCGAGGCAGATTTCTATGCAACAACATTTTTGTCTGTCCGAAATCTGACCTTTCTGACCCTCTCTGATTTATTGAATGATCTATCTTTCTTCAGTGAAGCAAATCTGTTTTTATATATTGTAGACATAATTTGGGAGGGTATTGGCCTTAATGAGCCTTTTTAAAACCAATGGATGAATTAAAAGTCAGTTTATAAGCTGTGTGTTTCTACAAAATAGAGAATTGAAAAGACTTTTTCCAGGGACTGTATATTCAATATTGAAAAACAAGTCAGATATGCGGTAGCATTTAAATGGGCATTGGTGTTGCCACTAAATGAAGAGGAGTAACGATAAACGTTTGTATAATAGATTAAGTTTTTGAGAGCAGTTTGTTTCTTAAAGAGACATCTACATGTAGAGGGCCTCATTAGTCAGTGTATGCAATTAAATTGATCACTAATGAGACAGTACATGGCCTATATAGTGAGCACTACTAAGAGCAGAGTCTGTGCTAAATAGAAACATGAGACTTGCAGTGCAGTCCCAATTTTATTTGTGAATTTGGAATAGAGGTTCTTTGTTCTACTGTTAAAATCTACCATCTTATTTTTGTGCAATTATAATATGTAAAACTGGGCCAAGTAAAATGGTCTACACTTAAAATACTATTTAAAAAACACTAGAAACAACTACAATAAAAAAAAAACAAATAATAATTATAAATAATTAGCACCAAGACAATGACACGTTTCTCATCATGGCATTTGTTCCCACCTGGTCTTTTACCAGGTCAGTATTGTGCATAAACACACAGAAAAAATACTGTTCTACAAACAAACAAAAAAAAAGAAAAATATTTATGTTCTAGTTATCTGTGATGCTCCTCGATCCTGCTAAAATCAAAGACAGGTTCAGCATTTATGATTTCATCTTATTAGAGCTAGAGCTAGGAAAAGGGAAAAACAAAAGCTCTAAGAAGAAGGTTGGAGTTCTTTTTGTGGTAAGTGAACAAGCGGTTAGCATCTCCTCATTCTCCTCAACTATTTATATGATTGGCCATCGGGAAGAGCTGATACAGCCTCAAATTATGTGGAAGTTGACTTCAGTTCACGAGCAAGACGTCTTCATATGTTGTTGTTCTGGGTAAGTAAAACAAATAAAGTTCAAGCAGAATTAGTCTGATAATGATAATAGATTTACTAACATGTCCTTAAAATATATGGTCAATATAACTAAGACAATGAAAAAAAGTCAGTCTTGACTTAATACATGATAATAAAAAAAACTTTTCTTAACTATTCCTTAATATTTTAAACAATCAAATAAGTCAAATGTTTTCTCTGATTTAATCATGAACATGTTTCTAATGGGATGACTGTTTTAAATGCAATCTGCTTTGGAGTAATATATATTATATATTTTATATTTTGGAGGGTGATCAATTATAGTTACCGGTCACAGCAGCAGAAGAAAGAGCATGGTGAGGTCTCCAGACCTCTGAATTTCCCAGAGCTTGGTGCATCTGTGCACTCTGCTATGAAGGCATGCAGGTCTGTGATGTGAATAGGTTCTTGAGTTTGATGCTGTTGAAATAAATTGAAATCACTGCAATGACTATGATCTAGTTTCTTCCACTGTATACTGTATTTATTACGTTAAAAGAATCACAGAATTACATTTTAAAAGAGACTGCAGCATGATAGGTATGATGATAATAATAATAATGATGAGAGTGATTCTTGTTCTCATCGAAGAGAAGATTTTGCAATATTTTTTTACAATATAAGTAACTTTCCTCTAGATTAGCTTTTGTCAACTTAGTTCCTACCTTGATAGTCTCATAAGCTCCTGTGATGAGAGCGATAAACAAAGACAGGACCATATAGATGAAGAGAGAGATGAAAGTGTACAGGTAAACTTGGCTGAACAGCCACACCAGCGGGCTAGTGTCCTGCATCTCAGCGAACGTCACGAACATGTCATCACCATTAATGAGGGAGAAAAGACACTCTGACACCATCGATAGAGAACGGAACTAAAAAAGGAGAAATTGGTATTAGCTGAAGTAGTGTTTTAAGTAAAGATTCAGCATATCTTCAAAGAAAACAGCAAGTTCAGTTTCTGTGGTTTCATAGAAACAGTTTCAATTGGGTTTTTGTTATATCCAAAGATTATACCGTCTGATCCACAGCCATTTGATGTTGTGTTTATATGTTGTTATACCTATGGTTTATGCTGTGTTGAACAAATATTTAAAAAGTCGAAATATTATAGAAACGTGCTGAAAAAGCAGGAAAAATACAATTATGATTTACAAGAAAGAATCATCTTAACAAAATATATTTTCCATTTGTTATTTTCAAGTATAAATGGAAATCAGGTATTCTTTTTTTGAACTGTAAAGCAGTCTGATATTTAACCCAATGCCCCTTGGAAATGTACATTTGAACAAATCTGACAACTTTTAAAAAAAACTTTAGACTTTATAAACTTTAGAAAGTTATAATAAAGAAATGTAAACTAGGTTTGAAGTTAATGCACTAAGCAGCATAGCGAGTTAATGTATATAATAAAGTAAATAAAAGTATTCAAAAAGTAATAAACTTTTCACATTGGAATACGCTGGGGTGGTTTCCATACATGATACACTAGAACATAAATCTGAAACTACCAATTTCTCAATGAAGAAGAAAAATAGTTAAAAGGAAGTCTGCCTTAAGTAACCAAAGAGAAAATTGTCATTCAAATAAAGCCCAAAGGGCAGGGTAATATTTGCATGGCTGAGAGCAGACAACGCCAAATGACCACAGTCATGTCAAGAAAATATTCTTATCTTATCTTAAATATTATTCACCTTCACATGGTATGGGCCAAGGACAATCCACCCGCAGAAGCAGTAACCCAAATAGATTACAGCTACACAGCAGCAGAACCGAATCACATTGGGGAATGCTGCTCGAAGTGTGATGATGAGGATCTGCAGTGTACAAGCCAAAGAAATTAAAATGAACATGTGACCAGGAGCAAAACTAAATAACATATGTTATTACATTTAATTAAACTCTTCAACATAACCATTTCTCCCATTATTTCTAATTATTATAGAATTAGAACAGAATGTTACAAAATCAGAGGATCTGTGACTTACATTGTATTTCTGGAAGAATGTGAGGTAGCGAATGACTCCTACCCACACCAGAAGAGTTGAGGTCCCTAACAGGATGCCACATACATCATAAGATGACATATTCTGTCAAGAGAAAAACAATATTGACAGTAAACACAGAGAAATGTTGCTTTATCACTATTTTTCGTCATTTTACATTAAAGTAATCACTACCAATAACCCCCTGAACATAATGAAGCTACAACTTGAACGGGTATCAAACCTTTGACTCAATGCCAATTTTGATGATGCTGCCAGTAATGGTAAAGATGTCGCTGACAATGAGTAGAATATACCACCCATTAATGAACTCAAGCCTGTCAGTCCAGCACACTCTACGATCCAGAGTATCCTTAAAATACTGTACAAATTCCTGGAGACGGAAGCAAACAAACATAAAAACTGCATGCAATAACAGAAATGGGCTCAGCAACCACAGTCATGTATGCAGCTGAATCACTGTTTGTTATTGTTGAGCATTATGGTCATAATCGGCACAAAATTTAAGTCTTTGTGGTAATATCTTTCTTTAATTTAACTTTACCGACCTGTTGTAGCATTATGCCTCTCAGTATGGAGCGCCCACACAGCACCAGAGACAGCAGGCACAGTAGAGTAACAGCCACATCAAATGCCAAGCGTGTATAGTTCTCAGCTAGATGTTTAAGGGAATACATTTTTTTCTTTAAAAAGGAGCGGTAATCAGTCTTTCATTACATTCTGGCAACAATGTACTGTCTACTGTAGGAAATTACAATTCTTTTAAAATTAAGTTCAAATTCAAAATACACAGACAAAGGGATAAGCATATAATCCCTCAATACACCCACATTGTATCATCAATGGTCAGAGGTGAAATACTATTTTCTGATTTCCATGCTTAATGTTTTCTTTTTGTAAATGTGCTTAATTTCGATATGGTGTGTGATAAATAGAAGAAAACAGCCACTTACTGCAAAGTGGTTTAGAAAAACACCAAAAGTCATTCCAAACAGAATTAAACTTGGGATATACACTCACCGGCCACTTTATTAGGTACACCTGTCCAACTGCTCATTAACAATTAATTTCTAAGCAGCCAATCACATGGCGGCAACTCAGTGCATTTAGGCATGTAAACATGGTCAAGACAATCTCCTGCAGTTCAAACCGAGCATCAGTATGGGGAAGAAAGGTGATTTGAGTGACTTTGAACGTGGCATGATTGTTGGTGCCAGAAGGGCTGGTCTGAGTATTTCAGAAACTGCGGATCTACTGGGATTTTCACGCACAACCATCTCTAGGGTTTACAGAGAATGGTCCGAAAAAGAAAAAACATTCAGTCAGCGGCAGTTCTGTGGGCGGAAATGCCTTGTTGATGCCAGAGGTCAGAGGAGAATGGCCAGACTGGTTCGAGCTGATAGAAGGGCAACAGTGACTCAAATAACCACCCGTTACAACTAAGGTGGGCAGAAGAGCATCTCTGAACGCACAGTACGTCGAATTTTGAGGCAGATGGGCTACAGCAGCAGAAGACAACAACGGGTGCCACTCCTTTCAGCTAAGAACAGGAAACTGAGGCTACAATTTGCACAAGCTCATCGAAATTGGACAATAGAAGATTGGAAAAACGTTGCCTGGTCTGATGAGTCTCGATTTCTGCTGCGACATTCGGATGGTAGGGTCAGAATTTGGCGTCTACAACATGAAAGCATGGATCCATCCTGCCTTGTATAAACGGTTCAGGCTGGTGGTGGTGGTGTCATGGTGTGGGGAATATTTTCTTGGCACTCTTTGGGCTCCTTGGTACCAATTGAGCATCGTTGCAACGCCATAGCCTACCTGAGTATTGTTGCTGACCATGTCCATCCCTTTATGACCACAATGTACCCAACTTCTGATGGCTACTTTCAGCAGGATAATGCGCCATGTCATAAAGCTGGAATCATCTCAGACTGGTTTCTTGAACATGACAATGAGTTCACTGTACTCAAATGGCCTCCACAGTCACCAGATGTCAATCCAATAGAGCATCTTTGGGATGTGGTGGAACGGGAGATTCGCATCATGGATGTGCAGCCGACAAATCTGCGGCAACTGTGTGATGCCATCATGCCAATGGACCAAACTCCCTGAGGAATGCTTCCAGCACCTTGTTGAATTTATGCCATGAAGAATTGAGGCAGTTCTGAAGGCAAAAGGGGGTCCAACCCGTTACTAGCATGGTGTACCTAATAAAGTGGCCGGTGAGTGTATGTTGGCCTTTTTTCTTTTACAAGGGAAAGGTAACAGAATAACAGATGTGTTTAGCAAATAAAATAAATACAGCTGCTCTAATTGTTTGTCTAAGATGTGATAGAAAATAAATGTAGATGTTCGACAAGGTCTCATGTCTTTGTTGTGCACAGTCTCCATTTAAGTTTGAATGTACAAATTCCAACCATTTCAAAATTATACGCATATGTTTTAATCACAAATGGGGTCCTTGGTGTCTCACCATGTCCAGATACACTCGGGTGATTACACTCCTTTATTGTTGCCTGGTTTTCTAACCAGATCTTCACTTTGCCACTGTGAGCCTTGTTGTCAAGAACTATCTGGAAAGAGAAGTTATCAACATTCTTGAAAAAGTATTTTATTACTAACAGCGTTTCATTGTTAACAAATAATTAATGACACTGTCAAAATGACAATGGATATCTATATTATATCATATAGTGTTGATCTTACATATACACACACATACACACACACGCAAACATACAAAAGATTGTCCACGTGCCCTCCGGGGCAGTCATTATCTTTCAAGCTCAGGTTCTCCACCATAGGCCTGAGAGCTTGAAGGTCCTGCCCAGTATGTTCTAAGGACTATGCTCTTCTGACTTAGATCTCGGATGTTGTTCCTGGGATCTTTTGGTAACCACTGTCAACTTAACCCTTCACATGCATCATGTGAACGGTTATACAATGCTTCCTATTGCATTTAAGGATATTTTGTTGTCTCATCCTGGATAGTGGTTCAGACACTCACCAGTCGACCCTGGTGAAACCCTCCATGGTAAGGAGCTTTCTTGTCATAATATCAGTGGTTTCTATCTCCTCCTTTGGCCAGCTTATTATCCCAGCAGGGTATCTGATGACCAGCAGGGGATAGGCTTTGATCTTGTTCGTACCATTCGACTGACTATTCAAGATTTGTCTTACTATCTGCAAGCAGTTGCAGCTTTCCAAGCAGTCTCTTCGTGGTTCCAATTTGACGCTGCCGCAGACAATTTCTGCAATTTTGCCTTTTGGTAGTGCAATCCCCTCAGTTCTGACTACCTTCCCTCTCTTTGTTACCATCTCATAACACTTTTCTAGTCCAGATGAAATTCAAATGTCATTACTGTAAATCTGAGTGGTGTGTGTATCACACACACACACACGCACACACACACACACACACACACGCACACACACACACACACACAGTTATATACAGTGTGGGAAAAAAGTATTTAGTCTCCCACTTTAAGTTCTCCCACTTAGAAAGATGAGAGGTATGTAATTCTCATCATAGGTACACAGCCAAAATGAGAAAAATAAATCCAGGAAATCGCATTGTTGGATTTTTTTATGGGTTATTCGTAAATTACAGTAGAAAACAAGTATTTGGTCACCCACAAACAAGCAAATTTTGGCTCTCACAGACCTGTTCTTCTTTAAGAAGCTCTTCTGTCCTCCACCTGTTACCTTTGTTAATGGTAGCTGTTTGATCGCTTTATCTTTATAAAAAAACCCTGTCCACAGCCTCAAACAGACTCCAAACTCAACCATGGCCAAGACAAAAGAGCTGCCGATGGACACCAGGAAGAAATTTGTAGATCTGCTCCAGGCTGGGAAAAGTGAATATACAATCGGCAAGCAGGCCTGGGGCCCAACACAAGATCTCATCCGATTAGGTCATAATGAACATAAATACGGTGTGACAAAATCCCAGAACTAAACAGAGGCACCTGATGGATGACCAACTGATGAATGAGAGTTGGGACCAACGCAACAAAGGTAATGAATGCTACCATCATTAACACACTACAGCGAGAGGGACTTGATTCTGTAGTGCCAGGCATGTCCCCCTGCTCAAGCCAGTATATGTCCA
>JABUIW010043889.1:30127-44752 GCA_013363375.1 Menidia beryllina
CCAGGCCCTTCTGAAGTTTGCCAGAGAATATGGATGATCCAGAAGGGGATTGTGAGGGTATCATGTGGTCAGATGAAACCAAAATAGAATTTTTCGGGAAAAACTAAAATCGTCGTGTTTGGAGGACGAAAAATGCTTAGTTGCATTCTATGAAAACAATCCCTACTGTGAAGCATGGGGGAGGAAACACTATGCTTTTGAGCCTGTTTTTCTGCAAAGGGGACAAGGCGACTGATCCATGTTAAGGGAAGAATTAATGTGGCCACGTACCCTTAGATTTTAAGCCAAAACCTCCTCCTGTCAGAGAGAGCATTAAAGATGGATCATGGTAAGTGACCAAATACATTCAACCATGATTCACACATAAATTCTTTTCAAATTCCAACAATGTGATTTCCCCTTATTTTGTCAAAGCTTAAGTGTACCTATGATCAGAATTACAGACCTCTCATCTTTCTAAATAGGAGGACTTGCACAATGAGTGGCAGATTGAATACTTTTGTGCCCCATTGCATCTATAGTCAGACATGCACCCAAGTATTCAGTTGACCCAACAAGCACACTTTTGGATAGAGAAAAGAAGCCGAGGTACCCAGAAAGAACCAATGCAGATGCAGGGAGAAAATGCAAACTCCCACGAGGCACCCAAATTAGAGAAGTAAACTAGAACTTGTTTTGTGTTGTTTACTGTCAAGTTTCTAGGACAGTTGGTCCTCATGAATAAATTATACCATTATTATTCAAAATGTCACAGTGGTTATTAGTATGTTTTGACCAGTGAAAATGTAAGTAATTTGTCTCTTTTATTGGTAGTTCCTGGTTCAAATCCCTATGGAACAGGGGGCTTTTGCGTGTGGAGTTTGCATGTTCTCCGCTAGTCAGCATGGGTTCCCTTCAGGTCCTTGTCCTTGTGTGACATTTTTTAAAATAGTTGTCTTCAGGTCGATGCATTAACAATTAACAGTATTTTGCCATGCAGCTATCCAAGTCTAGATTGATTTTCAGGTTTTCAACACATGGACCAAGAGGTTAATTTTGTTTTAAACCAGAAGGACTAATTAACGCTCAGTACACCCTTGTTTTGTTTTATGTTGTTTTTAATTGCATTGTTAAAATCTGTATGGTTAATATACTGTAGGAAAAAGCTTCCCCATGCATTAATCTACTATCAATTTTGTGAGGTGACTGCATCTGAGCATCTTAAATAAGAGTCCAAAGATTGTTCTTAAACTAAAAATTCGAAGTCTGATTACAAGTAACTGTCTTTCAAAGCCGTTTTTAGCTATCTTCGTAAAGTTATGAGTTTTGAACTTACTGTTATGTAAAAAGTGTAGCAGTCAGGGATCTCGTTGTTGATGATAGTCTGTATATTGATTGCCTTCAGCTGGAACTGTATGGTAACATTAATCAGCCTTGATAAAAACAGTACACAGACATGAACAAAAAACACAGTTATTTTTACATTTTTAAAGGGCATTCAGCTGACCAGAAAAACACACCCCAGCAAGGACTACCATGCCTTACTATTCTAACAATATCCTGTTGAGTCAGACATAAGCTTACATATGGTTTGTTTATGCATGACAGATAACTGACTTGTGTGTTATCCTCAGATACAGCACTTAACCTTACTTACAGAAGCCAAAAATGAGGGGGGGAAATTTAAGCCTTACTTGTGGAACTTGAGTGTAAAATTCCTGTAGCTGTTGGTGAGCAGAGTTGAAGGTACCGACAGGGGGTTGATACCAATGCAGTCTATCAACAGGAAGTAGGGAAAGATAGGCACATACCTTATTTAGAGTCAGTTTTCTCTTTTCATTAGTAGGGTGCATTACAGAACTATCATTTTAAAATCTAAGATGTAAGAGACACAATATGATGTTTTGAATTGTTTCTGAACAGTGACAATGCTGATGGCATGTCCTCTAAAACTGCTAAACCTTCACTTGTACAAAAATAACAATAACATGAACTTCAATACATATATGTAGTATTTATTATCAAATCAATTATATATATGTCATGAATGTGCTTCCTGCTGTGATTCACTGCATTACATATTTACACTGCCTATTTTTCCTAAACGGATGGGCATGTATATTAAGGAAAATTAAAAAAAAAAAAAAATCTGTCAGCAAAAAAATGTAGTTTAAATGTGCAAACAGTGAAGAGAGTGATATCTGTTAAAATATAGAAGACATGTCTGCAATAAAAGCCATTTAAAATAACTCAGGTAATTATTTCTCGACCAGTTAATATAGCAAGAAAGGGAATATCAATGTATTGACATTGATTTGTCTATACATGACGAAATATCAATGTATATACATTTATAATAATATATATCGACCTTTATAACAATTTCTATGTTTAATTAAAACAGCTTTGATAACTAAATACCATTAGGATGGTCTGTTACAGTTTATATTACAAATCATGCAACACTTATTTGGTTTAACTGTAATGATGTGTTAAATGATATAATCCTTTAGAATCTCAGTAGTATCTGATATAAAGTAGTTCACGATGGAATTGCTAATATTTACGGTTGTTACGTTTTTTCTAATTATCTGAAAAAAGTCTGGGTAAAATCTGCTGAAACATTTCAAATATGACTTGCTTTGAGATGACAAAAATAGTTCTGATTACTCCAAAATCTACATTTGAAAGTACTTTGTTTTGCAGCAACACCTAGTAACACTGATAAACAGTTCACACAATAGCAGACACAACTGTAAA
Organism: Menidia beryllina; assembly: GCA_013363375.1. Taxonomy (NCBI): domain Eukaryota; kingdom Metazoa; phylum Chordata; class Actinopteri; order Atheriniformes; family Atherinopsidae; genus Menidia; species Menidia beryllina. The sequence goes on from JABUIW010043889.1 coordinate 32,867, forward strand.
GCTCTGTTAGTACTATTCAATGTCAGCACACTTCACCATGCAGTTAACATACTGGTAATGATGCGAGGGTCTATGCTGAAAGTGTCATTGGCCGGGTCTATTCGCCCCTTCTTGAAGTACTGCTGACAGAGGGAAAGTGCGCTGCCATTCACACCAGCATCATAGACATATGCATAGCGTCCTACCGAGGTCTCTGGTAACGCCAGATACTGTGGGAGAATAAGACAAAAGTAAGTGAGAAAAGGGTCTTCATCATTATGAGCCTAACAAAACGTTATGCATATAAACTAAGAGGCTAACATTGTTGAACACTTTCTGTAAATCTGTATCACTGGAACTACATCTGAACTGAACTGTAACTACAGGGGCGTTTCTGGTGATGGAGCAAAGCAGACGTAGCTCAGAGGAAATGTGATAAGAAATGTTATTTTTATGATACGTACAACTTCAGAGTCTTGTATTATAATACTGGGTTGATTCGGTGTGCATTGTTTTTGCTAGTCACAATTATTTAATCTGACATTTGAAACGTTTTGAATTTCTTAAGTGATGTCTACTGCCGGGCACAGTGCTAGGCAGCATGCTGAAAATTCTGCTACTGGCCAAGACAGTGCTCCTTTAAATGTGGCGACTATCACTGACCAACTGAGTATATTGAAGTGGATCGAAATTAAGAACACTGCTGTTTTTTGCTGAGATTCTGTCCGAGACATGCACAGTTCTATTGCCAACCTGACGGTCGAGGTGTCATCCTTAAAAGCTAAATGTGAGGACTTGGAAAGTCAATCTAGATGGAATAACATCAGAGTGATTGGCTTGATTGAGGACATTGAGGATCCTGGCTAAGTAAATGGCTTATAGAATACTCTGGATCTAAGCTTTGAACCAGCCATCGATAGAGCCCACAGAGCCCTGCGTCCTAAACCAAAGAGTGGTGAGGCACCACGACCAGTGATTGTATGTCTGTTATATCAGAGGGATAGGGCCGTTATACTCCCCAAGGCCAGAGAGATGGGCGATTCACTGCACTACATTTTCCCCGACCTCACAGCAGCTCAATCTAAGAAAAGCAAAGAATTTGCCAATGTCAAACGCCTTCTGCCTGGAAACTCTGCCATCAACGTTTATGGATATTTCTACCTGGGCCACCTGATGATTACTCCACTGAAAGAGGAACAGCATAGATTTGAGAATCCAGCTGCAGCTGAAAGCTTTATTCAACAACACCTACTGATTCAAGAAAGCCCTGCGCAGGTGACTAACAACAATGTTGCTTCTACTAATTAATTGTGAGATGTGACTCCGAGCCATTCGTTTGTGAAGGTAGGCTAATAGGAGATATGATAGGAGAGCCTGTTTTAAAGGATGGGGAAATATTGACTGTTCACTGACTGGCTTACTCGAGCCATTTAATCTTTTTGTCCCATGTCCTGGGCTAACTGCCCCAGTCTGGCGAACTCTCTTATAGGCTTTGTTTTAGTACTCAAATAGCTTGTGTTATTGACATGTTCCTTATGAAGCATTTAGATTCTTGAAGTTCTGGAAGATACCAAAATGTTCAAAATTGCAGCTTGCTTAGTCAGATGCAGGAGGGGATGTACCTGGGTTATGTTTGTGCTTACATTTTCTAGATGCTCTCAGCTTTGTGTTATAACTGTGCAAGTGCCTTGTCTTTGTAGGCAACTTCTTTTTTTCTTTTCCCCACTCCTACATGGTCTCTCATCTTACCCCTGTACATTTCTCTTCACTGTTTCAAAACTGTATAGCCCCGCCTAAAAGTACTTGTATTCACGGATGTGACGTCTCTGTTGTTAGCTGGAATGTTAAGGGCTTTAAGGTTTTAAACCATTTACACAGCCTGAATTCAACAGGTGCCTTTTTAAAGGAAACCCACTTGGGGGCTTTGGAGCACACAAAGTTAAGGCGTAAATGGGCTGGGCAATTATATCATTCCAATTTTTCTCCAAGATGGGCAACTATTATAATTCATAAATCAGTCCCATTTAGAGCACTCCATACTGTTGTGGACCCTAATGGACGCTACGTGCTACAACGCACTTTATATAACATGCCAGTAGTTTTTGCCAGTATATATCCACCCAATTGGGATAATGAAATATTTTTTCAGAAGCTCTTTTTAGCCTGACCTTCAATCCCACTATCTCATATTAGGTGGGGATTTGATAGCTGTTTAGACATTTCTTTGGACAGGTCTTCTACCAGAGCAATTTGTGATGATTAAATCTTTTATGGAGGAATAATGTGTTTGCGATCCCTGGCAGTTTCTTTACCATCAAACTAAAAAGTTTAATTTTTTCTCCTCGGTACACTCATTTTCTCGTATTGACTTTTTTCTTTTAGATGACAGACTCCTTTCCCATCTACGTACCGTCTCTTACAACTCTATTGTAATCTCCGACCATGCTCCAGTATCTTTAGTGCTATCTTTTCCTGAGAAGCCCAACACCCGTTTCCCATTGCGATTCAACTCACTTTTACTTTCAGATGAGGAACTTATTACCGTTCAGAAAGATATCTTTGTATCTACAAATGTCTCTATAGGGGTCTCCGCTTCACTTATCTGGGAGACTTTTAAGGTATTCATTAGGGGACAAATTATGGGCTACTGTGGATTCCAGGGGAAGCAGCACTCAAGCTAAACTTCTTGCTGAAATAGAGAGTACGCCTCTGTAGAAGCTATTTTTCGTATTTACATTAGTGTGAAGCTAAAATCCATGAATGAGCTAAAATATGTGTGTTTTGTCTCCCATCTGTCTACCATCTGTATCCTCCAAGGTTTGGACGTCAACCGGGAAAAACATGACAAAGGCATGACGTCCAATACTTTCCTATATGTGTGTTTTGACCATTCTGTGGTGCCGACCTGTCTACCATCTGTGTCTTCCAAGGTCTGGTCTAACAGCCAACTACCGGGAAAAACCTTATAAGGGCATGACAGATACTGTGTCCAAAACTTTCCTATCCCATAATATGTACACTGCTTAGCAACTATCAGTCTAATAAAACCCAACTGCTGGAGGAATGACGGTGAGATTCGATGTGTGGCTGCGAGAAGCATTCTCGGGTCCACTCCGTCTCTCCCTCCTGTACAGTTGAGAAAAACTTATCCTCTGTGTCAAGCTTTTATTTCGATGCCTCTTCCTGGGTCTATTGAATAATAACTAAACTCTTGATAGTGAGGAACTAGGAGTCGTATTTAGACCCAACAGCCTCTAACCCTACACCAGAGAAATATAAACAAATTATTACCTTGAAATCTGAGTTTGATATTTTTGCTAATTGGGCAGGCATAGGCTAAACTATTGAAGTTTAGACATTCCTTGTATACATAAATAAAATATCCTTGTTCTCCTGGAGTACAGAACTTGAGAAGATATGTGCTATACCCTCTACAGTGTGACAGACTAGACCCATTTCTGTTTTATTTTTTATTATTATTTACAGTTTTTTGTGTTTATCTTTTATGTTTGTTTGCCTCTTTCTGTTCCCCTGTATGATGCCAAATGCTTAATGATCTGCATTTAAGGCAATAATGTTCCAAAAAAATGTTTATGCATTTAGCAGACGTTTTTATCCAAAGCGGCTTACAAAGTAGGGGGGCAACAAGAGTTGAACCACTTGATCTGCAGTTAAATGCCACTGAGCTATTGACCCTCTTTTTGTTGCAGTAGGAAATTGACAGTGTCCTCAACTCCTAAGTACAGTCATGGACAAAAGTTTTGAGAATGATTCAAATGTTAATATTTACAAAGTCTACTGCTTCCGTTTTTATAACGGCAATTTGCATATACTCCAGAATGTTAAAAAGAGTGTTCAGCATAACAGCAATTAATTGCAAAGTCAATATTTGCCTAGAAAATTAACTTTATCCCCCAAAACACATTTCAACGTCATTGTTGCCAAAAAGGCTCCAGGGCGCCCAAGAAAGACCAGCAAGCACCAGGACCGTCTCTTAAAAGTGTTTCAGCTGCGGGATCGGGCCACCAGCAGTGCAGAGCTAGCTCAGGAACGGCAGCAGGCAGGTGTGAGTGCATCTGCACGCACTGTGAGGCGGAGACTCTTGGAGCAAGGCCTGGTCTCAAGGAGGGCAGCAAAGAAGCCACTTCTCTCCAGCAAAAACATCAGGGACAGACGGATATTCTGCAAAAGGTAAAGGGGGTGGACTGCTGAGGACTGGGGTAAAGTCATTTTCTCTGATGAATCCCCTTTCCAGTTGTTTGGGACATCTGGAAAACGTCTTGTTCGGAGAAGACGAGGTGAGCGCTACCACCAGTCTTGTCTCATGCCAACTGTAAAGCATCCTGAAACTATTCATGTGTGGGGTTGCTTCTCAGCCAAGGGAGTCTGCTCTCTCACAGTCTTACCTAAAAACACAGTCATGGATAAAGAATGGTACCAGAATGTCCTCCGAGAGCAACTTTCCCAACCGTCCAAGAGCAGTTTGGTGATGAACAATGCCTTTTCCAGCATGATGGAGCACCTTGCCATAAAGCAAAGGTGATATCTAACTGGTTTAGGCAACAAAACATAGAGATTTTGGGTCCATGGCCTGGAAACTCCCCTGATCTTAATCCCATTGAAAACTTGTGGTTAATCATCAAGAGACGGGTTGAAAAACGGAAACCTAGGAATTCTGACAAAATGCAAGCATTAATTGTGCAAGAATGGACTGCTATCAGTCAGAATTTGGTCCAGAAGTTGATTGAGAGCATGCCTGGGAGAATTGCAGAGGTCCAGAAGAAGAGGGGTCAACACTGCAAATATTGACTTACTGCATTAACTCATTCTAACTGTCATTAAATTCTTTTGTTACTCATAATATGATTGCAATTCTATTTCTTTATGTGATGACAACATCTGACATACACACATGAAAACCAGAGGGCAGCAGATTATGTGAAAATATAATATTTGTGTCATTCTCAATACTTATGGCCATGACTGTAGTAATGATAAGCGAATTACAGAGGATTCAGCACCAACTTCACCTTTGGCTTCAGACAGGCCAAGACCAGTCTCTACAGAATCTTTATCACATGAGATGAAAGGGCTACGAGTCAGCAGTCTCTGAGGTCCGGTGACGTTTTGGGTAAAGGAACCAAGCAGGACATTTTTCACACAAGTACTCTCTCCTGACTCAGGCCCAGGGCCTCTCAGCGTGCAGCAAAACAGGCTTATTCAGCACAATCAGCTGTTTGCATGTGTAAACAATAGAGCCCCTGTTCTCCATTAAAAAGAGCAATTGGAGTAACAGAAAGAACAGGAGATAAATTGAAAATCTTGGTCCTCTCATAGTTTTAGGTTATTGATCTGACACAGATGAAACAGAGTTCTCAAAAATAGCACATAAACTAATAAAACACACAAGTAACTAACACAAGAACTTCCTCGTGTTCACAGGAAGTTAAAGGGAACCTTCTCTTGTGGCAAAAGTTGAATGTGGATGCATTAAGAACAGCAGAATGCCAAGTACCGTGCTATTGCGTAGCTCTCCAGCCAAACCAATCTGCTATACAGCATATTTCAAGGAAGAATCTGTACATGGATGTTTGATGCTTGAAAACAAGGGTGGGAAGGGTAGTTATGAAGAACTTGCTTCCTCTTTATTTTTGGTGTAAAAAGGTGAACATTAAGAACAGTAAAACATTTTATTTTTCCTCTTTTCAAATTGAGTCAAGGTATACACTTTTGCCCTTTCTGAGAGTTAAGTTTGCTTGATCAGTTCGGCCATGTCTGTCATATATCACCTGTTAGTGTGTCCCTTGAGGGTGAGATCTTAGGCTTCTGTTTTAAAAGGAAGCCCAAGAAGCTTCCATCTCAGTCAGTGACACCATGTTCTTCTTAACTATGCATCATTTTGCCAAGTTCAATTGCTGTAATTACTATGACCTGGATGACCAACAATCTATGCTAACTATTTTCCTGGACTTTATAGCGCAGACACCATGTTGACGGTTTAACATTTTCAGGATGTAGCATGGAAATTGTTGGAAACATTAAAATATCTTTCAATATTTTTTCTTCCTGGGGGAAACTGGGCTGATTCAAATTATCAAAATCATATACCGGACAAATAAAATTTTAAAAAACTTTAACAAAAAGGGCAAATGTGCCTTACAAAAGGGTAATCCAAAACTGAAAAAATATATATTGTGTAGGCTTACCTTCTCTATGGTGTAGAAGATGTGATTGTAGACCTCCTGTTGCGTGTAAACGGCAAAGGAGTCATCTAATGATTCATCATAGTCTTTCAGAAAGAGGTGCTTGAAAGTCATTGTGTTTTCCTCCTTGAACGTCACCACCACCTGATTACTGAGGCCAAACATCACCAACTGTAACAGAAAAGGGTGAAGAAAAAAGGAAGGTTATATGGGAGTGGAAAATGTTTATAAGAAATAGATTTTCTGTTATATATGTACAAGACAATATTGGATTATATAAGAATACTACTGCCACTTCCACATTACTGCATTTATATAAGCACCATGATTTCATGCACCCTAGCCCTTTGCGTCATCAAACAAATTTATAAAATATTAAAATATTGTTTTTGTGATGTGGCTTAAACAAACTAAACTTTTACCTGAGCTGTCACAAAAATAATCTTGAGCAGCTGCAAAAATAGCTTATAAGGCTTGCGACCCTTGGCATGATATTTGTCACAAGGGCTCATGAAGAAGTACTTCAGCTTCCTGCGTATGGCTTCCTCTTCCTGATCAGCTCTGACCCACTGACCAACTGCTGTTGTGGAAAGACTGCGGTCATAATGGTTGCAGTCATTGCTGTTATTGTGATGGTCATGCTCACTGCTGCTCCCTATGGTGCCGTAACGAATCTTGGATGAGGATATGCTGTCCTGCCCTGCTGGGTGAAAGAAAAAAATTATTCAGTTATTTAAATTTTGCATCTAGGAAATATTCAACGCAAAAACGTGTGTAACTTCTGGCATATATATGAAAAAAACAGGTGTTAGGCAAGTACTGTACATTTTCCAGAGCAGATAGAACCACATACGAGTGAGCTCAACATAAACAGTTATTTTTCCTTTCTCAATTCAAAGTGTTCAAAATAAAGTTATAAAAATGTATTGTTCCTAAAACTTTGTTTTTTTTATTTAAAAGAATATAAATAATTAAACCAACCCAGCATGATATGTCAATACTACACCTGAATAAAAAGAGGAATTGAAAGGTTTATGATCTATTTTAAGGCCTGCCATAGAGACTTACTTATTTCTTACATTTGGAGAACAGTAGTTCATATTTATACTTTCTGCCTCTTTAAATAAAAAAAGGGAATTCCTGGTGATGCACAATCTCTCCTTTGAAGAAATGCAGTTCAACCAGTAACACTGAAAGAAGAAATCTAACTTCCTAAAGAGTCCTATCTGTGAGGCAGATTCCTTACCAATTCAGAAAAATACAGTCTGATTGAGACTGAGGAAGAGAAGTAAAAGCACCATAGACAATTGTAGGAAGATTCATAGTAAAGAGTTTAAAGAAGCAACAAAGAGATTTTATACTTGAATTGAAAGACAGTGTTTTCTTTTACAGATTTAATCTAGAGATTTGTCATTGACGATCTTAAAAGTTAATGGTGGAAAACATGACTTGTAAGCATGTTGTGTCCCCAAAGCAACAGACCACACTTCACAAGAAAACCTTACATGAAAAAGTATAATTATTTCATCCTTACACAAGTGCAGAACCAGCTCTTTCAGTTTGCTACACATTCAGATGGTTAGAAACGTGGGTAAGGAAGTAATGGATAGGAATAAAAGGCACATGATCATTGATAAGGTGAAATTTACATGTTATTTCAATTTTACATCGCCACAAAAGTCGGCATTTGACAAAATCTAAATGGGTTTAGAATATTGACTATGTCACCGGGTTTGACTCTAAAGAGAGTATGCCACTCAGGTTGTATATATCTATGAAAACATGTGGCTCTACCAGTTCAACATCATCTCTGGAATGCTGACATCTACATTTACAGGTAAAAGCCAGTAAATTAGAATATTTTGAAAAACTTGATTTATTTCAGTAATTGCATTCAAAAGGTGTAACTTGTACATTATATTTATTCATTGCACACAGACTGATGCATTCAAATGTTTATTTCATTCAATTTTGATGATTTGAAGTGGCAACAAATGATAATCCAAAATTCCGTGTGTCACAAAATTAGAATATTACTCAAGGCTAATACAAAAAAAGGGATTTTTTAGAAATGTTGGCCAACTGAAAAGTATGAAAATGAAAAATATGAGCATGTACAATACTCAATACTTGGTTGGAGCTCCTTCTGCCTCAATTACTGCATTAATGCGGAGTGGCATGGAGTCGATGAGTTTCTGGCACTGCTCAGGTGTTATGAGAGCCCAGGTTGCTCTGATAGTGGCCTTCAACTCTTCTGCGTTTTGGGGTCTGGCATTCTGCATCTTCCTTTTCACAATACCCCACAGATTTTCTATGGGGCTAAGGTTAGGGGAGTTGGCTTGCCAATTTAGAACAGAAATACCATGGTCCGTAAACCAGGCACGGGTAGATTTTGCGCTGTGCGCAGGCGCCAAGTCCTGTTGGAACCTGAAATCTCCATCTCCATAGAGCAGGTCAGCAGCAGGAAGCATGAAGTGCTCTAAAACGTGCTGGTAGACGGCTGCGTTGACCCTGGATCTCAGGAAACAGAGTGGACCGACACCAGCAGATGACATGGCACCCCAAACCATCACTGATGGTGTAAACTTTACACTAGACTTCAGGCAACGTGGATCCTGTGCCTCTCCTGTCTTCCTCCAGACTCTAGGACCTCGATTTCCAAAGGAAATGCAAAATTAGCTTTCGTCAGAAAACGTGACTTTGGACCACTCAGCAGCAGTCCAGCTCTTTTTTTCCTTAGCCCAGGTGAGACGCTTTTGGCGCTGTTTCTTGGTCAACAGTGGCTTGACACGAAGTATGCAGCAGTTGAAACCCATGTCTTCCAAGCGTCTCTTGGTGGTGGATCTTGAAGCACTCCAGCAGCTGTCCACTCCTTGTGAATCTCCCCCACATTTTTTAATGGGTTTTTTTTCACAATCTTGACTAGGGCGCAGTGATCCCTATCGCTTTTTCTGACCACAGTTTTTCCTTCCCTTTGCCTCTCTATTAATGTGTTTGGACACAGAGCTCTGAGAACAGCCAGCCTCTTCAGCAATAACCTTTTGTGTCTTTCCCTCCTTGTGCAATGTGTCGATGGTCGCCTTTTGGACAGCTGTCAAATCTGAAGTCTTCCCCATGTTTGTGTAGGCTTCAGAACTGGACTGAGAGACCATTTAAAACCCTTTGCAGGTGTTTTGAGTTAATCAGCTCATTAGTTTGTGGCACCAGGTGTCTTCAAAATTGAACCCTTACACAATATTCTAATTTTGTGACACACGGAATTTTGGATTATCATTTGTTGCCACTTCAAATCATCAAAATTAAATGAAATAAACATTTGAATGCATCAGTCTGTGTGCAATGAATAAATATAATGTACAAGTTACACCTTTTGAATGCAATTACTGAAATAAATCAAGTTTTTCAAAATATTCTAATTTACTGGCTTTTACCTGTATGTAGCCTGCTGTTAATTTATCGTAACTGAAAATCTGTCAATTACTTTTTATCAGTGTTTTGATCTAGCAACTGGCCACCCACAGACTAAGAGCCCAAAACTACTACTAATACCAAAGTAAAAGGAAATAAATTAAAAGCAAAGGGTTTATTGCCATTAACCATTCTGTATCAAGGAGGTGATACTTTGTCAGAACTTAAAAATACTAAATGAATAAAAAACTCATTGTGGACCCTTGTCAAGATAACTTCTCTAAGCCACAGAACAAAACATACATTGCCTTTTTTATTTTCCCATAACATTTCCAGTCAGATCGAACGTATATTTGCTTCAATGAACAAAGTACGTTACCTACGGTCTTTGTTTTCAGAAGCTGTATTTTTAACAGAGAAAAAGATAAAGGACTTAATCTCTGATCTACCATCTTTATTTTCTAATCAATAAAAGGCATCAGAAACCACTTTCTAATGGTTTTCCAGCGGGTCAGTCTGCCTTTTTTTTCAACCTCACCCGTTCTGATGTAGCAAAGTACTTAAAGTACAGTACTTAGTAAACAGAGCAACACAAACATTTTAAAAAGAGCTCTTGAGGAAAACAAAAGCACTTGTTGACACTGCCTATAGCATCTAGGCCGTCCACTGCACGGGCAGATGTCCTCAAAAGATAGCAATATATAGAAGGGTGAGTTAAAAATTTTGAAATATTCACAGAACCAACTAAATAGCGTATAACTAGGCCAACTCAAAAGCCCCGAGGAAAAGTTTAATCAAATGTTACATGTAAAAGGTTATAGTTCTAACAACATTACCAGATGTATGATGGTTTCCTGTAGCAGCCACACGTGCCATCGCTGCACATAAATGAACCAAATAATGGTATAGGCCAGACTTCCAGATGTTTTAGCGTCATGTAACTTTACATGGGGACAGCACTTCGTCGAGGGGAACAATTTGCGCAAAGTCGCTTCCGCTCTATCAGATCATGTGACTGACACCATGTGACTCTGCTTTCTTCTTCTTCTTCTTCTTTTCTATTATGGCGGATCACAATCAACTTTAAGGTGCATACCGCCACCTACTGTACATGAGTGTGTAACATCATTACTTCACATCTTTTATATTCTATTTTTTAATTTTGTATTCTTAAGGTAAATAAACAATGCTTTCCTTAATTTATGAATATCTGTTATGTTTCCTTCATTTCCTAATATACCTTTAAGATTCCATTCATGCCCTATACTTCTAGCTATTCTCTTTAATTCTTCCCTTTCGAATTCATATGACTTACAGTTCATCAGTATATGTTCTACATTTTCTTTTTCTCCACATCTCTCACATTTATCACTATTTTTCCTCCCTATTAAATAAAGTATGTCATTTAAGTATGTATGACCTATTCTTAATCTACTAATTATTATTTCTTCTCTTCTGTTTCTTTCATTAATGCTTCGTATTCGAACTGACTTTTCCACTTCATATAATCTTCTTCCTTTCTTATCTTCATTCCATATTTTTTGCCATTCCTCCATTTCTTTACTTTTAATAATTGATTTCCCTTCCCCTTTCCCAAAAGGAATTGAAATTGTTATTTCCCCCTCTAAAGCCCTTTTAGCTAATTTATCTGCCTTTTCATTGCTGGCACCCTTTATGTGCTGGCACCCAACAAAACCAAACATCAATGCCACCCCTATATAATCTAAATAAAATATGATGAATTTCTAATACCAAATCTTTTCTATTATTTCCTTCTCCCTTAATACTTTCCACTACTGCTTTAGAATCTGTGCACACCACCACCCTGATTGGTCGAATCTCCTCCACCCATTGCAAGCTTAATATAACTGCCACTATTTCTGCTGTAAACACCGACAATTGATCTGATATTCTTTTATAAATACATTTTTTAAACTCTGGAATATATATTCCTATTCCCACATATCCTTTTAAATTCTTAGAACCATTTGTATAAATTTTAAGGTAATTATTATATGTATTTCTTAAATAAATATCAGTCTTTATCCCTATTTCATTTAAATTCCAATAATTTTTCATTGTATTAATTTGCAAATCTACATTAGCCTCTGGTATTAGCCATGGAGGAATAACGCTAATTGGGTTGAATTGAGCCATTTCCTTGTCTTCTAGTCCATATTTTTTAATCCATTTCCTAACCATCCATCCAAATCCATTACTTTGGAACTTCACATATTCCCAACAATTTTGTAAAATAGTGGAATTCACATGATCATCTATATTACTTTTCATTTTC
>JABUIW010043889.1:49752-63435 GCA_013363375.1 Menidia beryllina
ATGTACAGCTTATGTGATCCACCAAATCAGCTCCTACCGCCTTCTTTGTTTGTTGTTCCTCCCGTCGTGACTCTGCTTTGGCGAGCTTCTGGATATTTGAAGCATAGACATACACTATATTGCCAAAAGTATTTGCTCACCCATCCAAATTATCGGAATCAGGTGTTCCAATCACTTCCATGGCCACAGGTGTATAAATTCAAGCACCTAGGCATGCAGACTGTTTTTACAAACATTTGTGAAAGAATGGGTCGCTCTCAGGAGCTCAGTGAATTCCAGCGTGGAACTGTGATAGGATGCCACCTGTGCAACAAATCCAGTCGTGAAATTTCCTCGCTCCTAAATATTCCACAGTCAACTGTCAGCTGTATTATAAGAAAATGGAAGTGTTTGGGAACGACAGCAACTCAGCCACGAAGTGGTAGGCCACGTAAACTGACGGAGCGGGGTCAGCGGATGCTGACGCGCATAGTGCGAAGAGGTCGCCAACTTTCTGCAGAGTCAATCACTACAGACCTCCAAACTTCATGTGGCCTTCAGATTAGCTCAAGAACAGTGCGCAGAGAGCTTCATGGAATGGGTTTCCATGGTCGAGCAGCTGCATCCAAGCCATACATCACCAAGTGCAATGCAAAGCGTCGGATGCGGTGGTGTAAAGCACGCCGCCACTGGACTCTAGAGCAGTGGAGACGCGTTCTCTGGAGTGACGAATCGCGCTTCTCCATCTGGCAATCTGATGGACGGGTCTGGGTTTGGCGGTTGCCAGGAGAACGGTACTTGTCTGACTGCATTGTGCCAAGTGTAAAGTTTGGTGGAGGGGGGATTATGGTGTGGGGTTGTTTTTCAGGAGCTGGGCTTGGCCCCTTAGTTCCAGTGAAAGGAACTCTGAATGCTTCAGCATACCAAGACATTTTGGACAATTCCATGCTCCCAACTTTGTGGGAACAGTTTGGAGCTGGCCCCTTCCTCTTCCAACATGACTGTGCACCAGTGCACAAAGCAAGGTCCATAAAGACATGGATGACAGAGTCTGGTGTGGATGAACTTGACTGGCCTGCACAGAGTCCTGACCTCAACCCGATAGAACACCTTTGGGATGAATTAGAGCGGAGACTGAGAGCCAGGCCTTCTCGTCCAACATCAGTGTGCGACCTCACAAATGCGCTTCTGGAAGAATGGTCAAAAATTCCCATAAACACACTCCTAAACCTTGTGGACAGCCTTCCCAGAAGAGTTGAAGCTGTTCTAGCTGCAAAGGGTGGACCGACGTCATATTGAACCCTATGGATTAGGAACGGGATGTCACTTAAGCTCATATGTGAGTCAAGGCAGGTGAGCAAATACTTTTGGCAATATAGTGTATGTACGTAGACGCCCCGTTGAGCCTGTTAGTACGTTGCAGCGGTACGTCAGCGCGTCCGCCATTTTTGATGTGGCAGAACTGCCCGTAAAGTAAGTAATAAAAGCAAACAGACTGAGCTCCATAAAGCTCTTTTCTACAAAGTGCTTTAAGTTAATGCACCTTATTCACACACACACACTAATATATATGGGAAGCCAATAGGCACCACAAAGAACGTATGTAACTTTTAAAGTGATGATTATAAATGTTTACTCCTGATGTTTAGGATATAAGGAAGCACCCAACCCAGCGTCTGTACTTTTAATGCTGGATGTTTTCACTACTAAGGTGTGTAACACTGTTACTGTAATATAAATATTGAAATTGAACACATAATCTGTGTCCATAACAACCAGATCCTGAAAAGTAGATTTGACCTGAGGGTTTTCTGGATAAAGAGTGCAAACATTGAATTCACATTCTATATGTATATATATATATATATATATATATAGAGAGAGAGAGAGAGAGAGAGAGAGAGAGAGAAGGGGGTTTCACATACATACATGCATATATATACATGCATACATGCATACATGCATACATGCATACATACATACATACATACATACATACATACATACATACATACATACATACATACATACATACATACATACATACATACATACATACATACATACATACATACATACATACATACATACATACATACAGATATATATATATACATACATACAACATACATATATATATATATAGATATATAGATATATATACGCATAGACATATGGCGCAGGTGTAAACATCTTTAGCTGCTTGTTTGTCACTTTTCATCTTAACATGTAAACCATTTAGCTTTCATTTAAAAGTATTTTCTTCAGTGCAACGTGAGACAAACACTGTACAATGAATTGAGCCAGAAAGGAGTTTGGAAAACTACAAGGAAAAATAAATGATTTACGTGTCACTGTAGCCTTGATTAAAGGGATATTGAAAAGTCATTTGAACTGCTCCTCTAGCTGTTCCTATGGATAAGAAAACAAGGACGTTTTATCATGCCGATGTCAATTAGGGTTAATTTCAAGTTTGTCCAAGACTTATTAATTCAAAATGTTTACAAGTTTCAGTTATTTTTATGTAGTGATTTTACTTAGTTATCTTAAAATATGGGTACAGAATTTGTTTTGAAAAACTACGTATATATTTAAGCTATATTTAACTTTAGTCATGACATCAATTTAGATCAGTTAGTCAGTTTACCAACTGATGGTGCACCTTAATTGCAGTTTGTATTGCTTTCAGCCTACCTCAAGGTATAGGAAAAATTGAGCCACCAAAACACTTTTAAAAATCCATATTTTTTCTGAGTTAGTTTTATAGATTACTCCTGTATGTCTAAACTGATGAGACAAATCTGTCAATTTTTCTTCATATTTGTTCCCTATCCTGAGTATGACTTAAGCCAAAGATGGCTAATTTGAGAAAAAGCTAGAAAAGGTGTCATTCCACCAGTATTTCAATTTTGTCCAGACAAATTGGTTTGTCGTGGTATCAGACAAAATATATAAAAGAGACCAACCAGAACTCTTGAGACAGTAACTGTGAGAGGTGTGCTATTAGCACATTAGGCTAATAGCACATCAATCAGCAAAGTTGCAGGCCTTTGCAAAGCTTAAAATGTGTTGAGGATTTCCAGTTTAATTAGAATCAGGTTTGCAGATGCAGGAAAACATCTAAAACCTGCAGGACAGCAGCCCTCGAGGACTGGAGTTTCACACCACTGATCTTGAGGATCCAGATCCTCCACAGGCTAAAACTGAACAGCTAGATTCTTGTAAAATGTGTCATGACTTCAAAAGAAATGTTATTTTGACTGCTTACCTGATTACTTCTACAAATGAGAAATATGGAGCCAGTGTTCTGTCAGGTCAGCATGCTCCGTCAGACCAGCATACCCATAGTCAATACGCATGTGCATGACGTCAGATTTGCTGGCCATACTCCCATGTGAACCTTCACACAGGCAAGAGCTGCGCTCTTGAAAAACTGCTGAGCAAACAGTTGAGCAATCCACAGATTAATCCACCCAAGGGCCCTATCTTAATACAGTGTGCAGTCTGTTTAGACAAATATTTTGTTTATGATGGCATGTGATTGAATAGGTTAATGTGGCAAGTGTAAAATAGCTTTGAGTGTTCAGTGAGACTAGAAAACTGCTTAATAAGCGCAGTCTGTTTACTATGAGCAAAAATTGTGCATAACCAATTTCCTGTGATCTTACTCTTTCAATTCCTACTTTCCTACATCTATTGTTTTTATTTACTCTTAATTTTAAGCTACTTGGTTTCAAATTGGAAAAAAGGATGTTTGCTTAGTATTGACTGGTAATATTAATGTTTAAGACTCAATAGAATCCCCTTTCATTTTGTCTTGGAAAGTGGATTAGAGACATCAACCCACTCAAATTCAGTGGGGGAGTCAAATTGTAAAACCTCACATGACCTTCAGTTTCAACTGGTACCAAAATGAACATCACCTTCTAGCCTAAATGGACCTGAGCCAACATGGTCTCAGATTGTTGGCTACTAACAATCTGGCGCTTTTCCACTAGTGCTGACTTACTGCGGCACGGCTCTACACGGTATTTTTGCAACTCCTCTATGCGGTGGCCCAACTAAACAGTTCCAACTTCAGCACCTACTCATTTGGAAGTTCCATCAGGGCTAATAGGGCCAACAGCAGACTGCTGATGTGCCATTGACTTACACTATTAGACTGCAATTTCATCAGTTAAACCCATCTTATTTTAAAAACGGGACAACGACCAACATCCAATTTAATTATTTCTGTGAACGTCAACATTGTAAATGGCTAATACCTGAACCAACACAGGTAAAGTTGGTTTACAGTTGTTGCAATGTCCTTGTGTCATACAGAAATTAAATCACACTGGTCAGCCTGCTTTTCTGCTCGGCCATACTGTAATTTGTAATAGAAAACAACCTAAACCGTGTAGAGCTGTACCAGGCCTAATCATATAGAGTTGGGTATGCACAACGGAAAAACGCCATATCAGATGTTTTATATCAGACAGGGTTTGCCATTACACTTGTCCCTGCAACCCTAATAGAAATAAGCAGTATGGACAATGCCTGGAATTTTACAGACTACTATACCTAACTGCATCATGAATTGAAATATTCTTTGCTTTCCCTAGAAAGTAATTCATTCTTCTCATCATTCCATTACAGGATTTATGAATATCTCACTATGAACAACTGATACTAATATAATGGAAAATTCACATTATAATAAATTAAAACATTTTCAGCTAGAAAGCCCTCTTGATTACATAGAAAAGCATTCTGATTCTGTGTTTATGTATCTTGTTTACCATGTACAAACAAACTGAATCTGATCCAGTCTAGTTTCCCATAATAGATCAGACTTTTAAAAAGTTTGCATTTTGTCATTTGTTCATGTGATCAACTGTAAAATGAAATGGAAAAATAAACTTAAGTCTGCTTTGTATTTCATGTGAGGCAAACTTTACCTTACGTGTGACACAATTTGTAGGACCGGCGGCCTAATCAATATTTAGATCCATCAGTGTACAAAGAGTACTCTTTCTTGTTGCAACATAGCATTGCAGTTGTGCAGTTATACGCAAAAGGGCCCCTTCAGTTGAGGACAGCACAACTCTACTCTTTGGAAATTTCAGGAGAGCTGACATTTGGGGATTTTCTTCAAGTAATTCTTCAAACATCATTGGCTGTACTTACTGAATATGCCTTCATACGGATTGAGATTTTTTGTTCCTCTAATCTTCTGCCTCTTTACTGTGTACAGCAGACCTACAGGTACTTTCAAATATTTAAATTATAGGACATTTTCTGAATTACATTTTTCATTAGGCTATGTTGTTTCTTTTAGAACTGCTGTTGAGTAATCAGACTAACTACTTGCTAACTACTGCTCTGAAAACCTAAAGATAAATAGTCTCTCTGATAGTATTCAGGACGCTAATAATACTCTAGTACTCCTAATTTGATGTACCTTCATCAGTTCATGTTTAAACCTCTACAAGTTTCATATAAATATTCCTGTCTATTTGCATTGTTATCAGGTGGCTACATTCGTGACATGAAAAGCTTCATTCAAGCTGTGAAAATGGTTGAAGATTCCAACCCTGATCTGTCCCCTTTGGCCCTGCTCAGAGCACTGCGAAGGACTGCTGGCCATGATGATGTGATGACTATACATTTCTTGGGTGCATCATATAATCTTAGTGGCAGTGAAGCTCCAGAGGGCGCCATTATAAATGCAACATACTTCAGCTATTTTGATAAAGCCACATATCACATTGTGACAGACCATGGAGAGGAACGAGGAGTAGTTCTTGTTCCAGACGGCACCACTGTAGCACTTGCACCCTTGTTGTTAGGAATTGAATCTGGATTAAAAGCCAAGATGGAAGGGACTCAAGCTGATGGAATCTTCCCTCTTACCCTTGGGAGACCATTGGGCCTGTCATTTCTCAGCCTACAGGACTTACCACCTTCTTTTCGTCTAGGTCCTAATGGATGTTGGGACAGCATGCAGCACCCCAAGATTTTCAAGCTGTCCCAACCAGCAAGTATGGCGACAGATGCCATTATCAATGGGGCAATGGACGGAGTGATACTGGGCCTGCACTTCAGCCATTTACCTGCATCTAAACAGCTAAAAGCCCTCAGTGACATTTTGAAAGAATACTATGTTTTCACTTTACATGAAGGACAGGGTCTTGATGCAGTGACCAGTCATGTTAGCCCCAAGAGAAGGGATATCTCAAGAAATCTTCTCCAGTCACTTGATCTTCAAACTCAAGTTATGGAGACTCTAGCGTTGGTTTGGAAACTGGAGAAAACAGAATGGATTGCTCTGGACTCAGGACTGGAAAAAGTGGTGAATGATGGATTGCTGGCATTTGTGCACAAGTACTGGGGTGAGCAATAATGATAATAATGTTAAGTAAAGCTGCATGCACTGTCCCAATTTCTGTTTGCTGATTATATACTTTTAGAAATTAAATATCAACAGTAAAAATGTTAAATAGAGTTAGAGTGTGAATAACAATAACAACAAACAATTGTGATCAAGGCTTTTTCTTTCCTATGTTTTTCTGAATATAAGACACATACCAGTAAAGATCACCAAAAATTAAAGAAATATTTGAATTAATTAAGGGAAATAAACTTAAACCAAAAGCTAACATTAGCAATGTTAATTGTAAATAGCTTAAGAAAATCCCACTACAAATGCTCAATAAATTATTTTTTGAAAATTGCAATACATTACCTCACATATATGATGTTTGGTATGATAAAACAACAGCCATTTAAATTTACATTCCTAAACCTTTTTTCTTTCCATTTATACACAGACTGCCCTCAGATCATCCCTCGCTGTCAGTGGGGGGCAAAGGCTTACAAGGGTACACCAGTCCCACTGTCACTTCCCCTTAAGTTTCTCTATGTTCACCACACCTATGAACCTTCGTTGCCCTGTTTATCCTTTGCAAAATGTTCTAGTGACATGAGGGCCATGCAACGTTTCCACCAGGATGACCGCGGTTGGAGTGACATAGGATATAGGTAACAAAGGCTTGGAACAAATAGATTGAATTGTTCTTTGGAACTATGCTTTGAATTTTGTTTACTACTACTACTACTTTTATGACAAACTGAAGGCAAAAATGGTAGGAGAATGTGTAATGCCACGTGAATACTCTATGTATTTTATTTGTATTCAATATTAACAACACAGTCTATTGCTTAATGATGGACTTTTTTAATGATTTTATATTTTATCTTTAAATCCCTAAGTGTTGTGTCATGTGTTGTGGTATCATTTCACCTTTAGCTTTGTGGTTGGCTCCGATGGATACATTTATGAAGGAAGGGGTTGGAACCAACTTGGCACACACACCAGGAGACACAATGATGTTGGCTATGGCGTGTCAGTTATTGGCAACTACACTACCTCCCTGCCTTATCGCTATGCCATGGACCTGCTGCGTATTCAACTAGTACGATGTGCTGTGAATAGAGGGGGACTGGCCGAAAACTTTACCATTCAAGGGCACAGACAGGTGGTGAACTACACCACTTGTCCTGGAGATGCCTTTTTTTCTGAAATAAAAACCTGGGAACATTTCAAGGAATGATAGAAGACAGACTACCAGTTTAGGTTGTTTAACATGTCAGGGTGTTGTCAAGTTTTGAATTTGCGTGACCAGTATGAGTATGAGTATGTGCAAGTTATGATGTTCAATTCATTAAAGCATAATAGTTCATTAATAAAAACCAGTCAAACAAAATCAACTCTGCATGGTGTAATTTGTTTACCTTAGTCTTTGGTTTTAAAAATTAATAACATTTCTGAAATACAAGATAACGTCTACTATGTATTTAATAATTTTCACGCCAGGGGTTTTGTTTTTATCTTGTTATGACTTGGTTTTCTCATTTCCTGTTTTATTTTTAACAACTAACTCTCCTCTTGTTTTTGGTCACAAGCCCTTCCTCTTGTGCCAACAGTTTGTCTTCCATAATTCTTGATTGTGTCCACCTCATTTTCCCTCATGAATACTTACAGTCTGCATCGCCCCTTGTCTTGTACCGACCCTTCACTAACAATCTCTCTCAAGATAATTCCGTCATACCTGGATGATCTGTGTGATAGTGGTGTTCAAATTCAGATATTTTGCCAGTGGACAATACCTGTATTCTGTCAGTGGTGCAGGCAAAATACATGGCAAGAATACTGTGTCGGATGATCCGCAAGGCACTTGTGATCACAAGTTACTTTTAAAGGGAGTGGTTAAGTGGAAACCTGTATTTAACCAAGAACAGGATATGTTTGGACCAGGTTTGAGATGTGGACTAAATTGTCATGGCAGCATACCTTGATCAAAACATATCCACTTTTTGCAGTATTGGTTTGTCCGGGCGTTGTCACATAATCAAGTTACTCTCGAAGTTACCCTGATGAGCCATTAAACCTGCTGCGTACTATGGAAAACAGTATGTCCCATAGTAAGTGGAACGTACTATGTTCCATACTATGGAACTATGGAACTACTATGGAGCGTACTTCCAAGCATGGAACCCAAAGATAAACCAGATGTTTTTGTGATGAATTATCAAAGCATGATCTTTACAAGGTGTTTTATAAAGTAAGCAACATTTTCCTGAAAGACTCCAATATCTTATTAACCAGCTCTAACCAGAATGTGTTCTATAACCTTAATTTTATTAGTACAGGTGATCTAGCTTGATCACCGGGACCTGGGGCCTGTACTACAGAGTGGGGTTAACTTATTCAGATGTAACCCAGGGTTATCCCTCAAAACCAGGTTTGACAAAACCGGGCATCAATAGTGGAGTTACTCAGTACTACAAGGCTGGTAATGAGGTCAATTTTTTTAACCTGCATTAACTTAACTGGAGTATGTGCACATTCATATAAAACACTGTTCTCAATGATGGTTCAATTGCCCTATTTCACTGAAGAGAAATATAATAACTTATTGCATCGTTACCAAGAAATGCATACAATTCTTCCAATTGTATGCATCCAACACATCCAACACATTGGCAATGAATTGCTGGTCATGGTAATTTGTAAGTGTGGCAGTCGTGCCACCGTGGGTGCCCCGACAGAGTTCCAGAGACCAGGATTCGTTGGTTTTATGGGCTTTTTATTCAGAGCGTGTGTGCCACCCGCACACACTCTCTCTCACACAAGCACAAGCACACACACTCACTCCTGGCTAAGGCTCTTTCTTTGTTGCTTGTCCTGCTCCAGGTCTCCTCCAAAACCAGTCCTCCCCAGGTCCAGCACGCTACTCTTTTTACAGAGGGGAGAGTGATTAGCCAACCGGTTCCAGGTGTGCCTAATCATCTCCCCTGGCACTGCTCACCTGAGCCTTCTCCACCCCTCCCCCCTGCAGCTGAGCGCCACGCCCCCTCCACAGTAAGTAAGGTGTTTCTTTTCCTACTTTCAATTTTTGTTTCATTTTTAATATGTGCATCAAATCTGCGTTGATTATCAACCTGTGGAATGTATGAAACTGGGGGGGTAAGAAAACTCCCAACTTTGAATTAATAATGCCTACATGTAACTTAAGTAATTCCTAAATGGGCTACATTGACTGTATGAGTGTTCGACCCTATTCCAAATCCTGTGAATATTTCTAATGCAGTAGCAGTGCCAAATGCACCTGGCAGCAGCTGAGGATTAAAGACAGGAACATCCCTCAGAGTGGTAGGTTTACAGTCAATCTCCATCTTGTGTTACCTTAAAATTAAGATTCCTTCTTTTGTGTTTGGTGAAACATCAACATATCTTTATCCGTAAAAAAATTAATGAAATAAAGATAAGATGATGACTAACAAGTCTTACAGTGAAATAATGACTGCATGAGAGGTCACTATTGCATATGCATACACTGCTTGTATTGGATTGCATATTATATATATGGAGTGTCATGTTTTGTGCAAAATTCAGGAGGTTAATCTGATGCTCCTCAAGTCATCAGACCCCAGGATGTCCAGTGATCCTCAGGCACAGGTACTTGTAATAAGTATTATGCTGAATTAGGTATGAAAAATGCACAGTCATCTTCACCATTGCACTTGTTATTTCAGTGGGTTGTGAGTAAGAATGAGGATGTGGGTAAGGACACCCTACCTGCCGGGTCTGACATGCACATCCAGGTGAATGCATTTCATCGCTCCTATACTTTAAAATGCATAATTTAGAAAGATGGCATAATATACACCAGTGTTAGTTCTGTGAATTGTCAGTCTAGTATTTTTGAGGAAAAGCTCCAGGAGCCTCATTCTCCTACTGTGGCAACCACCTCTCGGACGGCACAGTCTGGGAGCTGTGCGCTGTCTTTTATTCCCCATGCTCAAATGTAATGCCCACTTACCTGTTAGTGACCTAACTGTTACAGTATATAGGCTGGAACGGACAATATACACACACTGTACAAGTGAATGCTAGAGCTGGATTGTGGGGGAAAAAGGGGGAAAAAACATAGATAAAACATCTTGCAGAACAATTATAGTGTGTGGGTTCTTTTCACTTTAGGGAATTTCTTCAACTAAGGGCGTTTTTAGCCTTGTGAAGTTGAATAATAAAAAAAAGAGCTTCAAAATTCATCTAAAACATTTTAATAAGTTTAAGTGCGTGAAGCTTAAAGATCTGTAAGAGTTCAAACTTGGACAATAAAACAAATTGTTCACTTTCAAATTTTTCGGACTTGCAATTAACAAATGCCATTTTTACCACACTGCAATATGCAACTGTAATTTTTAAAACAGAATAACTTACACTACTGTAGAGTTGTCTTGGCTAATTTATTTTTTAATTTGTTCACAATATAAAGCAAACATGCATTTGTGAATGAGGAAAATCAATGCCAAGGACCAAGTACTGAATTGTACACCCTTCACAGTCTGAAAGGTAATACCAGTTTGGGCAGGGCATTGTTAAACATTTTTTATATTTAGTAAAGTTAGATCTCAGCTTAACATATTCTTTTTTTTTTTTTTTTGTAGATATGTTTATTGATTTTTTTGTTTAACAACAACAAAACACAAAACAAAAGCTCAGCAGTGCAGACCAGAGATAAAAGGAAATATAAGATGGGGGGCATACATACTTCCATCGTTGTATAGTACACATCTAAACATTATTAAATGCTCGAGACAGGATGGTAGACACGTGTCCTTCAGCATAGTCCAGGAAGGGCTTCCATATGCGTCCAAAAATGTCAGTCTTAGAGTGGACGAGGCATGTTAGAAAGTCTAGAGGAATATATTCCAAAATGAGCTTCTTCCACCCAAAAATTGTAGGAGATTTATTAGAAATCCATTGTAATAAAATATTCTTTCGGGCACAGAAAATCAGAACATTGTACAACTTACTCTTATTTTGGTTTTGGATATGTTTATTTGGTAGACCAAGGAGGAGAGACACTGGATCGAGATCAATGTTCAATGTTAGTTTTGAAAATTTTCCTAATCTCAGCCAGAATAGATTTCCAGTATATCTGAATCTTGGGGCATGACCAAAGACAGTGTGTGAGGCTGCCTTCATCTATTTTGCATTTTGGGCACAATGAAGAGGACCCCGGTTTAAATTTAGACACCCTGTTTTAACATAGTCTTAACGTGGAGTTAGAACTTTTTTTACATTATTATGAAAACTTGGATAAAGAAACAAATTGTTCACTTTTAAAATATCTTAAAATGCTATTTTTACCACACTGCAGCTCTAATTTTTAAAGCAGAACAACCTACAGGACTGTAAAGTATATGCAATACTATCAACAAATCATGTATTTGTGAATGATGAAATTAATCCTAAGGACCAAATACTGAATTGTACACCTTTCATAATCTAAAGTTTAATGCTAGTTTTGGCAGGACCTTGTTAAACATAACTTTTTTTTTTTAATTGTTAGATCTCAAATTGTGAACATAGTTTTAAGGTGGGGTTAGAACTTTTAAAATATTTTTTGGTAAATAGGTGTGACTATGTTGTTTGTATGTCAATAGACATTTGTTGTTATAACTGTTTTGTTTAAAATTGCTGCTAAATATCATATAATCAACAAATGGTTCGGTTTTTTGTGTTTCCTGAATAATCTGATCAAATGAATTATGATAAAAGTCATTTTATCATTAAATCAATTATTTTATGGGTATTAAGAGGGTATTGTGGGGGAAAAGATGCCAATGCTGTATGCTGATTATATATTGTATAAGTAACATTGATAACAGACTCACATCCGATAAAATCACAAATCAGGGAAAAGAACAAATTAATCTAACAGGTTGCGTAGAGTAAGTGCCTTGCGGACCATCAAGCACAGTATTCTTGCTAAGATGTTCAGCATCCCCATGGAATACAAATATTGTCCACTGGCAAAATATCGGAGTGCAAGGCACATTATCTGCTCCATAATCAGGGCAGAATATGTGTAATATTGCCAACTTATGGCCCGATCAGCTGACATAGATCGCAAATTCCCTCCGCAGAGAATCTATATCTTTCATGCAGACTATGGTCTGGGTAGGTCAGCAGATTCTGGCGGTCCCTAAAGACCCTCGCTCTGCGCAGAGAGCCCCTCACAATTTGTGCGCCAGTATCACACGGATCATCCAGCTCTGACCGCCTTGTCTTGGAGGAGATTGTTGGTGGAGGGGCGGTATTTATAAAGTGAGTGGTTAAGTGAAAACTTGGAGTTAACCAAGAACAGAACCTGCTCGAACCAGGTTTGAGAGGTGGAGTAAATTGCCATAGCAGCAATATGATCAAAATCTATCCAACTTTTGTAGTCTGGGTTAGTCAGGAAGTTACTCCTGACGGGATCATGTTACTCTGGAAGTTACCCTGATAAGCCGTTAAACCCGCTACGTAGTACAGGCCCCTGATCCCCTGCCTGTCTGAAAGGGAGTTTAACAATAAATACTAATCTGTTGTTTGCTAACTGCTCAGTCTTTGTGTCCATTCCTGCCTGAAACGAGAAAATATTTCCCCCATTGTGCTTAGTTTTATTTATTGTAATACCAGACAAAGTGAGGTCTTTAAGATGATATAATAAAATGAATAAAGCAATAAACATAGTAAAAACACAGTTCTAATGCATGAGAAACTGAATGATTGTTCAAGTAGGAGTGCACTTACATACTGCAAGAATCACATGAGACCTTCTTTTGAAAACACAATTTAGAAGTTACATGCACTGCATGATATTCAGAAAATTTTCAAATGCTTTATAAATATAATTTATGAATATAATTGTTCAAGTAGGTGTACACTTACATACTACATGAATCACATGAGACCTTCTTTTGGACAACACAATTTATGCATGATATTCAGAAAATTTCAAATGCTTTCTAAATATAATTTTACTGCAATACTGACTCCTAATTATTTTTCAATGATTCATCTTTGAAAGATTTCATACTTTTTCTGCTCTTTTTTAAATTGCGGAAAATTGTGGAAATAGTCACTACCTACAAGGACTGGTGGATGATCACTAATACACTGAATCAATAATCCACTTATTGTATCATCTGTTATATTAGTAAATCATCTATTAATGTGGCACTGTTAATTGTGACCCTACTTTGTCAAGTGATTTAGAAAAAAAGGTCTAACTGTACATGGTATTACTTAACTCTTCAGTAGGTTTCTGATTGTTTGAGTTAAGTAGCTCTATATCAAAGTCACCACTGATGAAAAAGACCCTC
>JABUIW010043889.1:78435-95305 GCA_013363375.1 Menidia beryllina
AATTTGAATTCCTTATTTGACCTTTTAACAAAATATGTAAAAAGAAAAAACAGAAATACATTATTGATATTAATAACTTATTACTATGCGATAAGTCAAGATTATTTTTTGTGTAGTCTTCTGCCCCTTGTTATCAGGTAGGCTATATCTGATTGTGTACAATAGGATTTTGAGCAAAGTTTTAACATTAAATTATGCAAAAGGTGTCAGACGCAAAACATTTCAGAAACCGTATGTATCAAATATGATACATTTGGCATTACAGGGTTAAAGCAGATATCTCTGAAACTTGAGAGAAACTGGCATTCCACCAAGCTGGAAAAGTCTCCTTCATCTTGGCAAGATAGTCTTAAAACCTATAGGAAGGCACTAAATGATGCCAAAGCAGCGTACTACTCATCTTTAAAAGAGGAAAATAGGATCAATCCCAGGTTTCTTTTCAGCTCTGTAGCCAGGCTGACAGAAAGCCACAGCTCTATTGAGTCAAGTACTCCCATAGCTCTCACTAGCCATGAGCTTCTTTAATGATAAAATTCTAGCTATTGGAAACAAAATCCATCAAGACTTGCCCTCAACTGGAAACGACTTCTTTTTAAACTTAGAAACAAATGTAAAACCAGTTATATTTTTTGACTGCTTTGTTTCCCTCAATCTTTGTCAAATAACTTAAATAATTTCTTCATCCAAACCATTGTGGCGAGGGTAAGGTGAGAAAAAGAAATGGAACCTTATTTAAACAAAGAAATAACGGGGGAGGAGATCCACCCAAAAATAAAAGAATCAACTTAAAAACACCCGACATAGGTGACACACTGGAGTGAAGACCGCCCCCAGGACACAGCAAACAAAGAAAGGGGAGGACACCGCCACCTGAGCACGAGGACCACCAGTCTCCATAAACTAAAGAAAGAAAAGGATAAACAAATTATTAGGAAAATCAACTAATAACAGGAAGACAGAAGCGAATGTTAACAAAATTAGTGACTGCCCACTTTAGTCCTAAAATAACAAAATAATTTATAATAAAACACTCATTCTTGGTCAAAGTCCGAATAATTGTTCTGGGGCACAGTTTGAGCTGTCAACACCAGGCAGTGGCAGCTGCTGTTACATGTCCAGGCGGACGGTTTTAGTTTTTTTTTCCCCCCCTTCCCTTTTGTTTCCTTCCCAGGTAGCTGGCAGCTGGGAACACTTTACCCTGAGTGGGCAGGAGGTGGCCAAGCAGCATAAAACAGCTCACCTGTACACCAAGGGGTGGCTTTTAGCTGGCAGGACCTGCTTTCTTTGGGAGTCTGGATTATCATTTATGTTAGAACCCTAGGTAAGTGGGTTGGTGCCACCCATGTATTATTTGGAATCTTTGTTAGCTCAGAGTAGCAGGGTTTTCTTTTCTTTTGCTTTTGTTAGAATTGGGCTATAGCTACTCACTTTAGCATAGTATGCTATAACTTAATCCATGTTAATGACTGATTCTCTTATTCCTTTTTAGATTCATATTATTCCCCTTTATAATTAAACTTTTGTGGTAAAAACTCTGGCTGTGCCTAGTCCTCCTCCTCCTCTCTCTGTTACAGTAGATACACGTCTTCAAGGTCAACATTCACACACACACACTTTCTTAGCATATTTCACTGAAACCTGCATGAATTAGGAGCCTGTTCATGTCAGAGCTTACTGGCCAATAACACTCGGTTATGTCCAGCCGTCCTCCCTTTTCGAGGCCCGGCCCAGAGGATAACTGCCCATCGCACCCGGAAATCGAGGCTCTTGCCAACTGAGATCCTCCGGGAACTTTGTCTGTGAGAGCCCAGCGCTGATATACTTTGCCTGTGACCAATAAATGTCATATTTGTACTCTTGATCTGTTCTGGTTTATTCTCAGGCTTCCAACTAAAGAACCAAACTAACACTTTCTTTCAAAGGTACTGCCCTGTTTTGTTTTGCTGATTTCTTTGATTTGGAACAACCTAACGGCCCCTTTCTCCCCCACAGTTGTTGAGCCTTCTTTGTCTTTTGGGAGACCAATAAACCTGATTTTTTCACTTTAGAAAGACTCCGCTTTATTAAGGGTGTCAGGTTCTCTCCTCCCTTCCACTGGAACGGCAGGGGATATAACACTGCAATAAACCAGACCAGACTGAACGACGCAGCGCAGAAACAAGCTCCAGTAGAGCGACCACACCAACTGCAGGTGACGTCTTCAGAAGAAACAAGGCAGCTGCAGGGACGAGGCAGCCTTGGAGAAAAGACAGCGTTGGAGACAAAGCTGTGTCGGAGAAAAAAGAAGCAGCAACCACCGGTTAATTGCACACTCCTGTCAGGGACGCGCACACCCGAACAGGAGGAGAGGGAGCGAGAGGACACCGGCTGCACATGAGTAGCCCAGAGCAGCAGGCCAGCAAGCAAACGACCAGGGACCTGGAAGTGATGCACCCATGACAGGGATGCAAAGGACCAATAGAGGACACTGGTTTTTATACGGCCCACCTAATTACTGCCACCTGGCACAACGTCACTCTGCTGCTACACCATCAACCTGCCTCTTGGACCCCATCCCGACTACGCTGCTTAGTCAGTATTCTCTACTAGATGCGATCAATCTGTCTTTATCATCAGGCTGTGTGCCACAGTACTTTAAAGTAGCTGTAATTAAACCTATTTTGAAAAAGCCTAACCTGGACCCTGATGTTTTAGCCAACTATAGACCTATATCTAACCTTCCATTTATCTCCAAGGTCCTGGAGAAAGCAGTAGCCAAACAGCTGTGTGACTATCTACATAGCAATAGCTTGTTTGAAGATTTCCAGTCAGGATATGAGTTCATCATAGCACTGGGACAGCACTGGTAAAAATGTCTAATGACCTCCTAACGGCATCAGAAAGGACTTTTCTGATGTTAAACTCAGATAAAACTGAAGTTATTGTTCTAGGGCCTAAGCAGCTCTGTGATGCATTATCTAGAGATATAGTTTCCCTGGATGGCATCGCCCTGGCCTCCAGCATTACTGTGAGAAATCTTGGATCTATCTTTGATCAGGACTTGTCGTTTAACTCTCACTTTAAGCAAATTTCAAGAACCGCCTTCTTTCACCTACGTAATATTGCAAAAATCAGGAGCATCCTGTGTAAAAATGATGCAGAAAAACTAGTCCATGCATTTGTTACTTCTAGGCTGGATTACTGGAATTCCCTATCATCAGTTTCTTCAAAAAAACCCACTAAGACTCTTCAGCTGATCCAGAATGCTGCAGCACGTGTTCTGACAGATCAGTAAAAGAGATCATATTTCTCCTGTCTTGACTTCTCTGCACTGGCTTCCTATTAAATCCAGAATACAATTTAAAATCCTTCTCCTTACATACAAAGCTCTTCATGGTGAGGCACCATATTATCTTAAAGAGCTCATAGTACCTTACTCCGCTACCAGAGCACTGCGCTCCCAGAATGCAGGGTTACTTGCGGTTCCTAGAGTCTTCAAAAGTAGAATGCGAGCCAGAGCGTTCAGCTATCAGTCCTCTTCTGTGGAACCAGCTTTCAGTTTGGGTCTGGGAGGCAGACGCCGTCTCTACCTTTAAGAGTAGGCTTAAGACTTTCCTTTATGATAGAGCTTATAGTTAGGGGGAGTCCACCCCTAGTTATGCTGCTATAGGCCTAGTCTGCCGGGGGATTTCCCACAATGCACCGAACTCCCCTCTCCCTTCTCTCTATCCCTCTCACTGCAACCTCATTCCATTAACGCATTTTACCAACTGGACTCTCTCCCTTATCTGTAGTTGTGTGCTTTCTAGTCCCTTTCCTCTCTCTTCCTATCACTTTCTGCAGATGTTCCTGACTGGAGCTGTGGAGTCTAGATCTGTGGTTGGGAGTCTCCTCCTATCACTTCATGCAGGTGCTCCTAGAGCTGTGGAAGGTGGATCTGTAGTTGGGAGTCTCCTGCTTACCCCATGTTCCTACTCTGCCACAATTACAACCACTGTACATTGTCTTATTGCTATTATTACTGCTATCATTATCATTAGTATGAATACCATTGCCATTTTTCATCCAGTCTATGTGTTACTTTGTAGGCTGCCTCTCTCCGCTCCTTCTGTCCTTCTCTCACTCTCTCTCTTGCCCTCTCTTTCTCTCACCCCCAACCGGCCAAGGCATATGGCTGCCCACCCTGACCCATGGTTCTGCTTGAGGTTTCTGGCTCTTAAAAGGAAGTTTTTCCTTGCCTGTGTCGCCTAGTGCTTGCTCTTAGTGGGAATTGTTGAGGTTCTGTAAATGACTTCTCTGACCTGCTCCGTTTGGAAAGTGCTGTGAGATAACTGTTGTTGTGATGTGGCGCTGTATAAATAAAATTGAATTGAATTTAATTTAACTGTTTGGGTTTGCACTATCTTTACAATATCCTTACACCTCTGAACTGTTTCCTTTGTTTTGTTTTGTTTTTTTCACGTCAGTCTTTATATTTCAACTGGCTGCGTTTCTACTCCAGCACACTTAAAGATAACTTTCAAGGCACAAGCAGGGGTCTTGTTGAGAAAAACAGCCCTGTTGGCTTGCTCACACATGGTTGCAACGGAAACAAGCTTGTATGACACATGCGACTGGAGGCACATGCTCTCACAAATTCGTATGCATTCACTCACCCCAATGTCAATCATTATATGAGTAGGAGCATGTCCACAATGAGGTTTGTTTCATGGAATGTGCACAGAGCCGGATCCAGAGAGAAGAGGTTAAATTGCCAATGAATTGGAAGACTTGCAAGCAGACATCGCTTTATCACAGGAAACCCATCTGTCAGCCGGTGATGCTCTTACCACAGAAAAATTTCTTCATGTATATTCAGCTGGTTACAACTCCAGGCAGAGAGGCGTAGCTATTCTGGTAAATAGGAAGGTAATCTTTTGCGTTAAACAGCACTGTTAAAGATTCTGAGGGGAGGTGTATCACAGTTAACCTGTCCATCAAAGGTACATATGCATTGCTAATCTATATGGCCCAAATGTTTCAGACACTTCATTCTTTCACTCGTTCTTCACATCACTCTCTGATCACTCGGATAACGCATTGGTCATTGGAGGGGACTTCAACATGGCATTTGAGTCAGGAGTAGACAGGCTCAGTAACACCAGAGGTCGGCGGAACTGGCAGTCCACAGTCTTGTTAAACAGTACATGAGTGATTTTGGTCTTTTTGATGCATGGTGCTCCCACCATCCCACTCTTAGAGAATTTACTTTGTTTTCACCAGTACACAACTCATATTCCAGAATTCCTCATTAGTAGGTCTCTGATGTATGATCTATCAGACACCAAAATCCACTCCAGCACTATCAGGGATCATGCCCCAGTTTCTGTTAAGCTAAAGATGAAAAGAGATGCACCAGCAAGTAGAAACTGGATATTTTATACATCATTGCTTAAGGACACTGATTTTATTGATTACTTTAAAAGGGAGGTAGGTCTATATATCTAGAAAATAATGACCTACCAGAAATGTCAGCTTGTACTCTTTTGGAAGCAGGGGAAGCAGTAATGCTAGGCAAAATAATATATTTTTTTATTGAATAAGAAAAACAAGAAAAGCTCAAAAATATCAGAACTGGAACTTAGGATCAAATCACTGGAAACTAACTACAGTGCTTCCCCAAACAAAGAAATATTGAGGGAATTGAGGAAAGCAAAGCTTGAATTAAAAGGAATTATTGATAATGAACACAGTTTATGATAAAAAGACTTCACTTGGAGAACTTTGAGCTTCTTGGCTAACCAGCTAAAGGCAAACAAAGAGAAAACAAGAATTATCTCAGTTAAAGACTGAGATAATTCTTAAATATTACTCACGGTTCTGGGTAACTTTATATACCTCAAAATAAACCACAGGATAGTGATATAGATCAGTTTCTTAGTAATATCACCCTTCCAAAATTACAATCTGAACAGACAAGGGATTCGGACTCACCTTTATCAATAGGAGAACTCCACGAAGCCCTACAATATATACCTTATAATGAAGCCCCAGGACCAGATGGTTTTCCAGCAGAGTTCTACAAAGAATTCTAGACGGATTTGGCACCAAAATTTTATAGAATGGTACTTCAAGTCAAGGAGAACTGTAACTTATCCACAAGCATGAACTCTACTTATTCTACTGCAGAGACAAGGTACTTCCATCCAGTTTTGCCCTATATCATGAATAAATGTAAACATAAAAATAATTTTTAATGCCCTTGCTAAAAGACTGCAAAAAATGACTCCCTTTATAATACATTGTGATCAGACTGGTTTTTATAAAGGGTAGACAGTCAACCACCAACATCACATGACATGTGATGGAAATTAACATATGCATAATCATCTGGGGGTTCTTTTCTTGTCTCATGGGAATCTTCCCTCCTTCAAAGTCTTCTCATACTTTCTCTCTTAATGTTTTGTCTTGATGACTGCTTAGTACATTCTTTTAATGGAAGATGGCCTTGGTGAAATGTGCTGGTTACTCTATGATGGGAGACAGACCTTCTCTGAATGGGTGTGAGGGTCTGAGGTATCACACCACCCTCGCCCGCTGCTCAGGTAGGGTACAAAATGTATCATAATTTTGTTTTGCTTTAGAGGGGCTTGATACATTGTATGAGTTTGCTGGTTGCTCTCAATTCATGAAGTGTTGTCCCTTTCAGACATTTTCTTACTAACTCAGATGACTATGTCCTTTGCTTTCAAATAAAATTTCCACAACAGGAGTCAGTGGGTTTATTCCAATAGGAGTGCCACTGAACGTAATGACAATTACAAAGCAAGATTTGTGGCCAAGGGCAGATTTATGCTGAACTCTTTTCCCTAACAGTCTTTTAGCAACAACATAATCCAGTGAAATGATCTGTATGGGATATTGAAGCCGGGCGGCACGGTAGTGTGGTGGTCAGCCCCATCGCTCTCACAGCAAGAGGATTCTGGGTTCGAGTCCAGGACCTTTCTGTGTGGATTTGCATGTTCTCCCTGTGTCTGTGTGGGTTCTCTCCAGGGTCTCTGGCTTTCTCCCACCGTCCAAAAAACTGCATGTTTGGTTGATTGGACATTCCAAATTGCCCTTAAAAGTGAGTGTGACTGTGGATGGCTGATCTTCCTTGTGTGTCTCTGTGTAGCCCTGCGATAAAGAGCAGCGGACTGTCTAGGATGTACTCTGCGTCTCGCCCATTGACAAGGTTAGGCTGCAGTCCCCCCGCAACCTCATTAGGGAATAAGCAGTAATGAAAATGAATGGATGTATGGATGGATTTTGAATTCAGCATTAAGCGCAGTCATGCCTGGATGGCTTTGTTAATATGATCACTTGATGCATCAGATTTCCCAACATTATAGGATAATAGGCTAACAAAAGGCAATTAAAAGGCTTTTTGCAGTAATATCTGGTTTTCCAAATGTAATCAGCACACATATATGTAAAAATGCGATGCCACACACAACAAGTCTGTTTATTGGTCATGGCAAAACTGTGGCTACCAAACAATATATTTTTCCACTTTTTCGGCCTCACTAACCGACACGTCTAAGTATTTTTGCCTTGAGGAAATTGTGTTTCTTTCCTCTTTTCTCCTTGGTACTTGTTGGTATCTATGAAATAACATTGATCAGGTGCTTTGCATTAACCATTTATGGTTGAAAAATAAATGGGGCTGTAGAGGGGGGGATCTGAAGCAGAACCTTGTATGCAAATGCTGAGGCACAGCTGTGATTTATAAAGGAAAAATTGAGTGCTGTTATGATTACAAATGGTTTTATAATTCTGTTTTGTTTTGTTTTTTTGGCGCACGCCATTTTCAGCTTTTTGGCACAGGTACACTTTCAGTAGTTTTAGTAGATTTTACACAATGTTTTGTAAATGAAGGCCCCGGTGTGCAAGCTGGAAAATCTCTGTATGGTCTAAAACAATGTGGCTGAAACTAGAATAGGATTTTACATGATTATTAAACTGAAGATTATTTTGCACAAAACCCTGTAGACCACTGCTTTCATACCAAGGTAAAGACCATTAGAAAACTATTATGATCATCTGGCTTGATGACGGATGAACAATGAAGGATGTGAAGGAGATGCTGTAAGCCAGATTTAAGATAAGGTCTTGCACAGACTTAAGAATTTTCTTGGTATCATTTTCATTAAATCTAACTGCTGTGTAAAGATGTCACAATGAACATAGGGTTCAATATGCAGGACTGTAAACCTAGAGAAATACCTGTGATAATAGATTATGCTACACAGAAGATGTTCTTAAGATGAGAGATGTAAAGATATAAAGAGAGAAAGTAGGCAGCCTTATATATTTGACCATATGTAAACATCCAAACATAAGTTGCGTGGTATGCAAGTTTTCACAATATTTGTGTGAACCAACGGATGAACAATGAATTACAGCGACTTCACTGTAATTCATTGTTCATCCGTTGGTTTGTTTTGTTTGTAGGTACCTCAGAGGAACTACAAACAAGCATGTGTTTCAGGAAAAACTGCAGTGAAAAATTTGGTCTAATAGCTAATAGAAATGTTGACTGGACAGATGACACACCAACAGATGCAGCACTACAGGATAGGTATGTTTAAGTAATAGCAGTTCTTTAGATTAATGGAAAACTAAGAAACAACCTTCAATAGCACTTTCTACCAGTGAGGCAAAATGTTAGGCTCTGGCTTCTACGATGTAAGAGTGTATATATTCATAGCAGATATTGGAAGGTATTGATGGTTACAAATGCACACAGACAGTAGTGTACAAGGGCCACCAGGGTGCAATTACTTTAACCAAAAACCCTGTAAGTTGACAGGTTTTAAGAACATGTGGATATCAAGTCTCATTTGGTAAGATCCATTGTAAATGAAGTGAAGGCGTTTCTTCTGTATTGCATTACTGAAGAAATGGTTGGTGATATCATGACCAACACTTTTTCTAAGCCAATACTGAAGACGTTAACAGACATTATGTCTGGTTTCTTAAAGAGTTCCAAAACTGTATTGTAGTTTACACATTTGTAATTTGTGTTTGGATTTATACAACCTGAGCACAAGTAAGGGTGTTAAGAAGTTGTGTATCTTAGTTCTAAATGTTTTTTGTGCATCAGCCCTGACTGATAAGTAATGTTTAGTTTTCACCACTGTGAGGCGCAGGACAGCGACATTTAAGGATTCATCACATTCAAACTCATTAAGTGTGCCAAAAAGTACTTCACTCCTATTTTGTGTGTGAAAGAATATTCTGCTATATTTATCCCCTGCATGAGGCTATCTAGCATCATGAGAGATGATGTTCAGTGCCATGTACATATCACAAATAAAGAGGCTAAAAATGGATCATTGCCTCTGTCACATTATTCTTTAAGCGTTGGAGATACTGTAGTGCTCAACAAATGGAATGATTAGGGAGTGCAAGAACAATTTTAACTGTAACATTGTTTTGTGTAGAGGACAGACTGAGGAAGTTTACTACTGCTTCCATGTCTTTTGGCCTGCTGTGTTTCTGACATAAAACACAGATCCAGTTTGTTTCCATTTTCCTCTGCCTAAAAAAAAAAAGTGAAAGGTCAAGGAAAATTAGGATTGGTAATCAACCAGGACTTCACAAAAGACAATCTTGGTGCTTGGTACACCTTATGAATCCATAAGTGTTAACTTCAAGATTAACTTCTTCTGAGATAATTTTCTCTAGGTGACTTTCTGTTGTCTCTTGATTGTTGTGTAAAAATTAAATGTCAGCACGTTTGTGCAACCATGGAGGGAAAAAGTGTTTTGCTTCAGTCCAAAGTGTAAAATCTCATTTTTGTCTAAAGAAAAAAATGCAGACCATCAAAACTAAATGCGCATATGATTGTATGCTTGAGACAATTACAGCTTGATAGTATTAACTGATTAATGGTAAGAAAAAAAGAACCGAGAAAGTTTCTTGTTGGTCAGGAATGCAGGTCTAATTTTATTCATTGTCTACTCATTGTCTATGCAGGAGTCAGTGGTAGCTGCAATGGTGCTCCTGGTGCTGCTGCAAGTCCACTTTGTGCTGGAAGCTATAACGGCAGAGATGGCAGTGGTAGGGCCGGTCATTACCATGTTTTCGGCAATGGGTGATAAGATTGGAACTCTGGCTGAATGCTTTGCCACATATCTGACACACATGAGGCTTCTCCCCTAGAACACAAACAAGGCACATTATGCAAGATGATAGACCTTATGTCACATGCTACACTTACACTTGCTACACTTGGACATAAAAAATCATTAAACCTTAAATTCAATTGTAACATTCTGAAAGCTTGTAACAAGAGGAAAGAAACTTTACAAAATCTATAATAGATTGAAATAACTTGATTATAAGTTTGAATTTTTTGGTGTTTGTATGCGAGGTTCAAATAAAGAGATAATGGAACTGTTTATACATATCTAATCAAATATACATTATATTCACTCTCTTGAATATTGTTACATGAAATGATTGAATTGTGTTTAAAGGTTATGCTACAACAATGTTCTTTTTAGGTTATCTTATCTTAGCATGAAGACTAAAAGGGAAACTGCTAATCTGGCTGAGTTAAAAGGAAGTGTATTTAATGCACTGCACCTCAAAGATCTTTGATCAATACTTTTTAACAACAATTTAAAGCAGCTCAGGAAATGGATATTGAGTTTTGAGAAGGTAACACATCTGAGGATACATGAATACTTGTCATGCTGCATTTGAAAGCTTTATTTCACTATGATACATTTCTGAAATTCACCCTCTGCACAGATGTTTGTCTGACGTGCTTCAATGTCTACCCTATGATAAACTGCTAACCTGTTGCAAACATGAGAACAATAGTTTAGAATGATGATAACCTAGAATAAATCAGTCATTTGATTTGAAGTTCTTAGTCAGATCACACTGTTTTAGTCAGTTTTGTTCAACAATTACCCTAACCCTTTCATCACATAAAAACCTATGCAGTACTATAGGACTTTGTTGTGTTGTAAAAGTCTTAAACAAATATGTCTGCTGTTGACATTGGCTGTTAAGTTGATTGTGTAAGTCCTTGACCTCAAGTGGAAGGCAGTTTTGTAAAACGGTTGGAAATAAATAAATTAAGAACATCATCAGTTTAACTTTTGAAATGCAAACAGGAGAAATCCCAAATCTCCTTTTCTGAAAACAAAAATATTGAAGGGATTCCAGTTAACGTACAAGTGTACTGAAAAAAATTTTGCATGATGACTGGTAGTTGGGATGATAGTGTAAATTTGGTGTAAACAGCAAACTATAAAATACCCTCAACAACAATGAATTCTGCAACAATTTTCTTGCAGCCATTGGAACACTAACACAATGTCATGCTTGCACTGTCAGTGCTGCTATGAAAGACACTGCCACTAACAGCAGATTTTGTGTTAGTATCTTGCTCAAGGACATATGTAACGATCTATCCCCACAGCTACCCAAAGCCAAAGTGATGGAAATAAAAAGGAATTAATCTTTAATAGTTTCTGATCAAAGTCAATGGTAAATTTAAACCCACCAGTGTGTGTGAAGGTGTGTTTCTTCATGTCAGACTTTTGGTGGAACCTTTTGCCACAGTACTGACAGGGATAGGGCCGTGTGTCAGAATGTATGAGCAAATGGGTTGAGAGAGTAGACGAGCGTTTGAACACTTTACCACACACCATGCAGCCAAATGTCCTCTCCTAAGATAACACATAATTATGGAGTTAGGTTGTTTAAGATAATTATTCAAGGTAATTTAGGAGTACATCTTTTACTGATATATGATAAAAATTGAAACAAAAACGATACCGACCTTGCCTCTGCATGGTGACCTATCATCTATTTTCCCATTTGGCTTGAACTCTGCTGCTGATTGACCTGCTCTGCTTTCATGATTCTTACGTACGTGAGTCTTTAAACTTGATAAAGATGAAAGTATCTGCTGACAAAGATAAATGTAATTCAAGTTGGGGATTGTGAGACCATCTCTTAGAATAACTGGAAAATAATTGAAAATACAATTGAATACATAATACAGTAGGCACCTTCATTTACTATGTTGAGAACAGAGTTTACACTTTTAAATGCAAAGGTTTTACATAGAAAGAAAGGCATGTTCAAGTTTGGAAAGTTCGATTAGGCAACTGGACGTAAAGTTTTCTAGAAGACGTTTTGCCTCTCATCCAAAAGGCTTCATCAGTTCTAACTGATGGTCGGGAGCACTGAGATTAATGTACTGTTGGTGTAACAAAAGAATTATGGGGAAAAACAAAAAAACACAATAAAAGGTCGCTCCGATTTATCCTACTGAATGGGCCATAGAGGTCACCTGTGGGAGTGATAATGGTCATTAGGGGGTTCTCACAGGTTCAGTCACAAGCGTCTTTGAAGTGTGAATTAGGTGAGGGCAGGTGAGACATGAATCTTCCAGGTATTGTTCCTAAAAGTGCTCTGTAAGTAGGTGACAGGTTGTGTCTAAGATCACCTCCTCTGTTGAGTGATGTTTTTTCCAGGTTAACAACTGTAGGTGTAACAACCTGTTACAGCATATGAATCTCAGTGCTCCCAACTATCAGTTAGAACTGATGAAGCCACTTGGATGAGAGGTGAAACATCTTCTAGAAAACTTCAAGCCCAGTTGCCTAATTGAACTTTCCAAGCTTGACCATGACCTTGATGACTGAGAATCTTCACAGATATGAAAGGCATGTTCTTCTTTGGTACTTCTACACAGAAGTGGATGAATAGCAACCTGGTTTAGTAATGAATAAAAACTATTGGGATAGGAGTGAAGATCTCTATGATTAAGTTAGACCTATGAGCCATTGACATTTTAATTAACCTCAAATGTGTCATCCTGTTTTGCATATTCTGTTGATAGATTCTTCTGTATGGTCTAACTGCTGCAACTTGTTATTTATTGAAACAGTTAAGCTAAAATAACAAATAGCAAATGGATACCTTACATTGCTATATAGTGGGCAGTCTTGCTTTGGAGCGATATTTCTGTGACATCCACCACTTTTGGTCTCTTTCACAATATGGAGCGACTGGGTCAAGTTTTCTTGTCCAAAGGACATTTTGTCTGTATATTCAGAGCTCACATGAGAGTTTGACCACACAGCTAGTCCTGGAGGGTGAAAGCCAGATTTTTCTGCTGGGTTTACTGACTGACAGAATTCAGTAGTCCTAGATCCTACACAGAACACAAAAAAGGTCTGCTTTTGACAATGTTTTTTAAATCATATTGAAATATCTTCTATTGATTTCTTTAAAATTAAATATATCTGCTACTCACCATGCAATTTTGGACTCAATGGATGGAAATGCTCACTTCTCTCTGAGTGGTTGGGAACAGAGGGATTATCTGGTTTCTTTTCTATGGTGGACTTCAAGGCTGCACCCCAAGACCCTGCTTCTTTTTCCAGTGGATTTAGAATTACTGCAGGGGATCCAGGGCCGGCAGGTCTTGCTGCAGGTCGAAGATGGTGTAGCCCTCCTCGCTTCACCAAAAAAGAACGAGGCATAATTGGGGGCGTAGTGGAAAACCTGATAGACACCTAATGTAAAAATAGAGGACAAAATGTGGTTGTTTGTGATTTAGCAATGTTTGAGATAATAGGTATCTTTAGGTAACTATGAGTTTTGTTCAAATCAGAGTTTATGCATACTATGGGATGTGACATCAAGACTTTTGATACACTGTTAGTGGAAGCATTAAACTTGGGTTACACAAGTTACCGTGACTATTCAAAAGACACTAGCAAAACTTTACATTTATGTTTCTTGTTTCAATCAGTATGACTAATCTATACATTCTGCATTGCATTCATGGAATTTCAGCATCAGAAATGTCAAAATAGTTGGTATTTTTAGTTACACCTCATTCTGAATTAATTATTGTTTTTGTATGTAAGGTTTAACACCATTTGAACACCAAGTATATATTTTAATAATATCTATTTTAAATCTATTTCTATATTCATTATTTGCCTGACTTGTACATTACACAGAAAAAGCATAAAAGTAAAAAAAAAACATTATATTGTGGGTGCATTGGGTTTGATTAGTAATAGGTTGATCTGGATGATTAGAAAGGTTCGCATAATTTTCTCCCCTTGGAGTATTGATTGACAGTTCAACCCAAAACTAACTAAAGAAAAAAGGGGAAAATGGAATATTTTGGTGTTAATGATGTCATTAAAAGCAGCTCAAATAGAACTTTGCACTTAAAATTTCCCACAAACCTTGTGTCACAAGCACTCATAGCAAGACTGCAGAAGTATGACAATGACTGAAGCGCAACACATTTCATGAGTCAGTGATCACACTTGACTGATGTGAAGAACCATGCATTTGGTGGGGAAGACAAATGTTTTATGGATGTCATTATAAAGAGTGACATGACTGGTGTGTTTCGTAGCAAAATTAGAGATGAAAAAGACTTGACAGACTAAAATGTTAGATATTTCCTGACCAACCTAATGTTTTTTAAATCATGATGTGCATAGAACAAAAAAATTTAAAAAATATTCTATTTTCCTATTCATATATTCAGGGTTGTAAGAAATGTAAGAAAAAAAGCTTTTGAAAGTTTTAGAATGTGACAAAATGGATAGCAATTACTTGCAGTGAATTCATGACTTTCAATTACTATCTATAGCAAAATTTCCAAATCTCACAGTTCGACAAAAAATCTTAAATCTAAAATGTTGTATTTCTTAGGACAAACTATTTTTTGCTGTAACTTGTTTCGTAAAAATGTTTTTCAACTGAGGACCGATGATTTTTTCCCCTATTAAAGAAAAGGAGTTAGTCAGAGTGGAATTGTCAAGTTTAATTTGTTTAATTAAAAAAATCTGTTGTATTTCACGAGCTCTTTGCTTAATGTTTATCTTAAATATATACCCACGTGTGGCATAGGAATGTACATTGGAAAAAACAACAAGCCTGATAATTACATTTAAAACTAAAGGTTAGAATTTATCCAGGAATAGTAAGTCCCACCAATTAACAGTGCATAATACTTAGTTTCTGTAAAGTTTGCAGTTATGATGGGAGAGAACAGTCTCACCTCTCTAATTCAAAACATAAAGAAATTCACATAGTATGCTTTCGAAGCATATAGCAGGATTTTGCCCATACATCTTGTCATGTGCAGCTATTTCAAAGAGAGCTATGAAGACCTAGGAATTTTATGACATTGATTTATTTCCTTTCGGACTTCTCTATATTTAATTCTGCTTAAGTGCTGCTGCGAGATGTGTGCTATCATATAGAAGTTGTGTGACCAGTTATTTGTTCCAAAGTAGAAATAGAATCTAGTTTTTGTATAGTACTTATTTCAAACAGGTAGAACGAATTTTCGCAACTACAAGGTGTCAGTTAAAAACAAGGCATTTAGATAATTAAATAGCTTTCATAGTTCAGATGTATTTTGTTTTCAGAATTAGACTGAAAAGAATTAAACTGAGATAATTAAACTTGGTCTTTGAAGACACTGTAATTAGCTAACTCATTTTACATATGAGAGCATAGAAAAAATCACTCAAAGGACTTCATCTCAGATACTTTCACAACATTTTTACTTTCCCCTTCAAAAGTGCTAATGTGACAATGAAAGCTTCAAACTGAAACAAAAGTGGAAATACTTACCGAATTTCATATTCCAGTTCCCCCAATCACATATTAACGTTTTACTACAAATTTAACTGAGACAAAGCTTAATATCTAGTCAAACACAAAGTTTGTGTGTTTAGTGGGAATGATATCAGGCTGATCTTTGTAGGTTTGAGTGATGTGAACAGAGAGAAATGAGGAAGTGTTTCAGCTCATCTAAAATGACACGCAGACCACACAGCTTCCTCACGCTCAAACCTGCACTCACACATTCTTACCAACAGCTCAGTTTCTTACCATCTCTACTTTTCTGAATCAAGTAAATTCTAGATGTGTTGCTGTGGTGCACATCAACTTAAGACTAAACTGAGGAGGGAGGATGAATCTGATTATTGAGGAAGTGGCCAAACAAATGTGCTGAAAATTCTTCAGAAGGTTTCTACACACTCTGTTGACACAGTTGTTACAAACGCCACCACAGAGGGTTGGTTTCAAAGAAGCAGGGTCATGCAACAGCAGATTTCTTCCTGGTGAATTAACTGAAAACTAGAAAAGCAAACATCCTCTTTGATTTTGACAAACTGAGTAACTTCAAATTTATATTGCAGAACCTGAGTGCAATTCCTCCCAAGGTTTCAGTTTCTGCTATGCTGTGGGTCGTAGTTCAGTTCAGTAGAAAATCACTAATGAATGATCATGATGCCAATAAAACATCAAACTATCAGAAGTTCCAAATCATAGTAAATGACTACACAGTAATCTGAATCCCTATAATAGCTAAAAACATATTTAAATTGATATAAAATGATATTGATATTTTTGATTGAATAACACAGGGTATGTAAACACATGAGTAGTTCAGAAGTACAAGTGCAACAAAAGGCTAATATGGTTTATTGGTGAAAAATCAAGAACACTATTGGGTAAAAATAGAGGTCCTAAAAGGGGGAGAGAAGTAAAGATGGACAAACATTCAACAACTTGTAAAAATATTTCTCTAAATTGAGGAGCAATTTCAGAATAATGCTCCTCAACACAAAGTTGCAACACAGACAGAATATTCCAAAATGCACTTGTGGCCGTGGTGCCACTGTGGGTGCCCCGACAGAGTCCCAGACCAGAGGTTGTTTGTTCAGCTCGTTTATTTCTGAGCGTGTGTGCTGCACGCACACACACTCTATCGCACACACTCACTCACTCACTCACTCACTCACTCACTCACTCACTCACTCACTCACTCACTCACTCACTCACTCACTCACTC
>JABUIW010043889.1:100305-122282 GCA_013363375.1 Menidia beryllina
TACTGTGTACAATGACAATAAAGGCTTTCAATTCAATTCAATTCAATACAGATTCAGCACCAGGTTGAAGATGTGCTGCAGTATTCCACTCAGCTGGGTTGCACATGTTTTGAGGACCCTCGCGCTGACACTGCCGGGACCCGCTGCATTGCCTGGTTGGAATCTGCCAAGCTCCTACCTCACCTGCTCCACCGTGAAGGTCTGGGCATCGTGTGTGCGGCTGGGGGTGTGAGGTGGTGATGGTGGGGGAGGAGAGGACAGGTATGATGTGGTGCATAGGGGGGAGTGGGGGAAGGGTGACAGCAGGGCTTGGAGGAATTGGGGGGTGGGGGGGTAGTCTGGAGCCCTCTCTGGAGCCCTCTCATAAAATCTGTTGAAGAACAGATTCTGCTTGTTGGCTCGCTCACTACCATCTCCTATTGTCTGGTTTGTAGCCAGTGATGCTCCTCATGCCGCTCCACAAATCCTTCATGTTGTTCTGGTGGAGTTTGTGCTCCAACTTCTTCCTATAGCTGTATTTGCCCTGCTGGATCTTCACCTTGAGCGCCCCCTGAATCTGCCTCATTTAATCACTGTCCCCATCTCTGAGGCCCTCTTATTCTCATTTAGCACGACCTTGATATCTTTGGTGACCCTCGCACAAAAATTGATGTAACCTGTTATGCAGTCCGTGAGATCATGAAGGTCCTCTCCATGCGAGTCATAGAGTGACACCACTTGTAAAGAAGAATATGAAGAGGAAAGGTTGGGGACCTTTCCTCTTGCCACTCTCCCAGAGCCTTGTGTCTGCCCAAACAGTCTGAAAAACATCCACAGTTACGTGAGAGTCTGGGACGTCCTAGTGGAGCCATGTCTCCATGAAACACAGCATGCTGATCTCCCACTATGGTCATCCATCTTGTTGGCCAGAGATCTCA
The DNA here is from genome assembly GCA_013363375.1 of Menidia beryllina. Taxonomy (NCBI): domain Eukaryota; kingdom Metazoa; phylum Chordata; class Actinopteri; order Atheriniformes; family Atherinopsidae; genus Menidia; species Menidia beryllina. Next base: position 101,223 of record JABUIW010043889.1, read on the forward strand.
TCTTCCCCATGGTTGTAGAAGGGAAAGATGGTTTATAACGCCACTTCTTTTCCCAGAGTCTATGTCCAAACTGACGTCCTCTGTACGCCTTCCTCAATTTTCTGGGGATTTCAGGCCTCTCCTGCATCAAACAATAGTGCAAACAATAGATCCACTGCATCATTGCACCCAGACAGAGACAAGGTCGGGAAAAATGGTGATCAGAAAGAGACAGGTTTTGGTCTTCTGCAACAGAATGGAAGAGGGCAGGTGGCTGGGTGCATAATTCAACTATTTGTATCAGGCATGGACTCCTCCAATTCAAAGTCCTGCACAGACTCCAGAGAAAGCTAACATGTTTTCAGGACCAGTGAAAGCTGGTCTAGTACTGGTCATGGTGTAGATTTCTCTGTACTCTGTACTTTCTCTGTTCACTTTGTTCACCCTCTGGAATCAGATAAGATTTCACTAGGAATGACTCTGGGTTTACACTCAGCCATACCAAACCTATCAAAATGAACTAGTCTAAATTGTTTAGGGGCATCTCATGGGGCCTCATATTCCAATTTCTGTCTGATTGTTTGAGCCCATAGAAAAATTTGTTCAACTTGCACACAAGTTGCAAGGTTCAGCCTGGAGACTTTTGGTTTGATCCCTGTATATTTCACAGTCAATGGGCGCACATAAATATGTACTCTTAATGTCCATTTGGTTGTCTGTGCGGCCAGTTGCATCACTAAGTGGTCACGTATTGCAGTCAGAGAACATCTCTAAATATGGAAGTCCCTCTACCTATCTGTATCCCTCTGCTACATAACAGGCTTTATATGTTTAAGTATCTTTATGTCTGCCTACCCTCTGGTAATGGTATAAGAGAGAAGGTGTTCTCTTTAAATTAAACCATTAAATCTAGATGTTGGTATTCTCCGTAGCCTCCGTATAGGTCTGTGACAGCCCAACTGTAACTCTGTAACAGTACTCACTGGCCTGTACTGTACACATGTAGTACGTGCAGTCTGTGTGTCAGTAGTTGGGTCTGTTCTGAATGTTTATCTGTGTCTGTAATTATCTGTTCTGTTTCTTCAGTTAGTGACTGATGAGTTCGACTTGGTGTAGTTAGTTATCAGAACCAGGCGATTTTTGTGAGTGTGGGTACAAATGTTCCTGTCTCCAGTGCGAAATAAAAATAAAAACAACGCGAACACTGAGTATGCTCAGTACAGGTGACATAATTTCCTCTTCAACTGTGTATGCAGGATGCTTTTAGATTTGTCTGTAGTTCACAGTGGATATCACAAACCAGTGGTAAATATTCGATCACGGTAGCCGCAACAGAACTAGCTTCAGTTTTTGGAGTAGACCTTGGTGTGCTTATTTCGGCACTTTGGTGTTGACCATCTTGCTGACAGGATGAACACTGCCAAAATGTATACATTTTAGGCTGTGTGTGGTCTGTCTACCATAACCAGAAAAATAGCCTTGGAGCTATTCTTATCACCGCCTTGCCATAACAGGAAGTTTCGAATTCCATATTTTAACAAATTATCTTCTAGATTTACTGTAACATGGAGGCAGCAGGGTAAGCAGCAATTAAGTCCCTTTAAAAGTACTCTTACTTACAGTATGTTACTGTTTAAACAGAGTTAAGTGATTAAAGTTAATTGCTGTATTTTGTATCTCGGCTGATTTTCTACAATGTCCTCATTTATCTACCTATTTTTATTTAACGTGGCTGAGTCCAGTTAAGTATGTACTTCATCAACTGAGAGACAACATGAACAAAATCAGGCTTCTAAGAGGTGCAATGTCAAAGTTTATTTTGGATCATTCATAGGATATAGAACACTGAAATGTTTTCCCCCACATTATACTTAATCTAAATAATGTTTACTGTTATGTGATATATCTCACTACATCAGTTGAACAGCAAGAGCGAAGGAGAGGGTGCACGTGATTTTTGACCACAAAGCTGTAGGTATTAAACAGCCACCACATATGACATACAAATGATAGAACATAGACCATCTAAAAACAAATGCCTTCATTTTACTTCCTGCCTTTAGACAAGGGCAAACAGATTATGGGTTCCAGTCTAAAATTAAATTAATATGGAATTACACAGCATAAACCGTATTTCATATACTGCAAAACCCTACTTGTATATCAATGACAAATAATAAATCATACCCTGTAAATCTCTTGACTGTTATGGCACAATATGAAGATTTTTAATAATCTTGTGTTTGGTTTTGGGAAATTTTATTTCCAAACAAACCAAAATTATCTATCACAGAAAATAGAGTTTGCTTAGCCAGTGATAAGAATAAAGGACCACCACTGAACAGATTTATTATGCCTGACTTTTATAATTAATGATTAAGTGTAGAAGACTTAACAGTTTCTGTCTGTAACATTTGGCATGTCAGTTTTTTTTAGCTTTAGGAAGCTTAATTGCAAGAAATGCACAAGAGGGTCTACTAGGGTATATCTTAACAATATAACTGAAACGAATCATAGAGAATAAGAAGAATCACCCACTAATAATTTAAAAAGGAAGAGAAAACAGTGGGAATGTTTCCATATAAGTAGTGCAAATTCATCAAAAATGTCAAGAATACTCATAGAAAAATAATAGTAAATCAATCTTCAATTCTGTTTACTATGGGAAAATCACTGTTAACAAATAGATTCATTTCTCTGTTAGCTGCCAAAAGGAAGAGTAGAATGTTGCAATTTTGAAATTAAAACTTGTTTTAACGTAAATGTTTAAAATTTGACCCCTGACATGTCAAGTCTTGCTTCAATGTGCTGTTTGTAATGTGAGATTTTTTTTTAAAATTCCCATTAAACTGTCGTTAATAAACTTTGAAAAAGCAGGCGCAACAGTAACATCTGTATATTACAGATTTTCTTTTACTCAAAAAATGTACTCAAATAATAAATATAATAAACAGAGCTGACGACAGTTGAAATGACTGTCAATCAGATGGAACTACTATGTACAGCATCCAATATTTATTAATGGAATCTACGTTTATATTTAAACAGATTCCAGAGAAGAGATTTCAGTTGCTACATCCATAGGTAACCACCAAAAAGCTGTTAATTACAACAGAACAGTGGACAAACCAACATCCTCTTTAGTATTCTGATAGCCTTTACTGGAAGATACAGTTTTTTCTTTTTTAAAGGAGAAGGCATGGTGCTTGGTATAATCACTTCTTAATGCACAAAAATAATATTTTTGATTATGTTTATAATAGAAAAACAATACTTAAAATGATGTAGTGTAAAAGTACAGGTATCTGTTTTTTTTCTTCAAAAATTTGATTTTTACCCCCACATGAATACGGTTTCTGTCTGAAGCTCACTCCTAAGGTTAATGGTGAAAAAATGTTCATAGAGAAATTATTCCAGTAATAATCCATACCCACACTCTTCCTCTTCCACTTTGAAATCCTGAATGGAGAGTTAATCTTTGTCTACAGCACAAAAAGCAATGGTGACTATTTTGTACATATGACTCCCTGTTTAATATACTATTCAAACTTAGTGCCATCCTCAGTAAAATCTGAATGATAGTGATATATATTGTAATATCATCTATATACCTTTGCTCCTGTTAGTCTGCGTATCATATATTTATCCATACATGTTACATTTTCTTTCCAAACAGGATATATCATATGCACAATATTTATCAGCAATGCACACTCTCAATGACATGCTTTGTTTGTTTTCTTACAAAACTGCAACCCAAGAAGTGACACTGATACATTAACTTATGCTTCCAGATAACGTTCATGGATTAAGTTGCATAGAAATAAATATTTCTATGTTTTGGACAGTAATGAACTATTACTACCAACACCAGAAGTAGGTTAGCTTAGCATAAAGCTTACCATTCCTGTCTGAGAATAGAGAGAAATGGCTAGAAAGCCCAAAGCAACTTAACATACAATGGAAGAATTACTAAATTCTCCCTCTTATCAATCAGAAGTTCCCTTGAAAAAGTTCTACCAGTATCTACAGCTTTGGCAACTTGCTCTAACAACAGTGACATTAAATTGTGTTAGTTATGTTGGCAAATATAGGTTAAGATTTTAAACATAACGGTGTAATGTTCATTAACATTGAAACTTGTTAATGTAATGTTAAAAAGGTGTATCAACATTCACATATATTTATATATATGTCCTCAGTTTAGCAAAACAGGTGTGCTTTTGCTTTAAGAAAATTAAGGAAACAAACCAGATTTTCATGGAGGGTTTCATGGTATCATGCAATTAAGAAAACTGTGCACAAACATTGCCTGCTAAGCTAACTATCTCCTAGCTTTCAGTTGTGTCAATGTCCTAATTTCATAGGTTTGCTAATTCAGAACAAACTCAAGAAACTCAGTAAGAAAGTAATTAAAGGCTTTTGCCAAAACCATTGCTTTTTCTTTTAAACTTCATCAGAGTGGGGTCTCAAAAGGTTATTCCCATCATTGGTAAATTTCATAAAGCTTCAATGACGTTCAAACAGTTACTTAATCTCTCAATCAGTTTGCAAACTATTAACACATTTTTACGATTTCTGAGTTATCTGGAAGTTACATATCTTTCCTGTACAAAAAAGATGAAAAACAAATACATAAATAAAATAAAATAAATACAAACAAAAATCATAGCAGCATTTTTCTTTTGAATAGTCTCACAGTAAACCCATCACAGAAAACTTTGTTGGCACAATGGAGGGTACAAATTTAGGCTTCTGTTGGAATAACTGCATCCCAACACTTAATACAGATGTAAAAAAAAATCAAAACAAATAAAACACATATAGATGTAAGCAAATGATTTGGCAATATTCAGAATTTCCTTTTTGTTGATTATTGTGAATATTTAACAAGGTGTACTAATCTTTTAATGACCAGGAATATCTAAAATGAAAGCCCAGTTATTCAATATGGTAATATGCTGATTCATGAGAGCCTTCTTGTGATAGACACATCATTTTAACACTCAAAAACGTCTTGAAATGATCATCTGTTGAATAAACTTAGTACTTCATCCTCCATATGGCTAACAGATAAACAGATGGATGATATCATTTCTTTCTGAAGGCAGTGATACTGATGAGTCTTCTTATTAGGGACATAATAGGGACATGAAAAGGAAAGTTACCTCATGGTAGTTTATTTTGTGTCAACAGTGTCTACTCTGTTTATACATACAAGAAGAGAGGTTCTTTTGTCTGTTGACCCATCTTTCCTCTCCTGAAACAGTCACAGATTAATTTCCAGGGCTATAACTGGAACAGTAAACAGCAACCACTGCATAATGAAATTAAATTCTTTTTGTACCCATGTCAAATATTCATGTTCAAAACTATATGATTTTTTGGAAAGTTTCTAGTATGCTAACAAGAGGAGAGGCATTATATTACCTCTTGGATCAGAGAATTTGGGTGGAAAAAGAAGATGAAGACAACAGGTAAACATGAACAAATCTGATCAATGTTGTCTGCATCAAGTAAATGGAAAACACTGGACAAGCTGAGGGTTTCAAAGATTAATACAATTAACTGTAGTAGTATTATCCTGTGTAGCTCCTATGTTTCATGAGGGTAAGGAAAAGTGGACTACCCATTAAACCCTCTTCATGTCTCAGTTATTCAGTGCCTCGGCACACACCATGCTGCCGTATAGCTGCTGTGGGTCTGGATGTGTCTCTTGCTCCTCTGGCTCACTGTCTGTACTGCCATCACTGTCAAGATGTGCAGATGTGTGGCAAGGGCCAGACAAGTTGGGGTACAAGGCGGTGGAGGTCAGTTGGCAAGGGAGCAGGTCCTCATCTGAACTGACGTAGTCTCCTTCAGCGGAAGCAGGGCTGGGCAAGCACAGATCCTGGTAGTTGGTACATCCACCACCACCCCTGACCATGGAGCTGGGGGCTGTTTTTTGACCTCGCAACTGTCTGATCTGTGTAGAGAGAAAGTATTTATATTGATGGACTCTGTAAGGAGGCAGTCTAGTCTTCAATAGATTTTTTTTAAATGATGGTACTGTGGTTAAAAAGACAAGAGTTGTATCAATCTGCATGCCATTGAATATAGTAGCCTAGGGAAACTTTTAGATCAGTTGATAAGTCACTGCAGTAAATGTCTAGTTCTGGCAGCTGGGTGTGAATAAGACACATTGTCTGTCACAAAAGTTATTTGGGTTTCTTCACAGCTTAATGTCCATCCAGTCAGAAGTGCACAAAAAATTATAGAAGTAATTTTGTGTATTTTGCTTGATTGCTGCTGTCCAGCTTTCATTGTGCATTGCTTTCTCTTGCCTGGCAGAAAGTGCACCCTCAAAAGGTTCGTTCACATGCACACCTCTTGCATGTCACTCTAATATGTACCATAGTGACTCATGACAAATCTCAGAGGTTTGCAACAGGAGGTGGGGGAACCAGTGGTTAACCAGTGGAAATGTTTTGATAGACTGCTCTTTATGACTTCAAATGAATAAGACTGTCTGTCAGTTGAAGGAACTTGGTGTTCAATGGCCTAAAAAAACAACTAAACAAAAAAATGCTCAGTCTTGTTTTGTTTTTTTAAATAAGAATATTAAAATTGAACTATTATTCAAACCAAAGCGAAGCGATATGCAAAACAAAAATAAATCATGTACAAAATAATGTTTATAAATAGTTGTGCAAAAAAAATTAATCTGAATTACATGGAATGAAACATTATGTATCAGCACTATCAAAGTCAGTCATAAAGGCATTAGTTCACACACTAAACTGAGATATTTCTAAATAGTTCTTTGCCTCCTCATGTGTACTTATGCAAGTTTCAGTCTCATTTATAAAACCAAGGCTTTGATGACTTTTGATGATTCTTATCTTTAAATAAGAATATTAAAATTGAACTATTATTCAAACCAAATCAAAGCGAAATGCAAAACAAAAAAGAAATCATGCACAAAATAATGTTTATAAATAGCTGTGCAAATTAAATTAATCTGAATTACATGGAATGAAACATTATGTATCAGCACTATCAAGAGTCAGTCATAAAGTAATTGGTTCACACACTAAACTGAGATTTTTCTAAGTAGTTCTTTGCCTCCTCATGTCTACTCATGCAAGTTTCAGTCTCATTTATAAAACCAAGGCTTTGATGACAAAAAAAGTCAGGGGAGGAGAAAAAAAGAGGGGTGAGTGGCGGTAAAGAGCAGAGCTTTCATCACTCCCCCTCACCTAAATGTTTTCAAAACACTCCTTTCTTGTCACGCATTGTCACTCTCTGAATGAACACACACACACACACACACAGTTTGCTGACTGGAAAATTTGTGTTTAAAAAAAGTTATCTATATTTGTAATTATTCTACCACACGTAAAAGGTAAGATCTGTTTACAAACCTTTGTAGAAGGAAAACTTCGCCTCTGACAGCCCCAAAAATATCAAGACTCTTATATATTCAATGTTTTAACAACCAATCTTTTAAAATTGCAGTTCACAGCGATCTAAATGAGGGAAACAGCTACCAGGGAGGAGCAACAGTCCTCGTTACAAGAAACACCTTTGAATAAATGTGCTGATTAGTAAAGCTGCAGGCCAACTGCATGCACATATATGGCACATAGGTTATATTCTCAAAGACACAAAGTAAAAACCTTGCAAAAAACAGACATTTAATCATCAGTAGACATGGTTATTAAAGCTCATTTGTGCTATTACCCTTGTTTAAATTGTTTTCAACAGTTATTACAGATATTTTAATTATTTCTAAAGATGAGAATGCTACAAGTGGTATAAATGAATTCTGATGCTTCTGTTCTAGAAATGAGTGCAGTGATGTGATGTGTGAACCTCGTTTTTCAGCTCAACAATCTGGTCCCGAAGCTGGCTGATGTACTGCTTGGAGTCCGAGTGGTTCAGCTGTCCCTGGATTAGACCTTCTTCTTTCTAAAGCCAGAAAAGGTTTTTACTCTTGTCAAAATTTAATTTTGAATCTAGACACATTTTTCAAATATACATGTTGACAGACATACAAACCTGTATCTCCAGTTCTGCGATCTTCTGCCTGAGTTCAGCCATCGCAGCCATACTGTCTGCTTCTCTGAGTCGCACCGCCATCACTTCCTCTTTACTCTACATTTATTATGGCAGAAGGAAAAATTGGGTATTAAACCGGTCAGGGGAAATAGGGAAGAAAACATCTCTGGAGTTAAAAGTTTAACTAAAATCATATTTAGATTTCTATTTTTGAATAATAAGAAAATGGGGATCATAAACTGTTGTGATTCATATAATGTTTTTTATCAAAACCCTTTTAAATTGCATCACCATAGTTATAAAACATGAGTGACAGAATACATAGTTTGACTCAGGCAATTTCTAACTAAATAGATTTCTCTATATATTACATAATGTTTCTTTGTCTATCAATGTTTCTCTGCCAGATTCCTTTATGCCCATATGTTATCCTACTGGAAAAGAGTGATCTCGTCATGAATCATCCTTTCTTTCAGTTTCATCTCTTACAATCTGTTTCTCGATCCTCTCTCTAGCCACACCTTGCAGTCTGACTCAGTTTGCTTCCTTTTCATTTCGTTGAGTTGGGCCTGCAGAGCTTTGCTCTGATTGGTCACCATCTGGAGCCGGTCCTGTAGTGCAGAACGCTCCTGCTCGTGGCGAGTTATCAGTTTGGTGTGGATCTGGTTCTAAGGTAAAGGAAAATCAATTGAGAACGGTCAGAGGAGGCCATAGTTTGTATTTCAGGGAAAAGTATGCGCTACTGCGTGTCTGACCTGGCTCTCAAGCTGCAGGGCTTTAAATTTGACTTCTCTGAGCTCAGCCTGGGCCTGCGCCTCCCTCAGCCTGATTGTCATCAGTTTGTCCTGCAACTCGTTCATTGCATTCTTTTTTGGGGATTCCTTCCAGTGGCCTCCCCCACTACCAGTGCTGCTGCCACGGGACATATGATGCTGCAGGAACAAAGAGGGAAATGTGTGTCTCAATATCAATGGAAAGTGATTTAAGTGAAATGTGAGCTTGATCAAGACAAATTAGCAGATTGTGTTTTTTACCTGCCAGCGTTGGTTGAGCTCACTCACACTGTCTTGCATCTCTCTAAATGAGCGCAGTGTCTCTAGTTCCCTCAGCTTCATCTGTTTCACCTCTTCCTGCAGGGCTGCCACATTGCCCTCATCTGGCAGGCAACTGCTCCTCTGAATGGACAAATATCACAGCTGATTTTTGTTTACAGATTTACTAAACAATGACCTACAGACATAATTTCCAATCAGTGAGTCCACACATTGGCAAAGGTACTCACTGAATAGTCTCAGTAATAGATTTTAAGGATATTGTTTGTTTAAGAACAATTGTGAGCAGGTACTTTACCTGCCAAACACTTCCTTTAAGTAAGGCAATAGCACTAATCATTACAGATAAGTAAAACAGATGACGGATCATAGATAAGAGACACAGAAACATTACCCTAATTAAAGATGCAAGGCTGGTTACAGAGTTGGAATTTCAAGAATATTAGAACTAAACTAAACAAGTTACATGACGGAATATGTATCTTTACTTTGACTATATTGTCCTAGCAAATAAATGTCCATTATCAGGACTGAAAGCCTGATAAGTTTATCAGTTTTTCTTGATGTTACACATGCAAAACTTAAGTTACTAGCTGGACAAAATTTAAAACATTTTCCAATGTAAACATATATTCGTTCTGATCAATGTTAACGCCGTGTCCCCTCAGACAGAAATGTGTGTGTGCATGGCAGCACACCTTCTCCAGGTCGAGCACCTTGTCTTGCATTTCTTTCATGGCTCCGAGCAGTTCAGCCTCATGCAGCCTTGACTGTTCCAGCTGGGTCTGCAGATTGTTCACAAATTGCTCTGTGTACTGAAAAGAAACAACACCACACGTGTCTGTTGTGTAGCTGGTTAGGAAGACAGAACGGGACAAACTAAATGCTCCTGACATAGGAGAAGTGGGTGAGCTCACAAAGTTTGCAACAGTGCTTTAACAGGTATGAATTCAGCAAGATCTTTCAGGAATTTTTCTCTGTTCTCAAGAAAAAAAATCAGCCACAATTGCACCAATTGCACCTCCTAATCCACTTCCACAAGTTAAAAATTCCCACATATATCATGATAGATGTTATTTTTAGCTTTATGGATTCTAGAAAAGTTCCTTAAAAATGTAGAGTCATTTTTAAGTTTGAAATTAATGCAACAAAAGACTTATAATTGTATGCGTAAATGCATTTGCGCTTGTAATTTTTATTATTAATTTTCCCTTGTCCTGTTCAGCATCATGGCAAGTAGAATGAATTTCTGAGCGCTATAGTTGTGCCAGACAGATTTACTTTTTCAGCAAGGGCCTGGGCCTGGTGGGGCCTGTAGGCCGCTACCCCTAGCATCAAGGGAGGCCATATATTTGTAAAGCCTTCTTGCAACCCAACCCTTTAGGATTTATTTATTGTTAGTTTCTTATGTACATTTTGATGCCAAACATGACTGGGGAGAGAGAAAGGAAGACAGGGAGAGAGAGAGAGAATGCAAAACACCTGCAGTACATCGAACAGACTTGACGGCATTAATGCACAAATCGTCACAGATAGCATATTGTGAGCCACTGCGGGAGCCCAGAGGGAGCACAAGATCCAGGACACCAGCTCCCCTGCCAAGAGCACAGAGATCAGTCAACCCACCACAGGGACATCACACACCAACCCAGAGGACTGCAGAGGAGGCCCGGGATACGGCCGTGGAGCAGAGCCCTCCCCCAGCACCAGGGGTAGCAGCCTACCGGCGCCGCCAGGCCCAGGCCACCCCAGTACGGGCCAGGAGCGGCACCCGGGCCCCCAACGCCTGAGCGCCCCCAGCAGAGAGCCCGCCCAACATACGAGAGGGACTGGCAGCCCCAGACAGCCAGGCGGGGTGGGCCCAGCGCAGCGTCCCAGAGCCCAATCTGGCCGTTGGTAAATATTTGACTCATCATATTTCACTTGGCAGTGAAACAGGACTTTTACCACTCTGATGATGAGTGTGGTTGGAAAATAGAAAGCCACTGCTGATTTCCATTCCACCACATCAAGGTGAAATAACTGAAAGTTGAGAGTGTGAGACCAGCAGATAAAAAACACAGAACATGGTGAAAATATACTTTCACAAGAGGCTAAATAAAATTTCAAATTGTAAAGTACATAGCTTGATAAGAGAGACTCAGTTTGTCATACTGGATTTTTCCGGCTGTTTTGTAAGCCAAACGTTCGTGTCTGGAGGTGTGGGTGTGAATACAAATATATACATATTTAAATACAATAAATAAAAAATAAAAATATATACACACACATACATATATCCTGACCTGCCCGGACTGGGTCAGGGTATATGTACACGCTGTATGTATATACTGTATATATACCTTCTCATTCAAAGGGTTTTCTTTATTTTTATTACTATGAAAATTGCAGATTCACACTGAAGGCATCAAAACTATGAATGAAATCATGTGATATTATAAGCTTAACAAAAAATAGTGAAAAGACTGACAATATGTCTTATATTCTAGGTTCTTCAAAGTAGCCACCTTTTGCTCTGATTACTGCTTTGCACACACTCTGCATTCTCTTGATGTTTTTCAAGGGGTAGTCACCTGAAATGATCTTCCAACAGTCTTGAAGGAGCTCCCAGACATGCTTAGCACTTGTTGGCCCTTTTGCCTTCACTTTGCGGTCCAGCTCACCCCAAACCATCTCGATTGGGTTCAGGTCTAGTGATTGTGGAGGCCAGGTCATCTGCGGAGCACCCTATCACTCTCCTTCTTGGTCAAATAGCCCTTACAAAGCCTGGAGTTGTGTTTGGGGTCATTGTCCAGTTGAAAAATAAATGATGGTCCAACTAAAAACACAAACCGGATGGAATAGCATGCCGCTGCAAGATGCTGTGGTAGCCATGCTGGTTCAGTATGCCTTCTGAATAATTTTGAATAAATCCCCAAATGTGTCACCAGCAAAGCACCCCCACACCATCACACCTCCTCCTTCATGCTTCACGATGGGAACAAGGCATGTAGAGTCCATTCATTCAGTTCATCTGCGTCACACAAAGACACGATAATTGGAACCAAATATCTCAAACTTGGACTCATCAGACCAAAGCACAGATTTCCACTGGTCTAATGTCCATTCCTTGTGTTCTTTAGCCCAAGAAAGTCTCTTCTGCTTGTCCTTTGCAGTGGTTTCCTAACAGCTATTTTACCATGAAGGCCTGATTCACCCTCTGAAGATCCCTTCTTAAGGAGCAACAAGAGCAACAGTTTTCGACAGATTGTAAAACCATGTTTGCGTTAACCTGGCCATCCTAAGTTTTTCAAAGCTGACATTCTCTTCCACTTATCTACTTCCTTTTTGTTCTCAACGTCGTCCTCCCAAGCTCTTCCACTTCGGGAATTCACATTACTGGTTCCAGATTTGGGTTTCTTTCCGCCTACTTCAGATTCACAGCTTCTGAACACTCCCTTCCTCAGAATTTAACTTAACCCAACTACTGTAATATCATACCTTGTTCACCTTGGATTTAGTGTGTCTGTTCTCCAATTAAACTGTTCTACCATGCCTTCCTCTCTGCACCCAAAGAAATCAGGTGTCACAACACATTTCTTTATTAAGAGTGAATCTTGCATTTGGGTTAAATTCCTTTTGTGGCCTTTCCAGGCATGACAGTTCTTCTGTGCTCAGAGTTTAGGAATCTCCTTATTGGTGCCTGTCAGTGAAGTTCCAAGCATTTCATCTTCCACTGTTTGATTATGAGAGGGAGAAATGGTTGAATCAACCTTGTCTTGTACAAACTTTACCCATAAAGAAAATTGGAGGTATCCAGCTCTTTTTGACCTTGGCAAATGATCACAAAGCAGGGTCTCTTTTTTTCTAGCCAGTGACTCGTGTCACTCGTGCTGCGTGGTGGAGACAATTGGCAGTGATATGGATGCAAAGGCATGAAGCTCCTTGAAAATCAGTGTGAATATTCCACTCAGTCCTATGTGAGAACCTTTAGCTCCACACCAGCCCCTGGGGATGGGCTGGCCATGCTGACACGCTCCACATCATGAAATACGAAGTGAAGTTTCACAGAGGACGTTAGGTTACCAGTGTGTTCTGGCTCTCTGAAAATTGAGTTAGGCATCTCACCACAATGCCCTTTATGCACAGGCACAGGGAAGAAATACACTTGACAGTGTCAGACATGGGACTACAGGGCCTGATAAAGTTGAGTAGGGGGCCCCCATGCCAGACATGTTAATTGATCTGCTTTTGACAGACTTTGTGGTAATGGAGTTTCTGTGACTGGTCAAGCCAGAGGGCACTTCCCATACTGAATTACCTCATTCAGTTTTAAGAGAACAGTGGTTACACTAGTAACCTTAAGTTTTCATATAATTTAATCAAGATCGAAAAAAAAAAAAACATACTTAAAACAGCAAGTCCTTCAAATGGTAAGTTGACAAAAACATTCCAACATCCTGCAGGTCAACATGAGGGTTCTCCACTTAACAGCCATTGCATTTTGAGCATTACAATACTTATTCCAATTCCATTGATTAATTGCCTCTGGCTCTCTCAGTTAATAACACGAAAAAGATCAATTACAATCCAGTTCTTCTGAAAACTATGTGAAGTGGTAGCTGACACGGTTACTTAAGCTCAGCACAACAAAAACTTTGCCATTTCTGTTAATATATTTACCCGGTGCTGCTGCAGTTCTCTGATGGTGTCCTGGGCTTTCTCAAGGTTCTCATTGACTGTATTGTACTGCTGCCTCACCACTGCCAGCTCTCGCTTGATCACATAGTTTTCTTCTGCTTCCTGTGCTCTTGTCACCTGGCCCTGTGTTAGCATGCCAAAAGGAAACAAGGGTTCTGATCTTACAATGTAGGCAATGTAAGAATAAAGCGACACTACAAAATACAGTAGTAGAGAACTTTATCCCAAAGCATCGGCGCTATGTTTATAAGTCTGGACAATTATTATTGTAACTCCATCAAAGTTTGTTCACTCCGAAAGTGTGGAGAGATGAGAATGTGTTTGCTTCTTTTTAATGTAAGACAAGGGTGGGCAACTAAGGGCCTCGAGATCTGCCGTCCTGCAGGTTTTAGACGTTTCCCTGCTTCTACACACCTGATTCACGTTAACACATCATCAGCATTCCCGTGCAGAGCTTGACAATCTTCTTCTTCTTTATGTTTTTTGGCGGTTGGTAAGAAAAACAAAAATGGTATGGAGAGTGGACCAAACTCTCCCTCAGGAATTCAATTCTGTAATTTGTACAGCTGTTACTTTTAGATAATGAAATATTATGTGATAAATTGTACTTACTGAATTACGTATAAATCAACTAAATATAATTTAACTTTAATTCTATTTAAATTTTGAATTAGTTCCTATTCATTACAGTGTAACATAACATATGCTCTATTGATTAATCTATTCAACAATATTCACTTTTACCATTGCAATGTTTTCCTACAGTAAAAAGAGTGCTATTTAATCCAGTGTGTCAAAATCTAAGACGAGAAATACTGTAATTGTTTGTTCCCTCCTTATAATCCCTGTACTTCTAATTACTACAGTCTTCTATTGAATTTTATAAAATCTAAAACAAATTTGATTTTGTGACATATACCATTTTGAATCTATATAGTATATTAACCTTTCATTGCATTTTTTTTTCATTATTTGACAAATGTTATATGTTAATGCAATCGGTCTAATTTTTGGTCTTGTGTATTTTTTCCTGACTTACATATTGGTATTATTACTGTGTCTTTCCAACTTTTTGTTAATTTTCTATTCTTGCGGACTTTATTATAAAGTTCCATTAAAATGTCTGTAGATGACTGATCATCATTAAATCATCATTAAACAAATTTGACATTTTCCTTGTGTTAATCTAAATTTCTAAATACCTCGATTTAATTAGGATTCTTTATAAAAGAAACATTCAATAAATAGTTTACAGTTTCCAGCTGTTCAGATTTCTATCCATCATCATTTATATTATATAATCATTTCTCTTACAAAGTATCTATGTGTAATAATAAAGTTTTTGCCAACCTTTCTTCATCCTTTACTTTTGTAATTTGACCATCACTTGAGAATGGATAACCATATTCTCTTTTAATCCCAGTAATTTTTCTTATCACATACCATACTTTATTAATCTCTGTTTTTTGTATTTATCTCCCTGCCTCCAATCTGTCCTTAGCATAGCTGATATTGTTGACAGTCTTCACTTTCTCCTCTTCAATGGGTTTCTTTCTAATCACACATCTGCTAAAAGTCCCTCTAGTTATCCTCTAATCAAAACATCTATTCTGAACATTTTCTCACATTCTTCATATCTATGATCAACCCACATGGGGGGGACACCTTTATATGTCCATATCTATGATATTTTGAACACCTGAGTGGGGGAGGGATATAGGGTCAAAATAGAATAGTTCTTCATTTACAAGTATTCCTGTTTCACCACACATATTAATTTCTTTTTTTTTTCTTTTTTCTTCGCACAGCTTTTCGACAAATATTTCAATATTCAAAACTTTGATTTTCTTTTCTTCTGTTTTACGAATGATCATTACACTTTTATCAAAGTGTTTTTGAAAGAGAAATATGTCCAATATTATTTTTAAACTCTCTTGGTAACGCTATCAGAAAGATCTGAATGTTGTCATCCTCTTTAAATTGAAGAACTGCTTTAAATTCCTCTCTAACAATCTTTCTTCAGACTTCAGGGAGTCCTTCATCTGAACTGCTTCTTTCAACATTCTTTTTTTTTTACTTGTGTCCCAACCATACGTTAATTTTCTCCAGAATTTGAAGAGATACAATTTTATCTGAATGAGGTGTGTAGAAGCAGGGAAATCTTTAAAACCCGCAGGACAGCGGCCCTCAAGGCAAGAAGTTGCCCACCCCTGATATAAGATGTATGTCTATATGGTTGTTAACATAAACTAATTCACTGAATTCACTGATTTCATTTCCAAGGAATCCTTTCAACAAAACCACACATGCACACACATACTTGAATCAATATTTGTTTTTGTGGAACCAAACACATTAACTGTAGTATTAATGACAAACTTTGGCATGCCACATGAAATGATTGAGAAACCTCATATAATCATGACCATGTGCATTCAGAGTTAACACAATGGTCCTGTAGACTGAATATGATAACAAGAAGAACACATTTTAATGCATATTTTCCATGTTATGGGTAAAAATGGGGAGAGATGCAGTACAGGAGAGAAGAGCAAGTGTGAGTAGGGTAGAGGTTAGAAGTAGAAGTAGGAAAGTGGTTTTCAGTACTCTACCTGTATCAATCTGTCTGCCAAAGCAGCACTCTCCTACAGCACAACCGAGGAGAGGAACAAGAGGATGATAATAAGTGATGAAGAAAGTGAAAAACAGTGGGAAACCAAAGAGGCTTTGAAAGCTCAAGTAGCAGTAAAGGGAAAAATAGAAAGGATATAAAAGGTTTAAGGTACTAACTTTGGGGAAAGATGGCATGTCTTAACAGAAGAAGCAGCATTGATAAATACTAAGTAAAAAGATTTCTCACAGAAGACTTTTACAGCAAAGTGCTGGAAAAAGCATCAACATCCACAAACACATAAGCATGAACAAGCACAACAGGTGAGTAAAAGAAAAAATAATTCCTAAATCACTGCAGTTTTAAACTAAATTTAACTCCCAGACTAATCTAGCTACTTGGTGTCAGCGATGCTGCTGATCAAATAGCATTAAATGAGACGGGAGGCCATTCTCTTACCTTCTCAAGAGTCTCAATTCTCTGCTTTAGCAATCGGTTTTCTGTGCGTAATCTCTGAGAAGTTAGAGAATAAAAGTACTGATTAAGCTTTTTATCATATCTCATCAATCATCTCAATAAAAAAAAAAACACACCTTAATTTCAATTTGTTCCTCCATTTCTTTGTTCTTGATTGTGGTGTATTCTTTTTCAAGTCTGGAGAAAGGACATGGTAAACTAAATTTTTCCTCTAGAATAAATTGTTAAAAAAATCATTAATCTTGTTACTACTTTTATTGAAAGGTTTTGTTCAAATGATGACGCTTATTAAAGGGGAAATTACTTTCCCGCCTCAAACAGCACAAAAAAAACATCCTTCCCTCATCAACAGATGTGAGAATACATAAAAGTTGAAGTCTTATATGAAGCCATTTCATCCTATAGTCCTACCAGTGGTTAGCGGTGTAATGAACAGTCTTACTTTTTCATCCTCTTGGGGTTGTATTTGACCTGGTAGGCCCTGAGGATCAGCTTGTCTGGGCAACAGTCAAACTGGTGAGGAATCACCTTCTGAAAGTGCTGGCAGACCCAGAGGAAATAACCCATGTGACAAAGATGTTCATTAATATTTCATAAAGAAGCAAGCAGATACACTTAAACCCTTTACCTATGGCCATGGCCCCAGCTCTATGTTTATACGACTGGACTATTATCATCGTCAAAGTTGGCTCAGTCTGAAAAATGAAAATGCTAACCAGGGGATAACCTGATTTAATTTTTAGTAGGGAAAATAAACACTAAAATTTCAGAGAGTAATTGCTTTTGTTCAGAATTTTAGACTGGTTTTGATTTTGTTTTTCGTGTGTTCCGTTTCCCTGTGCCTTGGTTTTCTGTGTTTTATTTTGGCGTCTTTGTTAAGTTTCTGTGTTCTTCTTCTGCATCACCTCCAACTTCATTTCCTTCAGTTCTTTCCTGTGCTGTTCCACATTATCAACTCAACTCTGCTCTCCTGTGTTCCCCGTCTCACCTTCTCTTCATTCAATAATCACAATCCCCTCTATGTAAACTCGCAATCTTTTCATTCCTGGTGTAAAGTAAGTAAAGTAAATTGGTATATTCAGAGCTTTTTAGCTTTTATAGCGACTTCTAGCAACTTTAGGACAGCTAATAGCTACTTTTCTAACAGGATTGTCATCAATGTTTAGAGAAAAGAGAACTCTGCTGTTTACTGTCTCTTTCAGGTTCCAGATTGCGGGAGAGTCATTAACTTGATAAGACACCTGGGCTGGTCTGGGGCCTATATAAGGCTCTTCATCCTGCCGTTCACTCCCTTGCCATTGCTGCTGTAGCCACTGCTTTTGCTTTTTTTGTTTGACACACCGTCACACACATACTTATACTACTAAGGGGTATTGCACAAAACTAGAACTGAACAATCCAGGAAAAATCCTGAATTACCCTTTGGCCTTTGGTGC
This sequence comes from Menidia beryllina, assembly GCA_013363375.1. NCBI lineage: Eukaryota > Metazoa > Chordata > Actinopteri > Atheriniformes > Atherinopsidae > Menidia > Menidia beryllina. The sequence continues at coordinate 119,498 of JABUIW010043889.1, forward strand.
CACACAAACCACCTGGAGCTCAACACCTCTAAGACAAAGGAGCTGGTTATAGACTTTGGGAGGTCCAGACCAAAGCCGAGACCAGTCGTACTAGAGGGAACTGAGGTGGAGGCCGTGGACTCCTACAAGTACCTCGGGGTGTGGTTGGACAGCAAACTGGACTGGTCAAAACACACCAGCAACCTCTACGGGAAGGTACAGAGCAGGATGTACTTCCTTAGGAGACTGCGGTCTTTCAACATCTGCAGCAAACTACTGTGTATGTTTTACCAGTCTGTGATAGCCAGTGTCCTCTTTTACACCGTGGTGTGCTGGGGAGGTAGCACGTCCAAGAAGGACACGTCCAGACTGGACAAACTGATCAGGCGGGCTGGCTCCGTGGTCGGCATGAAGCTGGACTCTCTGGTGACGGTGGCAGAGGCCAGGACACTGAACAAACTGATGGACATCATGGCCGACAGCAGCCACCCTCTGCACACCGTCATCAGCAGCAAGAGGAGCCTGTTCAGTGACAGACTGCTGCTTCCCAAGTGCCGGACCAATAGACTTAAGAACTCTTTTGTCCCCCACGCCATCAGACTGTACAACGCCTCACTGGGGGCGAGGAGGTGACACAGGACAGGGGGAAGAGAGATCACATACACATACACTGTACTTAATCTGTATTTTCTGTATTTTTTGTATTTTTATTTATTTATTTGTATATTTTTGCTTAAACTGATTCTAACTTGACACTGTAAGCTGCTGGTAACCTTAATTTCCTGAGGGAGTCTTCCCAAGGGATCAATAAAGTACTGTCTAAGTCTAAGTCTAAGTCTCTTAAAAAAATGCCCTATAGAACTGACACAGGGGGCAGCCCACAAAGCCAGGAGATGACCGCAGCAGAGGAGCTGGCCCGCCATTTAAATAAAGGGAGGCTAATAATGGATGGGATCTAGGGAGGAACAATAACTGATCCTGTCCTAGCCGAACAAACTGTACACTTCATACAAGGTACATATTTCAGTATTTCTGCACATGGAAAAAGTAACTATAATAGATATACTATCTGACTTTTCATTTCCTTGCAGTGTCTGGGATAACGCTCCAGCTTTTTAGGGCCACCGGAAGAAGGTTAGAACTTTGTATTGAAATCAAAGCCTTGGTATGTCCTGTAAATCTTGATTCAAGTTCTCTAAATACATGTATGTACATGGGAGGGGGAAGGCAAATCTACAGCAACAAAATCCACATCTGCAAATGAGGAGACAGTGTTACTGGACTCCAGAAGGGCTGAGGTTTGTCAAGATTATGGAAATATCCTGCTTATTTAATCCACATATGATATAAAGTCAATGGTGGGGTGCTTACAGAAAATGTGTAACAGGGCCCAGATGCTGTGCAGTCTCCTAAGCAGCCTGGTAACATTGTGAGCATCGACCAAAGTAAATCTACATTGTGCACAAATCCTGCTGCGCTAACTTTGTCCAAACTGTCCAAACCTTGTATGTAAAGCACCTGGAGAGATTGATAGTTGGCAGACGTGAAAATTGCTCCAAAGGAGAAGGATGCAAAAAATTGAGCTGCTTCAGTGCCAGACAAACATGTCTTATTGTGCAGCAAATGGTTATTTTATTGAGGTTCTCTGCATCCCCAGCAGAATAAACAAAGATCCCCCTTGCTAACCATCTCAGTGTAACACAGACTACCTGTGGTACAGTGAGAGCATGGATTTGCACTTTCTGGTGTTGTATTTGTGAACCCTGCAGCCTACATAAATATCTTAGTCCACCAACAGACAATCTGTATCTCTCAATAACATATTAATCTCAAAAGGACTTAGCCTGGCTCTTAGCCTCAATTGGAGCAGGCTAGCAGCAGAGAATAATTCACTGTAATAACTTGGCCGGGTTAAGTTTGAGCTGCTTTCATGCAACCGACTTGAGGATAAATTTCAACTACGATAACCAACATATCCCGGCTTAATCCCTTATCCTGGTTTTGAGCAATACCCCTCTGACCACTGACATTTAAAAACATTTTCTTATGTTAATACTTTTGAGTTTATAAATAAATGCTGAAGATAACCTCACTCTACTGTCCTATCTGTGTCCTATCTTTGTCAGTCAAAAGCCGGGCCGTGACAAATGAGCCCAACTGAAAAGAGTTTGAATGCTGTTCAAGAAGCTTGGATGCAAAGGGATAAATTGCTTTGTGACTGAATCTGTACATGACACAAATTTTTGCAAAAAGTAACACACGGTTGTAGACCTTTACCTGTGACATGCCCTCCATGTCCAGCTGAATGAGGTCAGTCTGGTTGTACAACAGGATTGCCAGGCCCACACGGAAGATAATCTCGAGACCCTGAAGAAAGGTCAATTATACAAAGGAAAAAGGTTAAACATTTGTATATCTTAATATTTGTAAATCCATATTATGCATGCCAATCATGTCAATAGATTCATAAAATGTTCCCACCTCATACATGAAAATATCAAAGATTCGTGTTGCAACAGGAAGTGGGAGGAAGGTAAGAAATAGGGTGAGAAACCAGGATGAGGCATACATAGACGTGTGGAAACTCTGAGAGCGAAAATGGACATTCAGCTCAGGAAGCTGCTCCTGAGGAAACAGATTGGCACAATTTAAGGGAACAAATGACAAATAACAGTCCAAAGAGATGTAATAGAAAAAGACATGCTGAAAGGAGTGCAAAATATTGTTCTGCTGCTCTCTTGTGGACAAAAGTTAAAATTCATCCATCCATCCATCCATCCATCCATCCATCCATCCATCCATCCAT
>JABUIW010043889.1:122292-153977 GCA_013363375.1 Menidia beryllina
CATCCATCCATCCATCCATCCATCCATCCATCCATCCATCCATCCATTACCGCATCGCTTAATGGGGTCGCGGGAAGTCAAAGTTCAAGTTGCTAGAAATGGTATGTTTCCTTTTTACCTGGAGCAGATATTCAAATTGGTAGATGCATAGGCCAAGTTCTGCCATGCTAGGTTTGAACAGTTCCCTCAGACGGTACTCTTGCATTAGTCGCACAAAAACACAAAATGCTTCCTCTTCTGGCATCTGAAAAAAGGAACAAAAATGTTAGTGAGGATGCTAATGCTGAACATTTCTAACACAATGGCTCCAGTATTTGAAAGAAAACAAAAAAAAACAACAACACTAAACTCAAATCAATATAGTGGGACCAATTACAGATGTTTATGTTATGTTTATCTTTATGCATTAACAGATGCTTTTATCAAAAGGGACTTACAATGCAGATACAGAATTACAGTTAGTATCAAACTGACAAAAAGCTATCTTGACGAAAGCTCAGACTGCAGATGGGCTCAGTTTATCTGTTTTATGAACAAAAAATTAGCGAGGGTGGGAAACTTGACAGTTACCTGCATTAGGAGCAAGCCAACAATGAAAGCGCTGCCTTGGCAGTAGCCCACTTCACGGTCCACTAGAGAGTATGCCTGGCGAAAGCAGAACCATTTACACATTACATTTGCTTTGTTTCGCACTGAACTGGGATAAACAAGTTCTTTCCATATCCACATAACCAACAAAAGAGTGATTCTGCAGGTGCTACCTACAGATAATTTTTCTGTCCGTCCTTTTTGGCTGAACTTTTAGTCACTTTTTCATTTTATCAGTCCTGTCATGTATAGAGTCATCATTAGGCTTTTCTTTTTTTTTTTACAGCTTAAAGTTGCTAAAGTAGTGCAGCTAATCCAAGACAGAACATCAATGTGAGCATTGTCAAGAAGATTTTCTGTGTACCAGGAGATAGGCCTATACTCCAGGAGACATGGAGGGTTGTCACCTAGCAGCAGGGCTGCTACCTTGTCCTTTGTGCAAAGAGGAACAGGAGGTCCAATGCCAGGGCCCTACAAAATTACCTCCAGCAGGTCGCTAATGTACATGTTTCTACTCAACCTGTCAGAAACAGACTCCACGAGGGTTGTATGAGGGCCCAACATCCACGTATAGTGCTTACAGCCCAACACCGTGCAGGATAACTGGCATTTGCTAGGGAACGCCCTGTGCTCTTCATGGATAAAATCTCCGTGGAAAACGTTATAGTGCCTGCAATATCCTCCCACATGACTAGTTTGGTGGTGGGTCAGTCATGGTGTTGGGAGGCATTTCTTTGCTAAGCCCTCGCACAGCCAGAGTTTCCCAAGAGGTGTTATCTTCTTCTAAATCAATTCCACTGTGTACTAATAAGAACATTTTTCAATGAGAATGATTAGATCTAAGATGTGTCCCTTTAATTTCGTGAAAAGCATATATATATATATATATTTAGTCATTCATATATATATATATATATACAGGGGTTGGACAATGAAACTGAAACACCTCTCATTTTAGTGTGGGAGGTTTTATGGCTAAATTGGACCAGCCTGGTGGCCAATCTTCATTAATTGAACATTGAACCAATAAGAGCCGACTCTGAAGGTCCAGTTAGCATGGTAAGAGCACAGTTTTGCTCAAAATATTAAAATGCACACAACATTATGGCTGACATACAAGAGTTCAAAAGAGGACCAATTGTTGGTGCATGTCTTGCTGGCGCATCTGTGACCAAGACAGCAAGTCTTTGTGATGTATCAAGAGGCACGGTATCCAGGGTAATGTCAGCATACCACCAAGAAGGACGAACCACATCCAACAGGATTAACTGTGGACGCAAGAGGAAGCTGTCTGAAAGGGATGTTTGGGTGCTAACCCGGATTGTATCCAAAAAACACAAAACCACGGCTGCCCAAATCACAGCAGATTTAAATGTGCACCTCAACTCTCCTGTTTCCACCAAAACTGTCCGCCGGGAGCTCCACAGGGTCAATATACACGGCTGGGCTGCTATAGCCAAACCTTCGGTCACTCGTGCCAATGCCAAACGTCGGTTTCAGTGGTGCAAGGAGCGCAAATCTTGGGATGTGGACAATGTGAAACATGTATTGTTCTCTGATGAGTCCGCCTTTACTGTTTTCCCCACATCCGGGAGAATTACGGTGTGGAGAAGCCCCAAAGAAGCGCACCACCCAGACTGTTGCATGCCCAGAGTGAAGCATGGGGGTGGATCAGTGATGGTTTGGGCTGCCATATCATGGCATTCCCTTGGCCCCATACTTGTGCTAGATGGGCGCGTCACTGCCAAGGACTACAGAACCATTCTGGAGGACCATGTGTATCCAATGGTTCAAACATTGTATCCTGAAGGAGGTGCCGTGTATCAGGATGACAATGCACCAATACACACAGCAAGACTGGTGAAAGATTGGTTTGGTGAACATGAAAGTGAAGTTGAACATCTCCCATGGCCTGCACAGTCACCAGATCTCAATATTATTGAGCCACTTTGGGGTGTTTTGGAGGAGCGAGTCAGGAAACGTTTTCCTCCACCAGCATCACATCGTGACCTGGCCACTATCCTGCAAGAAGAATGGCTTAAAATCCCTCTGACCACTGTGCAGGACTTGTATATGTCATTCCCAAGACAAATTGACGCTGTATTGGCCGCAAAAGGAGGCCCTACACCATACTAATAAAGTATTGTGGTCTAAAACCAGGTGTTTCAGTTTCATTGTCCAACCCCTGTATATATATATGAATGACTAAATCATTTATAATATTAATCTATGGTACTCCTGGCATTATGTGCCAACCGGCAATCAACAAAAGATGGATAGGATATAAGAGGAGAATGAATGGCAAAGAATGTGTGGAGTTTAAATAGTCTTTAAGCAAGCAAGTCCAAACATAAGAGGACTACATTAATTGAGAGACTGAGCCGGGGAGATGCTTCTTGTTAAACTCATTCATTCAGCCAAGTCATCGACCCGATTTTTTTAGGCTCTATATATATATATATATATATATATATATACATACATATATATATATAGATACATATATATATACGTACATATATACGATCCGATACCGACCCAAACCGATACTGGCCTATCAGAGCATGTATTAAAGTTTAAAGTCATTTAGCCAACTTACTTAGTTGTCAGACTCATGTTGAACAGGGATTTACTCTTATAACAAGTTAATGGTTAGGACACAGATCTGTGGGTTAGGAGATGCTAATGCTCGTGTGGGATCGGACTTAAAAAAAAAATTGGATTGGGAGTCTGAATCATGCCGGCCGATAAGTATTTTTTTGCAAATATCGGCGGCCGATCCAATCCAAATATCGGATCTGGACAAGCTTAATGTATGTGTGTCCCGCCCCAGCTGGGTCAGGGCCTCAGCCTCTCTATACTGCTTACTACTGCACTAACCTACAGCCAGATTATATTCTGAGGTACTTCATTGGGGGCATTGGGGTGCGTGCTAGCCCGTTCCTCTCGTGTATTGGGTGGGTTCTCTACTGGGGTCTGGGGATGCTCAGGCATTAAGGCCTTTGGTTCCGCGCCTGGCCCATGCTTGGATGGCCTGAGTCTAGCAGGGCTGGTTGCTTGTCACTTTGGGTTCCTTGGGAGCTTTGCTCCACGACTGCAGGAGCTCTGCCCTGGGCCTCGTGTAAAATCATCTGGGTGGATATGTGGTGTCCCCGTGGGTGGCTGACCGCCTTCAGTGCTCTATGTGGCTCCTGGTTTCCTGGGTATAATGAACCACTCTGCTTGCTCCGAGTCCCCAGGTTTTCTTTACTATGTTTCGTTGTATTTGTGTTCTCTTTCTTTCTCTGTCCACACTCTTTTGCTAGAGTTTTTAACCATGACTGAGAGATCTGAACACATCACATAAGTTTAGAAATCTTTACACAGACTTCAACAGAATAGATTAAAAAAAAACCTACTGATTTGGTTTACAAATCCCAGAAAGGTTTACGCCCAGACTACATCTGTGATATGCTCAGATAATTAAAACCTAGCAAAACTCTCAGATCTGCGAACTCAAGTCAGCTTGTCCAGATTAGAGTCCAGACTAAAAACGGAGACGCCGCATTAAACGCTGGATAAAAAGTTAAACAGTGTCCAGTGAAGTGAAGATTAAACTTTCAACAAATGTTGACATATTTAAATCCATGTCAAAAACATTACTTTCATGTATCTACATATAACATCTGCAGAGTATCTTATATCTTGTCTAGAACGTTGCTTGTTTTTTAAACATTTAAATCTATCTAGTTTATTTAATTCGTTTTTACTTTTTTTTTCATTTCAAGCAGTTTTGAATTGTTTTGTACATGAAATGTGCTATGCATATATATTTTAATTGACTTGAACTTGAATTGTGGGGCCAGTGTGATCATTTAACAAAGAACAGCACATTTTTCTTTACAAAACCTTTGCCTTGTTACCAGAAAGTTTATTTTTCCCCACATTACCAGCAAATTTAAATGTTCAATTTCCCCCTTCTAGTGATTTAAAAATTACTAGCTTCAGGCCTGAAACCACACTTGAATCTGTAACTATGAAAGTATGAACATGATGTGTGTACTCAACAGTCAATAACAATAATAATAATAACAATGACAATAACAATAATAATAATATAAACTTAATCTTTCATTTGAAAGCACTCACCTTCATGACGTTGAAGAGGACTTCCTGCCCCAAGCTGTCCTGTCCCTTGAAAAACTCGTGCTCGGGGTATGTGCGGGCAATGTCTCTGCGAATGAGCTTCTCACAAGGAGATGACATTTTCAGCAGCTCAGAGTACTGATTCTTAACTGGCATGTCAGTGGCATTGCCTAACAGCTGCCAAACAATGGCACGAAAATGATGGGGGATACCCTTCCTGATCAACTCCTAGGGAAAAGAGAGATAGACATTAACCCTCTATTGCCATATGTATAATTTTTTATACAGTTTCTGAAATATTTTGCATTAGAGACCTTTTGCATGATTTTATGGTGAAAACTTTGCTCAAAAGCCCGTTGTACACTATCAGATTTCCATGACAACATTAGGCAGAAGACAAAAAAAACCCAATAATTTTTGTTTATCACATGGAAATAAAATCTGAATGTGCAATAAATATTTCTGTTAATTTTTTTCCATATTTTGTTAAAGATCAAAATTAAGACTTCCAACAAAATACATTTTTATTTTCTCTATTTTTTCTTGAATCAGCATTAAATTGTTAATGATGGGTTGACTTTGTTTAAAGCAACAGAGATGCAAAGTTAAGGTGCTGAAGCTTATTTGACATAAGAAAAAAATGGCACCAGGATCTCCTAACTCTTATTTTATTGCATTACAGACTTTGTAGACAGTCAGAGTATTTTTATTGAGTTTATCTTCTCTCATTTAGTCCGGACTCATTTTAGCTGTCAAATCCATCATCGTTTCCCCATGTGTTTTCATGGCAGAGGACACACAGGAATGGAAAGGACAAACTGAGACAAATACTATGGAAGTAAAAAATAATGCTAAACTATTGAACAAACAGTGCAAAAAGATATGCAGTTGGTTTCATTCACGTAGCTATGGCTATGCACACAGTGACAAAAACACACCTTTAGAAGCTTGTCCTTCTTGCGTCTCCACTCATCCCACTCATTGACAATGCGGCCCCATAAAATCCAGGTATCTTCCTCCAAGTGTGATAGGTTTGAGGAGGCTGAGGAGCTGGACACAAGTGAGGAACCACTGTTGCGTCTTGAGCCACTCATTGATCGCATTGACTTGGAATCAGCCTCCAGCAACCTATATGCAGACAGTATCTGAGGTTTGTGAAAGGTAAGCTGGAAAAGCACCAAGAGTCACATGAGACAAATGTGACATTGGGGCACACTTTGACAACCTGGCAGCCACACAGGAAGCCTCAGGGTTGGTTCTCTCAAACATGAGGATATCATAGGCAGATGGATGAACTCTCACATGAGGGTTACGGTGTTAAATTCCCAATAAGATCAAAAGGTGTTCATATACAAGATCAAGCTACATTTTTTTCTATATTTTTGTGGAAATAAGGCTGTATGGCCATTAATTCTGCTCCCTTTGAGTCAGCCTGATAAAAAGCCATCTGAAAAAGTTATTAGATACGATCCACTGACAGCAATATTTTCAGGAAAACGTAAAATATTATGACATTAAATGTAGTGGCATAACCAATTTGATTTTAGTTTCAACCACTGTTTACATGCAGCTTCTCTCGGCCAGTATCTTGAAAATTTGTGTGACGTGACCTTGTTCCATCCTCACTCACCTCCTCTCACATAAACACAGCTGCCCCGAGCCATTTAGGTAGTTTAGCACTTGTTCCCCATTGCCATCCTGAATGTTGTGCAAGTATAGCTTAGTTGGTGTTTTGTAGTCTAGCAGATCAGATGTTTGACTAAAATACTGTTAATTATCATTTGATCAACTCTTTTGTATTTTAAGAGCAATAAGTTATTGCTTTTGTTTTGCATGGCATTTCTTGATTTTTCAATGGTCAGTGTTCAGTTTCAGTTACCTGTTCTGCTCCTCAAGTTTGGCCAGCAGCTCAAGTTCCTCGGGATTTAGATTCTCAGAGTCTGCTGGGGAGTGTGCTGATGCTGACAGTGCTGCATCATGGGAGGAAGAGTCTGGACTGAGCACTGGGCTGCCTGTTGAAAGAGGGTCTGGGTCCATTAAAGGAGGAGTAGAGGGGCACTCAAGCTGGGTGCCACTGGAGTTTTCTCTTTCTGGGCTGCTGCTCGGGATAGACATGATGCTGAAGGTTGAGTGGAATGGATGAGACTGGGTGGAATGTGATGGACGAGTCTCCAAGCCTCACTGCTGGTCCTCTTCCTCAGTGAACTTGGCTGTGGCTTGGCCGTACAGTGAGTGAACCCTTGAGCCAATCAATAATCTTCAAATCTGTCATGGAGAGAGAATGGGAGATGAGAACAAAAATCATTAAACAACAGACAATCACAAAAAAAAAAACAGCAGTCATGCATTTACTGACATTACGTAATTTATTTTGGGCCATGCTGCCAGTCTTGAACGGCTTGTAATAAAAATTCAAAACTGATATCTCTTAACAGCTTAAGACTGAAAGTATTTGGATGCCCATCAAATCATACAGATGAAATTCCTATTAACTGTTTAAAAGGGTTACAGAGTGTTTTCTTACTGCGACTTTGCATGTTGTCCCTGTGTATTTGGGGTTAAAAAAACATGAATGTTAGATTAACAGCCATATGATCGAATCATGATCCGTCCAGACAGTAACCAGCCCCCTGCCCACTAAAATCTGGCATAGGCTCCAGCACCTCTCTCTTGTGACCCAACTTGGAATTATATTAAAACGTGAAAGGATTTACTTTAAAAAAAATTACATTATTTCACAAAAGACTGAGACGTTATTGCTTTCATAAATACAGACTCAAATCTCAATGTTAATGATCATAGAAAACAAAATTGATTAAGTGATACTATTTGAAATATAGAAATAAATAATGTGTAACGTTTGTTCCATTTTACAAGATAGGAGTTTTAGATTCATTACAGCAAGTGGCAATGTTAAGAAATCAGAGAAATTCCGGAGAAAAACACATTTAGAACTGAGGACTACCTTAACGCAAATGTAAGTTCAAATAAAAGCCATTCTGACTGTTGTAACCACCAGTGCCAAGTGGCAATATCTTGACTAAATAGAGAAAATATCACCTTATAAAAGGGATACTTAGATGGTGCCCCAGTCGACTCCCAAGGATCTTACTTTCTGGCTGGATGAATAACTCAGTTCCTATCAGGAGTCATTAGCGCTTGACCTTGACTCACATTGTGTGTTTAATTGGAAATTTTCACCGGATACCGTTTTAATGCAACCCTCGTATTTATCTGGGCTAGGGCACAAACAGGACACCACACCCAATCTGAGGCTGCATTACGGCCAACTGGGGGTTCAATGTTTTTTCCAAAGACACCTCAATATTGAGCCAGGGTTCAAACCACCAATCAGACCGTTGGGAGGACACTGCTGTTACCCTTGAGGAACAGCCGCCCTCCAACACTGACTAGAAAAAACTGTTCCAATGAAACAGCTGAGAGAATGCTGGATGCTTCTGATGGAACACGATATTCCGAGCTTCATTGTAAAGTAGTTAGACTGGAATCAAACATTGGATGCAAACATGTGAGTAACACTACTCATCAGGATGATCCATGTGATAGCCAAAAAATATCCAGCCCTGTTTTTCCTCCGAAAACTATACTAAAAGACATGAATTCAATCAACATTTTAGTTAAATAACAAATTGCACCTGTTATCCCCAAGCATAAATTAGTTTAACTTTGTGGAATTTATTTGAATGTAAATGAACTTATTTGAACTTTGTTTAAATTAGATTAACTTAGTTGAAAGATTGAAACCGAAATTAAAACTGTAAATGTGAGTCATTCAGGACTCAAGGATACACTTAATGGTAACAGGAAGAACATTGTGAAGGTCTCTGACAGAAAATATTCTAAAAAACAAAAGATATCTTAAAAAGCAAGTTGTTATGCTTTATATTTTCTTGATTTTCTTAATCAAGAAAATGAAAGGAAAAAAAAGACCAGGTTGTGTGACGATGATAGGAAAAAATCATGATATATTTTCACAGGGGCCTTTTCCCTGCAGTGTGTATAAATGTTGCCTTTAGGCCTTTCCTGCCCTGCTATGCTTTCAAAAAATTACAAAAAAGTACATTCATGACTTTCTCAACTTATGTACCACACATGGCTAGTTACTGGACCCCAAGCCACTTATTTGCAGTGATCCTGAAAGGTACGCTTTTGTTACCAAGTAGTAAATTGACAAACTACAAGGGTACAAGAGCAGATCCTTTGAGAGTATCACCCCATTGACAAGTGTAGAATCCCTAAAAGTACAATTAAGTGTTGTCTTTTCTTTGTTAATTTGTGACTTCTAACTTGATGATAGTTTGTGGCAAGATTTATAAAGGATGTGCACAAAAATTATGTAAATGCTTTAACGTTTAGTTCATTTTCCTTACGGAGAACAGCTGCTCGCACATATATGTGCTACCATCTGGACAAACAACGTCGCACACTTCAAAAATTCCCTCTCGGTAAACAGCCGTCCTGATTTGGCGATCTCTTCGGCCACAATAAAACTTACTTTCACATCAACTTCTCTTTGTGATTTCGCTTTAGTGAAAAACATCTGCTGGGATGTCAAATTATTCTTCAAATCCACTACCTTTTGTAGCTTCTGTCCTGCTCTCAGATTTTTAAACTTTTCCTGATGTTTTATTTTGTAGTGCCGTCTCCATTACAGCGACGTTACTCCCACAAAGGAGACACACTGGTTTACCTGCAATTTTTGTAAAAATATACTCATTCTCCCACCGGGTTTGAAAGCCCCGGTTTTTAGAATACATTTCACTCTTGGCCATTTTTGGGGCGTTGTATACATAAACAGACCGCAAACTTGAGCCATGGTTGCCGTTGATGGCAATTGCACTACATCTTGGGCATTTAGTGTGTGATATTGGGGCTTCATATCACAGGGCCGTTAAAAGAAGAAATATAAAAATAAATCTCGCGGGCTGGATATAATTGTACGGCGGACCAGATGGGCCTTGAGTTTGACATATGTGCCTTAGACCATTAAACCCGATCAAGTTAAGTTCAGAGAAAGTTTCAATCCTGACAAAATTGTGTTTCTTGTTCCTGTTATTTTAACTAATGGAGCCTTATGCATTCATGGAGAAGTAAAGCTACATTCTGTTCAGAGAAATCAGTGAGGCAGCTTGATGTGGATGGTCAGAAAACTCAAAGCTTCCAAACAACCGAAGCTTGGTTGTTCAGAGAGCATAGAACCTTAAAAAGAAACTTCTCAAAAATTAGGAATTTTACAGAGAGAACAAGATTTTCAGGACTGGTCTAGAAGGTAAAGGCTATGCAGTATAAATTCAAAATGAACAGTCTGCATCAGAGAATGCGAGAGTTGGGTACATACTTCAACATAGGGTAAATCATGGTGATACACCCCATGGTGTATCATCAATAACTCTGAGTAGTTTTTTATAGTGCTGCATAGCTGTATCACTAAATAAAAAACTGTTGCAAGGTCCAGATTTACCAAATTCCCTCATCAGAGTTTTCACATGTTTCAGACACGATTGGGCTTGTTCGACGTACAGTATATCTGTTAAAATTAAAAGTAGTATCTTAGAACGACCTGTGGATAAGTTATGTTTGTTGTTGGAAGTGGATGTTTGAAAAGTGAATATACAAATAGGCAGAAATATTTACAAAACTTAAGATCTAAATCGGATGTAATGTGAGGAAATTTGGATTTAGTAAACAAGTAACTTGGAAGAAAATGTTATTTAAGGATGTTAGATTACATGTTTACATGTAAGCAAACAAAGTTATAAATTAGACTTTCTTATTTAGTCATTTTCTTGGAAGTAACAATCAGGGGCTGGAATGTAAGCCTCATTTATAGAAAATCCATCCATCCATCCATTATCATTACCGCTTATTACCTGATGGGGTCGTGGGGAGAACTGGAGCCTATCCCAGTGGTACAACGGGCGAGAGGCAGGGTACACCCTGGACAGTCCGCCAGTCCATCGCAGGGCCACACACAAGACATACAAGGACAAACAACCACGCACACTCACATTCACTCCTAAGGGCAATTTGGACTGTCCAATCGACCTAACATGCAGGTTTTCGGGCTGTGGGAGGAAGCCGAAGAACCCGGAGAGAACCCACGCAGACACAGGGAGAACATGCAAACTCCACCCAGAAAGTTCCTGGGTCCCCTGGGACTGGAACCCAGAACCTTCTTGCTGGGAGGTGACAGTGCCTCACACGCACACGCGCGCACACACACACACACACACACACACACACACACACACACACACACACACACACACACACACACACACACACACGCACACACACACACACACACATACATACGAGGCCCCACGGGACTAAAATTACAAACACATCCTTTCTCTTGCATAAATACAACCAAACCTTACAAACACAACTTCACTTCCAATGCCTCAAACACCACAAAGCTCTTGTGCATATACTATCAAACTCTCTTGCATATACTATCAAACTCTCTTGCATATACTATCAAACTGCAACTACTGTTACAGGCTACATTTGTGCTATAGATGGTCACACAGCTTCACTTTATTAAGGCTTTGATTTTGTCAGGAAGGTGGGTTTGACGGGAGGACTCAGTCGCGGAGTTGAGGGAAACAAGGTTTATTGACAAAAACAGGGAAGTGTCCAGACAAAGTACAAAACAAAGCTGTGGCAAACTGTGGGCAAAAGTATCAAAGCAAGCAAACAAGACTGTGGTAAAACTATGACAAAGTAACAAAATAAAGATAAACAAGACTATGGCAAAACTGTGACTAAGGCTGTGGCTGTGGCAGAACTAAGACAAAGACAAACCTGGCGTGGGGGAGACGACGTGACGGGACAAGGACAAGACAAGAACGACTAGAACGGACTAGAACGACCCCGCACCAGACAAGGGGAAACGAGGACTATTTAAACACATGAGGGAGGGAACCCCAGGTGTACACAATAGGTAATCAAGACGAGACATTCCCCCAGACGTGACAGATTTTTAAGAGAAACAGAAGGTGTAGGATTGTTTAGACTTAATGATACAATTATGGACAGATTAATGTATGAGCTTCTGGGATATACACAAACACTAAGCTTTTCTCTCAATATCCCATGAAATTGAAGATTTTGGTGCTTCTCAACTTTAAGATGTTCTGGAAAGTCTCTATGTTTATTTCTGTCATTTATTAAATTCATATGAACATTCAATCTGTGGAGTCAAGGGACCCTTATTTTTTCAAGAATGCCACCAATTTTAAGAACTGGTAACCTATTTATCATTTGGAATGAATTGGCAAAGAATTGCTAAATCCTTTGAAATGAGCTAAAGAATATTGCACAGGTACAGACAGCTACTTCAAATGGGCCTTTATTTAAAAAAAATATCTGTAGCATATAAGCAGTCTCATCTTACTTTATACAGATTCAAGTACAGCAGGAAAAATATTACGAGGATTTCAGAATGGAAAGTATGAACACAGCAGCAGAGCACTGAAACTTGCTCTGAAAATTTCTGCAGTCAGAAATGTTTGATGAGGCCTTGGTTTGTATTGTCAGGAAGATTCTTCAAATTAATATTAGCATGGTTCTTTTGTTGGAAGCTTAAAACAAACCGGAGAAGTCATTAGTAATGAAATGTGTAATTTATTGAGGTCACAAGTATCAGCGCTCGTCTCATTGTGACTGTGGCCATGCAGGGCTACAAAGAGCTCTCATTTCAACTTATGGATATACTCTCAGGCTGGCGACACCTCGTAAAATAGGCTGGACATCACGACCGAGTCTCATTGGCAAGTTGCCTCTGACTTGGACGCACCAGAGTCCTGTTCACATGATCACTGAGTGTAATACAATATGTGAATGATCATTTTGGTGGGCGTGTACCTGATGCACCATACCTAACAGACAGATTTATGACATGTATCATGTCTGGTGCAAACAGAAAAAGAGAGAGAAATAGAGAGAAACAGAAAACACAGAGTGAATGCAAGCCTAATTGAAATAACTAAAAGTAAATCATAACCATACTCTGAATGCATGGGAAATATATGTAATAGCAAGCCTCCGATCACAAAACATTAGAATTCATCAAAACATTAGAATTCAACTCGATGGGGCGTCCGATGCAGGCTGTCGGCTTCTATCTAACATTTCAGATATTGCAAACATGATTGTAGGAGCATTAATAATATAATTCAAAATATCCATCGCCTCCACAAGTCGCTCCTGCTCAACTACGTTCCTGTCCGTGAAACCCTAAATTTTTTCCCATATTACAGGGTTCTAATCAGAAACTAAGAATTTACGTTAACTTCAGTTTCAATCAAACTCTCAGGCAGACCACTATACAGTCTTACATTCACCATCAAACTGTCTTACATTTACAAGTATTATGTGATATGTACGAGAGTTTGGTGGTATATGGAAGAGAGTTTGATAGTATATGTAAGAGAGTTTGATGGTATGTGCAAGAGAGTTTGATAGTATATGTAAGAGACTTTAATGGTATATGTAAGAGAGTTTGGTGGTGTTTGTGTGAGGTATTGGGAGTATAGTTGTGTGAAAGGGTTTGGTTGCATTTATGCAAGAGAATGGATGTGTTTTTGTGAGAGTATATGTAAGTATGTAAAAGCAATTGTAGATTTTCTCCCTTGGGGCCTCTCATTCATAGATATATTAATTCATACTAACAAAAGCCAGAGTTTGAAATTTTGTTAATGAAACATTACAATTATCTTTATTTTAGAAATGCAGGTAGGAACTATCGAAAGCCTATTCCATAATAATTTTACACCCTCTTTTGGAAAAAGAACAATACTGAACAGACAAGTTCTATGCGTACCACAGTATCTGGTACTCGTAAATTAGTCAATTGTGTAAAAATGAATCCTGCTATAATTTCTAAGGATCTGCACCCAAGCTTCAATAATGTAGTTCATATCTTAGCCTTTATTTTTGAGCTCTTTGATTTTCTGACTTGGCAGTTACATTTTTTAATCCTACAGCTTGATAGGCCAAATGTTGTGGTAGTTCACCAGTATTTCCTACATATCTTGTAATTAGAACTGTCTTACATTTCTAACACTAACACGTCTTTGGTCATCTGTGTTTCGATAGTGTTAATTATCTGTTTTATGAGGGAGTCAAGCACAATTGTTAGGATTTACCTTAAAAAAACAATTTTTTAAGATGTGTAAACCATTCTGAATCCACCTTTGTTAAATTACGTTTCAGAAAACCCAATGACAAGCATAAACTGCGTCAATCGTGACATAAAAGTGATGCTTGCTGATACAACACAAAAGAAACTCTGAAATGCATCTTCCAACATGCATGCTCTGTATATGAACTGAAGATTAGTCCTTTAACACCCTGTTTTGACGTGTCAGACTTGGCGAAAAATGAATCTTATCGTCTGTTCATCGGCACAAGACGGTTCATTGACGGACGTTTGGGGATACCTGACTTATAGGCCTACATGCTTCTGCAGGCGGCTGATTACATGGCACACTCAATGTCTGTGGCCAAAATGACACATCATGGCTTCGTTGCCGTTCCAACTGTCCCAGCCTCTCACTGCAACATGTTTGTGTAACGACATAAAAAATGAGGACTGGATGTTGAGGGAACACAGCAGCTTGCTACGTCTAGCAAGAAGTGTGATTCATTAGCTAATGAATGGGCCGCATCTATTTCGGCATAACATTTTTCACATAAAAAAAGGAAACGGACAGATGAAGCTATTGTTTGTCGAATGTCAACAAGGATTGTTATCCCTGGGATTGCTCAACTTCCACTGGTTTGGAGTGATAGCTTATAAACTATTAAGCTTCTTGGCCCGTTGGGGCTTCAGATAACACTGAAATTCATTTTAAAAAGAGAAACCTCAAATAAAATCCTTTATGCTTACCTGCATTCCACTTCCATAATCCAGACTGCTTGCTTATCGTACCTCCCGCGCAAACATCAAGCGGTTTTTTTTACACAGCTAATTAAAATCTCATTTAAAAAGCCCTTTGATGACAAATATAAAGAATATCCGATGCAGTGCCATCCTCGTGCCACCATTCAACGGGAGGGAGCGCCGCGTCACAAAGCTGGCCGCGAGACTCTGTACACGATAATGCTTGTTTAAAATCACCCTAATCAGATGAGAATACTCCATAAGAAGGCTACGCCAAAATAACCATGACAGTTATATTTGGTGATCAGCAGTTAAGACAAAATACGTGGTGTAAACAGCCGTATGTATAAACCCGAATAGCTGGATTTCTGTGTGCAGAGCACGAGGTGGTATGAACCAATCAGATTGCAGAATACGATGTAACTGACATGTAAGTAACCAATGAAGTAGCCGATCTGTCGGACATGGAGGGACAACAAATAGGCCCAATCAATGTAGAGTTTTATTCTGATGGGAAGCAGAACACGCAGGTGTCAAGCGGTTTCAGTGAAACGGATGTATGGTGTTCTCCCCACAGATTAAGAAAATTGTTTATTATTTACACATTAAATTGTTACAACTGTTATTATTGGGTTGTCTAAACCCTAAAACTTTTTCAAGGACTCAAACCAAATTATATTGCCTGTGGACACTAACCCCTTAAACGCCTGATCCCCCCAGGACCCCATGTTCTAATCCAGACTCTGCTACACAGACTTCCTTGACCAGTCACGTTGGGGTCCCCATGAAACGAGCACAGTCTTTTAAATGGCAACGAACAAGCTGCAACTTGGTCAATCGGAATCAGAAATACTTTAATAATCCCAGAGGGAAATTATTTGTGTTACTAGATCCATAAATAAAACAACAGCATATACATATATGCACGTCTATACATACAATACAAATCAAAAGTTTGGACACACCTTCTCATTCAAAGAGTTTTCTTTATTTTCATGACTATGCAAATTGTAGATTCACTCTGAAGGCATCAAAACTATGAAAGATCATGAAAAAAAATCCTTGTTGGCAATCCAGGTGGAGAACCCATAGGAACTCCTGCAAAAAGGACACAGGGAAGACAAAGGAACAAACAAGCAACAACACTGGTAGTACACAGATACAGGAGCAAATGGCTCAAATATGACTTGATGTCACACATGTAGCCTTTAGTGTTTAGTGTTCATCCTAAAGGAAGATTACGCTTTGCTGACTAGATTCTGGGGTCAATAAATAGCAATACAAATTTCTGTACATGTTTCGGTTTGGTATGGCGTACGACTCACGTGCGGTCGTGCTGGGTCAGTCTCAGTTTGATTTTTCCTTTTTAACACATTTCTATTCCTTTACTTCCTCAGTCGGACTAAGACTGTTATATGAACAATTCCACAACAAGTGACCTCTGACAGCTCAGCGCATGTCTGATTTGCTCTGTGAGGCCATCTCTCAGGCATACATCTTGTCTGGCTTGGAACCCCCTGTAGGTCTTAGGGCTCATTCCATCAGAGCGATTTTATCTTCCACAGCTTCGCATAGAGGACTGTCAGTAGAGGACATCTGCACTGCAGCATCATGGTCGTCTCCTGGCTCATTCATTCGTTTTTATCTATGGGATGTTTAAACTTTCTCCATGACTCATTCTGTTCTGAGTGATGCGTCAGTGTGTCTCTCCTCTCAGCCCAGGACAATCTAATTTCAATTTCAGTTTCAATTTGATTTATATAGCGCCAAATAACGGCAACAGTTATCTCACAGTGCTTTTCATAGAGAACAGGTCCAGACCATACTCTGAAGTTATTTACAGAGCACTAGGCAAGGAAAAACTCTGTTGGACAAACTTTCAATGCAAGGCCCATTGGGGCTGAACAGTTTTTTTTTCAGTTAAGGGAAATGGTATATGTTTATGCTTGTGGTACTGTACAGACCCAGTGAGGCAGTGACCCTGTAGACTGCATCCTGCTTTGCCTTTAACCCATTATCGATAACCTTAAAGGGCGAAGCCTACACAAATAGAACGTTGGTTGGGAACCATTACCCCAGGTTGATAAGTATAGGTCCAGCCCTATAAGTTGTGGCTCGCTCTAAGGCTCTATTTGACTGTCTTTATGAATGGCTGAAGAAAATTAGCTGTTCTTTGGAACTGATATCTGGTTTCACTCCAATTTACACTTGAAGCCGAGGTCAGGCCCCCCCAACAGGTGAGCATGGACTAACGTTTTCAGTGCTGTGCATGCATGCATGCAGAAGGATGAACCCATTAGCTATAGTCTTGTAGGGCTGAGCCTATACTCATAGAATCTGGGGTTACAGTTAGTAACCGAAGTTTCACAAACTTAGATTGCACCTTATAGCCAAATTAAAAACACTACAATTACAGTGTGGCAACACGAGGAAAAAAATGTTGAAAAACCAAACATCTCAAAGCAACAATACAGATATTAAAACGGTAGTATTAAGAAGCATATTCCGAATAGAAACAAAGCATAGATATAGTTGTGAAAATTGGGATTGGTGGAATTTCACACATAAAATCAAAGACATACATCAAATTAGCTAAAACAGCACCTATCAGCCTGCCAGGTATTACATCCTACTATCAGCTGTTTACTCTCTTACAGCACATAACTCAGGCCCAAAAACTACTGTAAATTAGAGCAAATTTTGTCTTTATTTAGTACAGATGCAGAATTAGTTTCCCCTCCGTTAAAAGTCATGTTTCCTTGGGCAACATTATATCATACATATTATTAAAGCGGTTAAACGCCTTTTAAAATGAACACTTTCTGACTCCAACTAATCCGACTACTGCATAGACACCTGACTACACAAGTGTAGAGAGACAGCAAGCTCAATTCTTGGCTGACACCAGAACACCGCTTCAGGTTGCCCACTGCCACACATTGCGCTCGGCCCTGTATAAAGGTCTTTGCCATCCTATTTAGCCCTTTCAAGTGTTAGAATAAAGACGCAAATTATGTTCCCACTATAAAACATTCCATTTTTAGCCTGAATTTACTTGGCTAATGACACAAACCGGTCATTCACCAAGAAAAGTCACCGATAAAGTCTTTATTGGTGTAGCGATAAAGTATTTTTGAAACACTAATAATGTTTTTTATTTTGCTTTGACCCATTGACTTTCACAGAACAACAAAGGAAAATGATCATTCTTAGCAAGGATAATAAGAATACACTATTTTACCCCAACTAATTTAGTAAAATACACAAAAATTGTGAAATTTTGAAAATGAAACCTTTCTCTCAGTATGACACACCTACAAATACGAGTGCAGTCAATGAAACGATGGAACATTCCAATAGAATAAGGAACAAGATTATATTAATCGGCAGAACTGACGAATAAAATTAATTACATGCAACATTCTCGATTACATACTGTTTGTTTGTGGCCACAGTTCCAGAGTTA
This sequence comes from Menidia beryllina, assembly GCA_013363375.1. NCBI lineage: Eukaryota > Metazoa > Chordata > Actinopteri > Atheriniformes > Atherinopsidae > Menidia > Menidia beryllina. Next base: position 140,382 of record JABUIW010043889.1, read on the forward strand.
ACTACACATTTATGTCATGGTAGCTGGTTTGACCCAGCTTCGAAAGTGTGCCGTGAATGCAGCATACGCTGTGTTCCTTTTCTTGTTAGCACTGTTGTTGAACACTCATTGACAGTATCTAATAATAAACGAAAGGTAAGGTTGGAGCATCGTTGTACTTTTTATTGCACGTTTGAGATTGGACGTATCGAAGTTTAAATGGACGATGATTTTATGACCGCATTTACCTTTAGGAATGTATTGCTTCATTTGCTAAGACGACGGACACAGGGACATTAGTAAATTCTTATTCGGGGTAACATTATTGTTAAATTCGGTTAACCTGTGAGTGCAATTTGTAGTTTAGTTTAATGCAGATATTTCAGTTGAACGATGAAACCTATAACGGCATAATATTTGTAATTCAGTATATAAGCACAATATTTGCCCATGCTATCTAGCTAACCAGCCAGTATGAATAAAGCGCAATTGAGCTATTGTTTATGAATGTGTGTGTGAAATCACGTATGTAGAGTTGCGTGTGCACAAATTTTGTGTTAATAGTCATGCAGTACTGAAAAAATATGATTCATATCAAATTGTTTGCTACTATATGACATATAGCAGTTATTTTGATGTTCTTCTTAAACTATAGCATTGGTTTTCTTTGTCAGCGAAGGCCCGCTAATATAGGAGAGCTAACTTGCTGCCAACTAAAATTAGCAAAATAGCACAGTAAGGTTTGATGATTATAGAGTAAGAACATTACTATAATTGGTTTATGCTATTCATTTTTTAATATTTGGATATATCAAGTTGCTCGACCGTAACAACAAAAAGCACGCAGTTACGAATTTACCATCTAAGTAATGCTTCTGTCTTGACAGACATCCTGGCGTTCACCTGGAAATGTGAAAAATACTAAGACTTCACGAAATTTTGCTTTTCTTTTTTATATCCAGATGGCAGAGAATGACGTTGATAATGAACTTCTGGACTATGACGATGACGAAGAACCCCAAGGGCTCCCAGAAAGCGGTACCCAAGCAAGCAAGAAGGAAGTCAAGGGGTCATATGTTTCCATCCACAGCTCAGGGTTCAGAGACTTTCTTCTCAAACCAGAGCTGCTCCGTGCCATTGTGGACTGTGGTTTTGAGCATCCTTCTGAAGGTGACTTGCATTTTTGTTTACTTAAATTGAAAAATATTGAAGTGTCAGTTTTGCAAACTGAAATAAAAATGGCAAAGGTTACCAATAAAAAACATTAAGTAGAGATCATGAAATCTAAAAACAGAGATAAAAATCACTGCGAGTCTTGCTAGAGAGTCTGCCTTTTAATAAGTTGGTGTCACATTTCCTTGTATATAGCCCACTGTTCATCAGAATTAAGAATATGGAAAACCATTGCAACCACAGAAATTTGTTGTCGTTTAGTTTTTACAGCAAATTGAATGCATGAACTGACTCCCTCATTTGCCCTTGTATGTGTGTTTGATTGAAACTACTGATGAAAACATGCAATGTTTTAGTAAAATGTTACGATAAAACAAAAATTTTTGAAACATTTAAAAACAGGATAAAATTATCCTATTTAAAGCTTAAATTCGTAATGCGGGGTGTTGGAAAAAATGCAATATAATAGTGGGATCATTATTAATTGTTGGAAAACAGAAAAAGAATTTTACATGGAATTTCTTATGCCCCCTTTCTTTGTACCTACTCAACTCTACTCATCTTGCCTCGGCTCTGTAAGATCGAAACCTCATGATGACCTGAAAGTCCTGATGTGTCTTTTGAATGCTTCGCAATCATAACCCAACAGAAAAGGATATTGTTGTAATTTACCTGCTGAGCCTTGTAGTTTTAGAACGCTGTTGGTTGAAGTTTAACTATTTATCCCATTGACTAATTGTTGCACCGCTTTTAAAACAAGCAGCATTCACTTTTATCACTCATCTAATCATGTGACCCCCTACTCCAGGGGTGACAAACTCGAGTCTTCGAGGGCGGCTGTCCTGCCCATTTTAGACATTTTACTGGTTCTGCACACCCGATTCTTATTAAATTGGATCTCCTCTGGACATTGTTGAGCTTTGCACCTGGCTGATAAAGGCCCTTTGATGTGAATCAGGTGTGTTGAAAAAGGGTTACTTCGAAAACCTGCAGGACAGTGTCCCTCGAGGACTGGAGTTTGACATCCCTGCCCTAGTCAATAATTTCCCTTAAAGGGGACATATTATGCAAAACCAAGTTTTTAATAATTTGATTATGTACATTTGGGACTGTGGAGGGCATATCAGCAGGCAAAGTGTGAAAAAAAATGACTCACAAAAATGTCATATTTTTGTGGGCTGCCTCAGTCTCAGTACAGGAGATAAATGAGGCGGTTTCAGGAATCGGTAGTTTATGACGTCATTAGCTCTAGCTCATTATAATATTCCAGCCTTTCACCTGCATGTTGCCACCCACCTCAGCTTATTCCGCCTATCTGTGGCAGACGTCGTGGTAGCGTGAGCATCAGCGTGGTGTAGCGTAGCGTAAGCGTGCCGACTTCGGCACACCTCCCGGAAGAAGTGTCTCATTGCATTTAGAGAGACAGGCATTCAAAACCGATCGCTCTGAACGGGAACGGCAGGGTGATTGAACTGTTATTGTGCTTCATCCTTATGGTATTTTGACCAAAGCTTGTCACAGACATTACATAAGGACACCAGGGAACTAGTTTAACTTGTTGAAATAGGGTATAATATGTCTCCTTTAAGTATTTAGTTGGCTTGACTCAGCTTGCTTGGAACCCTTGCTGAATAGGTGCTAAACTTTTAACTGTTAGAAGGCATTTTAGCATTTTCTGGATGAAAGACTTGAGTCACGTTTAATAGGTACTAGCACATAAACCTTTTTTATTGGTGTCAATTTCTTTATCTTCAGTTCAACATGAGTGTATTCCTCAAGCTATCCTGGGCATGGATATCCTGTGTCAGGCCAAGTCTGGTATGGGAAAGACAGCTGTCTTTGTTCTCGCCACACTGCAGCAGATTGAGCCAGTGGATGGCCAGGTGAGTTGGTAAAAAAATTGACCAGCTAATTTTTCATGCTGAGTCATTATGCCTTATTCTACTTTATTCAAGTAATCAAGCATAGTGCCATAAAATACATGTAATCTACAGATGCCGCCTGTGGGTTGAATAAACACCAATGTCTTTCTCAGGTATCTGTTCTTGTGATGTGTCACACTCGAGAGTTGGCCTTCCAGATTAGTAAAGAGTATGAGCGCTTCTCCAAATACATGCCCAGTGTCAAGGTGTCTGTATTTTTTGGCGGCCTGGCCATCAAGAAGGATGAGGAAGTCCTAAAGAAGAACTGCCCTCACATTGTTGTGGGAACTCCAGGACGAACCTTAGCACTCATTCGTAATAAGACCCTTAGTGTGAAAAACATCAAACACTTTGTGCTTGACGAGTGTGACAAGATGCTGGAGCAGCTTGGTGAGTATTATAATGTTTTTTTCAAAATCTTACACACATAATGTATAATGTATACCAATGATGATGAATAATTTTGGATATTCAATAGATATGAGGCGTGATGTCCAGGAAATTTTCAGACTGACACCCCATGAGAAGCAAGTTATGATGTTCAGCGCAACTTTAAGCAAGGAGATCCGCCCTGTCTGCCGCAAGTTCATGCAGGATGTGAGTATGGTGTTGTGGTGGTGAGGTGGTTAGCACCTTCCCCTCGCAGCAAGAGGGTTCTGGGTTCGAGTTCTGGGGGATCCAGGACCTTTCTGTGTTGGAGTTTACATGTTCTCCCTGTGTCTGTGTGGCTTCTCTCTGGGTTCCTCCCACAGTCCAAAAACCTTCATGTTAGGTTGATTGGGAATTCCAAATTGCCCTTAGGACTGAGTGTGAGTGAGTGTGGTTGTTTGTCCTTGTATGTCTCTGTGTCCTGCTATGCAGGGTGTATGCTGCCTCTCGCCCATTTACCACTGGGATAGACTCCTGTTACCGCTGCGATCCCATTAGGGAATAAGCAGTTACAATAATGGATGGATTTTTTTAAACATTTTTTATTTTGTGAGAGCATTACTATGCAGTGGTAGTTACTTTCATGGAATGTACAATGTTACTATTGCCACTCACAATTATTTTTTCTGTGTAATATACCAAGTTAAATTAATTATATCTAACAACTTTGAACAAACTGGTGATGATAGACTTACATGGAAAAGCAAAAAATACATAAATAAAATGTCCACCAGGCAGTTTTGAAGTAGTGTGGGAGATACATTAATCCTTAAATACAACAAAAAATTCGAGTAAAATAAAATAAATAACAGCTTTGCATGGTCATCCATTCCATACTTCTGTCTGTTAAAGACCTGCATATTTAACTCACTTGGCCCACCTTTTAGTGAATACGTTTTTTTGAAGTCGGAGGGAGAAGGTGATCCTTTCCATAAGGTAAATGTAATTTATGATACTTATCCACTCCTGTATTGTGGTTGGATCGGGGGTCGACCAGCGTCTTGTGAGTGCTTTTTTACCAGCGGTTATCAAAATATCAAATAAGTATCCATCAGCTTTCCTGACCTGTAAACCAAAATTTCCTAAAACTAATGTTGAAAACTGCATAGGTAGATTAGTGTTAAATAGACTTTATGGAGCTCTGTCCAGAAGGGTTTAACCACTGGGCATTCCCAAAAGATATGCCAGTGATTGGCCTCCCTGTGTCCGCATTGCCTCCAACACACAGCTTCCCCTCCAGTAAAATGTGTTTTTTGTTTTGGTGTAATAAAGGAACGAATGATACACTTCCAACCAATATAACAAATAGCAAGTTTGCGAAATTTGGACCGCAAAGTAGCGAAGGATCACTATAGTCAAATAATTAAAAACATTACACAATCTCATTAAACAGGCAATCGCATAACTTTTATTGGTGGAAATGTTCATTTTCACTGAGTGACACAAGTTTTCTTTTGATGGCCAAGAGATAGCAGTTTTATTCAAGCAGAACTTGAAGCAAATTGAGAACCTTTTAGCACACTACACAAAGCGGTCAGTATGACATAATATGCTCTCATTGTACAGAAACTTGCACTAGTCAGTTATTGGAGTCAAGTCAGTTATTCAAAAAAGTAAGTTACGACATATGGCACTGTGCACGGGTATGTAGATGCCCCTCATTTATCTATGTATCGTTAGAAAAATAAAAACATAAAACTGCATAAAGCTGCCTCTGTTGTTACAGTAAAATCTAGAAATGACTGAGGAACAGAAATTCTTCTTGTATTTTTACCATCAGGAATTCAACGGAACTATCCTCTTTTAACATGCTTTTACATTTCTGATGTAGTGCAGGGAGTTCTAGATGAATAAGACTGATTCTGGTTCTGTTTTTCTTTCTTGTTTTGTAGCCAATGGAAGTATTTGTGGATGATGAGACCAAACTGACTCTTCATGGCCTACAGCAGTATTACTGCAAGTTGAAGGACAGTGAGAAGAACCGAAAGCTGTTTGACCTCCTCGATGTGCTCGAGTTCAATCAGGTATAGCTGGCCCTCCTTAGAAATTCATTGAAAATAATAATAATAATAATAATAATAATAAATTGTATTTATAGTATTATAAATAAAATGTAAATGTAAAACTTTACATGATAAAAATCTCAAAGTGCTACAATGAGCAAAGTAGTTAATAAAAACAACAGGAGACAAGAGCCATAAAATACAGATAAAAGATTACATAAAGACATAATGATTAAGTGCATTTCAATAATCATATCTGTCAAATGTCAATATTCATCTGTAGCCTTCCTCTATAACTATATCATTTCATATCTCCCTTAAGAGCTGTGGCTTTTCAGGAATGCAGTATCTGATTTAAAAAACTCATGAGTTTCTTTTGGTTTCCAAAAGGTGGTGATCTTTGTAAAATCGGTGAATCGCTGCGTTGCTCTGTCACAGCTGTTGGTGGAGCAGAACTTCCCTGCTATTGCAATCCACAGGGGTATGGCACAAGAAGAAAGGTATGTGATGCTTCACAGCTATTTATCTGGGTTTTCTATTAGTATCTACTCAGCCCTACGTGTTTCTTCTCAGCTCACCAGATCTCATCTCTGTTTAGGTGGTCTTCAATTACAAATGAGGTCTTATTAGAAAGACAGACGAGACTGGCCAGTGGTGTTATTTAAATGCAACACAAGCACAAAACAACAATGAAGGACATTGTGGGAACCATATACCTAAACCTTGGTGTGGAACCGCAGTGTTGGTTCATGCACTCGGTCATCACATTGTTGATGATCACAGAAATAATGAAATCAAACACCTGTCACTGTAATTTTAGATGGCCATGAATCGTTGGCCAAATCATGCAAGGCAGTCTTAGTTGCATATTAGTGGGCCAGCACTCTGCTGTCGGCCCAACTCACCCCACTTATAACCCCACCAGGTGCTAAAGCAACTATGACTGTTAAAAAAAAATGTCATAGTCAAGCCAAGTAGGGTTAAGCAGGTCTAGTTGAAAACCCCCATTAAACTATTCTCACTCCATTGTGGTCAAATCCACTAGTTACGTTTTCCCTGCTGACCTTCCTTCCGAAACCCCCATCCCCACCCCCAAAGATTATCCCGGTACCAGCAATTCAAAGACTTTCAGAGGCGGATACTGGTGGCAACCAACCTCTTTGGCCGTGGCATGGATATTGAGCGAGTCAACATTGTCTTCAATTATGACATGCCAGAGGATTCTGACACATACCTCCATAGAGTGAGTTCAACTTGGAAACTATTGTCATCACTGACATCGTATTTATTTTGCAGTATTGTGACAAACAATTTTTTACTTTAAGAAAAAATGCATTTATTTCACAATACTGTTTGCAAATGGGCACAGAAATATTTAAATGTTATTACGAAAAATTAAGCTAAAATTAGTTTATTTTGGAAGTATTTGTGGTAATGTTTCTTTTACAGAGATTCTGCTTTGAGCCCTTATTTTCTTTTCCTGACCTAGGTGGCCCGTGCTGGCAGGTTTGGGACCAAAGGTCTGGCCATCACATTTGTATCAGATGAGGCTGATGCAAAAACGCTGAACGAGGTCCAAGACCGCTTTGAGGTCAACGTAGCGGAGCTACCAGATGAAATTGATATTTCCTCCTACAGTAAGTTTTCTTGTTGACATATGTTTTTCTCTGCACTAGAGGAAGACATCTTGCAGTATGAGAAATTTTAAATATTACAGTGGCAACAAGCATGTTTTTAGGGTAACGGTCTGTTACTCATCACAGCTCTTGTCTTGATTAATTGAGATTGAGATTAACTCTTAGTTATTGACAACATAGGAACAGGGCTTTTAAAATAGTAGGCCTAATAAAACAAATAATTCTTGTATAGAAATGCTCTAATCTGTGGCATCCCATATTATAACCAGTGAATTATCTACAATGTCACCTACAAATCTTCTTGTTTTTTTTTGCAGTTGAGCAGGCCAGATGAGTTTGAAGTGTACTTCTGGACAGTGTGTGTCCCTTGTTGCTGTATTCTTGATAGAAGACAAAGAAAAGCCTCAACATTGGTTTAAATATCTCTCCTTCCCACCATATAAAAGAAAGAATTTTTTTTTCTGTCATGTCCTTGCAGAGTGCTTATTTTAAGTGTTTCCATGTTAAAGATAAGGATATGCTGTTTTGGTTTGAGAAATAAATCTTTTTGTAACTTATTTTGTGTTTGATTAAGTTTTGCATATCTCTGATCTTTAGTTATTTTTGATACACGCACAACACAAATAAATTTGAAGTGTAGGCAGTTACACTCACAAGCAGATGGCACTATTGGCATATTTTTAGAACTGCTTAACAGATGGTGACATCTGCTTAACCGATACCAAGAAGCAGAATTTCACATGAAACATGAACTCAAAAGCAAGTTTTATCCAATGGAAGGAACAACCAAAACTTTTCATTGCTTCCTGTAGTGGCTCATTTGATAAATGTATAAATGTGACAAACATAAATGTACTGATAGAATAGAGTTTGACCCATAATAAATACCTAAAACACAGATGTGTCTAAGTCGCATTGAATTCAAAACAAAAAAGCACTTGGTACTTGTTCACCCCTTGATTGACACTTGATAGTGGTTCTTGTAATTTATTAGTCTTAGCTATAACTATACGATGCCACCTGTTTAACAATATCTCTGGCAAACATTATTGTGCAGGGATCGGTGGCATCAAATTAACAGTGAGGTGATTATGTTATGACATTTTTTTTGTTCACTGTTGACACTTCCAACCTGGTTTTAGTCCACAAAATTAGTTATTATGGTGTAGGGCCTCCTTTTGCGGCCAATACAGCGTCAATTCGTCTTGGGAATGACATTTACAAGTCCTGCACAGTGGTCAGAGGGATTTTAAGCCATTCTTCTTGCAGGATAGTGGCCAGGTCACGACGTGATGCTGGTGGAGGAAAATGTTTCCTGACTCGCTCTTCTAAAACACCCCAAAGTGGCTCAATAATATTTAGATCTGGTGACTGTGCAGGCCATGGAAGATGTTCAACATCACTTTCATGTTCATCAAACCAATCTTTGACCTGTCTTGCTGTGTGTATTGGTGCATTGTCATCCTGATACACGGCACCTCCTTCAGGAAACAATGTTTGAACCATTGGATGCACATGGTCCTCCAGAATGGTTCGGTAGTCCTTGGCAGTGACGCGCCCATCTAGCACAAGTATGAGGCCAAGAGAATGCCATGATACGGAAGCCCAAACCATCACTGATCCACCCCCATGCTTCACTCTGGGCATGCACCAGTCTGGGTGGTACGCTTCTTTGGGGCTTCTCCACACCGTAACTCTCCCGGACGTGGGGAAAACAGTAAAGGCGGACTCATCAGAGAACAATACGTTTCACATTGTCCACATCCCAAGATTTGCGCCCCTTGCACCATTGAAACCGACATTTGGCACTGGCACGAGTGACCAAAGGTTTGGCTATATTGGTATGCAGACATTATCCTGGATACCGTGGCTCTTGATACATCACAAAGACTTGCTGTCTTGGTCACAGATGCACCAGCAAGACGTGCACCAACAATTGGTCCTCTTTGAACTCTGGTATGTCACCCATAATGTTGTGTGCATGCAATATTTTGAGAAAAACTGTGCTCTTACCCTGCTAATTGGACCTTCACAGTCTGCTTTTATTGGTTCAATGTGCATTTAATGAAGATTGGCCACCAGGCTGGTCCAATTTAGCCATGAAAACTCCCACACTAAAATGAGAGGTGTTTCAGTTTCATTGTCCAACCCCTGTACAAGTGCAAAGTAAAGTATGTTGTTTTTCTTGCGTTTCATCTAACATGAAGAGAGCACCTCAAATCTGCCACACATGAACTAGAAATCAGCTCAGGGTGTAAATTGCCCAGGACTAATTACGATTCTTCATGAGTTTTACCAGGAGCAGGTGAGGGAGTAGTCTAATCTGGCCACTTGTTATCTAATTCGTTGCTCTGATAATTGTGAATTCAAAAAGGCCATTCTTCTCAATATTGGATGCCTTGGAACCAGTTGTAAAAAAAAATTCCACATCTTGCCCTCATCAATTTAAAATGGTAGAGAAAAAAATTGTTTTGGCCTGTCAATTTGTATTTGTCTCCACACACCAAGCACTGTGGAGAAAGGGCTACTTCATTGAGGAGCCCGAAGCATTTGATTAACTGGATTAACATGGCCAACACCTGGAAGATGGAACTCTTCACTGTCCGGGTACACATTTACTCTTTCCGTGTAGTGCATGTGTGGTGTGACAAGCAGGATCATCCATCTGCGCACACACGTTTGTCGTTTGGCCAAGAGGCGGACATATATTCTGTGTTGGACAGACAAATATTGTCTTGGGTTTATGATTTGGGGAACAGCTCCTGCCATTCTGTGGTTGGATTATAAAAGCAATGAGATCAATTTGGTTCCTCTATTCCTCTCATCATAAACTATTTCTTTTAAGAATTTGAAGAAATTTGCTAAATTTTTCTAGGATAATAGACAAAGAAATTAAGGAAACTAATTTCCTAACTAAATCATTTCAACCCGACAATCTGCTCCCACAAGAAACTTTGGTTAGGGAGAAGTTTTTTCAAATTCAAAGGAGAAATTGTGTATGATGAGACGGATGATAAAACCAAAACAGCTAACGATGAGGAATTATCTGTCTCTCATATGTCTGGTACACTTACAAACCAGCTGTTCGTAACATGCTGTTCTAATCCATGTATTTCATCAAGCAAAAGGATCTTGGTTCACAACAACAAAACAAAGAAAAAGAATGTGGAAATAATCTGTTCCCCTTTTGTAGGGAGTGCTTTAGACAGACTGGTATCCTACAATTTTCACATAAAGTGTTGTTGGTAAAATGACAGCAAGAAGGTTCTGGGTTTGAGTCCCAGGGGACTCATGACCTTTCTGGGTGGAGTTTGCATGTTCTCCCTGTGTCTGCGTGGGTTCTCACCGGGTTCTCCGGCTTCCTCCCACAGTCCAAAAACCTGCTTGTTAGATTGATTGGACATTCTAAATTTCCCTTAGGAGTGAATGTTAGTGTGAGTGGTTGTTTGTCCTTGCCCTGCGATGGACTGGCGGACTGTCCAGGGTGTACCCTGCCTCTCGCCCGTTTACCACTGGGATAGGCACCAGTTCCCCCGCGACCCCATCGGGGAATAAGCGGTATTGATAATGGATGGATGGATTTGTCACTGCCGTTGACAGTAAAACTTGAATCAATCCAGCTATGCACCGTCTATACCTTTATTCCTAGTACGTTGAGCCTATCCCAGATGACATTGGAAAATCTGCCAGTGTATAAGGACCATGGTATCCTCAAAGGATATGGTGGAAGGTGTGGTCAAGACATGGGTATATGCTGTTTTAGTACAAGTAGCTGTTTTTATTTTAGAAACAAGATGAGACATTTTTATAGAATCTAAAATATATCTATATTTCAGTATTTCTATAATACATATGTCAACATATGTCAACATTTTGTTTACATATATATATATATATGAACATATATATATTATTCTGCAATATGATGAGAACAGTGGCACAATTGACTTTGCTGATGCCTGTTGCTCTGAAAACTGATGAAAATTTGGTGTTTTGGAATTTAGAAAGCTATTCTTTTTTTAATTTAATCTTTTTTGCTCTATTTTAGTTTTTCAAAATTGTAACACGCATAAATGAACATACAGCAGCCAGATGCACATCACAAGTTAACAATGCATGCACAGAGCCTATATATGTATATACATTCATACATATACATGTGTATATACACCCGAAAAGCTTCATCGTTCAGTTCAAATTGTATTTATCTTTCAATTGGCTGAATGATGCAAACTTATGGTCCATATAAATATCCTTAATTGACACCAACCACCTTTCCGTCAAATCGTTATAGGCTTTGTCCTGCCACGGAGGGAGTAAACTGTGATTAAAACAGAACGCAGTCTGTACTGATGTATTTGGCAGGCCAAGGAAGCTCCTAATCTAATTCAGGATTCTTACTTGGTGTTTTGGCACAAAACTCAAATTCCTGTAGGCTTCTGGTTTTTCAAGGTTGGCAAACAACATAGCTGGTAAAGAGGTATTATTCACCAAATTGGCTTCCATCTTGAGCCACAGAGGAGTTTTAGCTATTGGGTTTTCCCACCTGCAGACCGATGAAGCTGGAATGAACACAAACTGTGGTGCAAGCTGATGCTGCTGATCTAGTAAACAGTCTTCTTTGTTGCAAAAAAAAGGTTTAACTTGTTCAACCAGAACTGTTTAACCAAATCAACCAGTGCTCGAAGCATTTCAGCACAGTCACTCGGCCCCATGTGAGAGCATTTTTTCAAATGAAGGAGAAATTATCGGGTTAGCACTGTCGCCTCCCAGCAAGAGGGTTCTGGGTTCGAATCCCGGGGGAACCAGGAACTTTCTGGGTAGAGTTTGCATGTTCTCCCTGTGTGTGCGTGGGTTCTCTCCGGCTTCCTCCCACAGTCCAAAAACCTGCATGTTAGGTTGATTGGAGATTGGGGAAATTGCCCTTAGGCTTAGGAGTGAATGTCAGTGTGCTGTGTGAGTGGTTGTTTGTCCTTGTATGTCTTGTGTGTAGCCCTGCGATGGACTGGCAGACTGTCCAGGGTGTAGGGTACACAGGGTGTCTCTCGCCCGTTGACCACTGGGATAGGCTCCAGTATCCCCCGTGACCCCATCAGGGAAAAAGCGGTATTGATAATGGATGGATGGATGGAGAAATTATCTCCTAAAAAAGGAACAGACTCAGCCCTGGCACTGTGGAACAAATCTTGTTCCTCAATGAAAAACACATGAATTTGCCTTATATTCAATGTGTGTTTATTTTACTACTATTTTCAATCCCCAGTTCATGAGCTGGACCAGGTAAAACAAGAATTGTACAATATAAGTTGCAATATGATAGACATAAATATAGGCTGCGTGTCTTCTGATTAATTACATTACAAATTACAAAAGCATACTCCCAAGCTTATAGTCTTGTGTTGTACATTATATGTACCGTAATGGTATTTGAATCTATGTTTACAAATATCAAGACACATTCTGTTCAAAGAGTTACACACTGTAAATGTTCAAAGTAGCCTGGTACAGACAAAACTGTCACATGATATTGAACTCCAAAGACCTGAGCTTTTATCTGGTGTGCATTTTTTATTTTCGTCCACCTGCTGTTTGGGATGTTTATAAAAATTGTATATTATGATTATAATAAAAATACATTCAATGCATATCACACATTAAGGGCCGGATATAAAACAATTATAATAAAAACATAAAGTACATACATTAAAGGTCACTTTAAAAGAAACTCAATGAGGCTGTGCAAAAAAAAGACATGGTGCTGAAATATAATGTCGAGGTATGTGTATGCAGGCTCTTAAAAGGTTAAACAGAAGTTGTCAACTGGACACCGAGGGCAATAATAATGAAGCAGTTCATTTTAATTTTGAGATCCAGGATGCTATTAAAACTTTTGACCACCAAATTGGCACAAGAGATGGTTTTGTTGAAAAGCTCCAAACACCCTTTTTTGATACAAGCTTCAATGCTTCAGAAAGCTTAATTTTGCGATCACTTCTACTAACCATTCTAGTGTATCCTCTCCAATAGACTCTTCTTCAACCTTTGATGTAAGCAAGAATATTGCCCAGGTTCCTCAATTTCGAGAAACTGAAGTTGAAGCTTGCTCCAATGCTTTGAACACTCTATTGTAGCTTTGCAATGGCCTACTGGCGTATGTTCTCTTCAATTCAAACTGTCTGGAAAGGCACCAGAAGTCTATTTGGCGTTTTCAATTGAATATTCTCTGGTGTAAGGAAAAGTCATAAATGCCATACTAAGTATATTAACTGAAATGGGTTTTCATTTTCACCATATAGCCCATTTTCTGAATCATGGATAAAATTACTGATGATTAATCCAAACTGTATTTTACTTCTATGCATAACTTCTGTTTTACTTGCAGTCCTTGCAGTGTGAATTAGTTCGACCAACTCTAAGTTTGTTCATCCAGAGTTTGTTTTTTATTATTATTGC
>JABUIW010043889.1:153987-170725 GCA_013363375.1 Menidia beryllina
CTTGGCCTGGTCTCACAGAACAAAGCATATACATATATAGAAAGACTATACATAGAATATAATACATGTATATATTATTTCTTATTTTTTACAGCAAAGTTGCTTAAAACGTGAGGGGGGAGATCATAGCTTTGTGTCTTTTTATTCATTCCAGAGGACTGAAATTCTTGAAACGCATTGTGTAAACATAAACAGAAAAAATATACTATATTCTTGTTCTGTACTTCATTTAAAAATTTAAACAGATACTGTATATCTTTTACCAATCACGATTTGATAATTCAGAACTTAACATTGAATTTGCAAACACTTACACTGATATCAAATAATCCAAGGAACATTAATTTATTTCTCACCCCCCTTCCTACTCTTGTCTCTTGCTGCCCCATTTCTAATCAACAGTTTTATATTGCAGTTGCTGACTGTTTTTTGTAAGAGATCAAACATCCCTTGGGGCAAATTGATGGATTGATGTGAATGGTTAAACAAGAACAAGAACGAAAAACATAAAAAAATACTATAATCCATTCTCACTATTATTTATTTACAATTTTTCCATCACAGAAGACCCAATGACTCCATCAGAGAGGTCTGCAGGCTTACTTACAGCTTACTTACTGAAAAATTGCTTTGTTTTGCCGTTTCTTCTTCTTTGTCAATCTCTGACCCCAGATGACTGCTTTGATTGCAATTCTCAGACTTAGAATTCAGCTTGATATGCTTCCATTACCAAGGCTTAGACCCAAAGTGGGTCAACTCCAAGAGACATAAATCATGTGCTCATCCTTTGTCCAACTACTTAAAATTTAAATACTGGCCATAATGACACCTATACAATACACTGTCACTGGAATGACATCACATCCCCCCTATTAGAAAAATACTTCTCTAAATTAAATGAGTGTTGAAATGTGGCTTGGATCATGTATGAGCTTACTGGCTTGAGGGATTCAAGAATTGCTATGCTCTACTATCTTCAGTCTTCAGTCTCACCTCACGGTCTCACAAAATATAAATTCAAAATCACAACTTCCAAGACTTACCTCTCTTAATATGTGTCTATTTCTTCTGTGTTTCTCATATACATATCCTGGTGTCATAGACAGTCCTTGCACAGTGCCACTTGACCATCGAGGAAGTCCCTGCAGGGACAAAGACGTCTGTACTTAAGGGAGTGTCCTGCGCAGCTATAAAGCAAGGGTTCTTCCTGAAGGCTACACTCCTGTTGCACCACCGAGAAGGCTGGAAGGATATGGTTGATCTCAGACTTTACCACCTTGCACTGCACCTCTAACCTGAAGGGTGATAGTTGAAGAGTTAAGGTGTCAAGAATGCATCACTCAGCAGGTCATAACAGCTAACATAGGCCTTATCCCAAATTAGAAAAGGTAGTTATTTGTATTCAAGACAATACAAAACCAGACAGAAGAGATATTTCATGACTTTCCTCACTACCGATGCTAAATTTCAAAGACAATGAAGACAAAAGGGAAGTAAAAGGTAGAAAATGGTTTGGCAGAAGAGAATAAATGGCACTGACACTGGAGGAAATGAAAAGGAAACTGAAAGAATTAACTCAAAAGACATTCACAGTGGGGGACGTAACTATCCCCAATAAGCTTTCAGTTTTGGGGTTATAAACATGTCTGAACTTAAGTGTCTGGTTTTACATATTGTACAGTATATGTAAAAAATAATGCATCCATCAAGTTTCAGTTCATGGATACAAATTTAAGAACTCAGGTCACTTCTGTATACACTAGCTCTGTTTTTTGGGCCTGTTTATGCACAATGTTAACTTTAAAGGGAACCTCTTCTGATTGTTCCCCTTTTACGACAAACTCAGTGGGTACTGAATAAGTAAAAAAGAACAGTCTATACAGGCATGCAGGGAGCATTGTTTTTCTATTAACTTTCTTATAAATGCTCAAGTCTGATCTAAATACAGTAAAAGTCATATACAGTAATTGTAAATCAGAATTTGGTTAATAGAGAGACAGAGCAAAATCTTCCTAACAAAGTTAAGGGCCCCTAGGAGTGAATGAAAATTCATAAGTATCTCAGCACTGAGACTGTTGGTAAGCATTATCGATCTGCCTAACTAATTTCCACTCAATCGAAAAAATTTGTGCAAATTTCTGATTTAAACTGTAAATTTTAGTGGTGAAGGCATTTGATGGGAAGAGGTTGCTTGTCTAGACAAAAAGATTCATTAAGACAAACTTGAACTGTTTGACTTTACTTTTGTTTCACTTACCCATGCAGAGCATCCTTGTTGTTGATGAAGCGGAAGTGGGCAGGTTCACAGATTAAACCTACTAATCTGCAGGCATCAACACAAGACTGGCCTTCTTCCGATGCAAGCAGCCTTAGAGAGCTTAGTGGGGGCCAGACGGTGGGAGCCCTCACGTTGGATGCCCAGGTGAGGGATGTGGAGTTGGGCAAGGGGACAAACGGAGTTTCTATAAACCTGCTGCCACTACCATATATAATTCTCGAAAGGTTTGTAAAGATGACTGGATCCTCTGGTGCACAGAAGTCCTGCAGAAAGTTGCAATATATTTATTTGTGCAATGGTATGATTTTCAAACTCTTTAACTTTTGAGTAATAACTAAATTGCTACATGAACATGCAGGAAGGTGAAGCTCATGATTAAAAGGTAAAGCTTGTGATTTTGTTAAGCACGGCAAACAATCACTTTAGTTAAACATAGAAAATTGTTGTAAAGAATTAAAATTGCATGTGTGTAGAATAAAGGAAGTACAAGGAATCCTTTTCCATTCTCCTAAATGTAGTAAACACATTATACTATATTGACTATACAAGCACCCAGTGCAAGTATCTAGGCAATCTGATGAAACATCCTTACAGAAATGTAACATGGAGAACAATGGAAACACCTTCTATAGTAATTAAACAGTGTATGCGTTCTGTAACTGTGAATCTAATTCTAACCAGAATGTATGTATTTTTTTCTGTGATTGCACAAGCTGCCAAACAGTTAAGACTTCAAGCTGCTTCTGTCTGTCTTTATTATAATATTTTCCATTTCTACTTATGTTGTTAGTAGTAGCTCAAGCTTCCTCAGTAGTGTCAGAGGACCCTCTGCTTTAGAGACAAAGGGCAACTATATGGCTCTGATTCATATCAATTAGAAAAAATCTTTGACAGACAGACATGCACACGCTGAGATACATGACATAAATGTACTGTATAAATAACATAATGATAATAACTGAAACAATGAATAATTACCACACATGTAAATATGAGCATTTTAAAGAAGATTGTGAGAGTACAGAATAAGGGTTAGGTTAAATAGACCAAAAGGAAAATCTATGTCTGTGTCGAGCAATGTTGTAGTGACATGCACTGGACCCACCTGGTTCTGTACATAGGCATGTACTCTCTCCAGCATCCCCTCACAAGTGTACTCATAAGGCAGGTAAGGCTCAACCTGAAATCATACAAATTTGCACATAAGCCCATTTTACGCACACATTTTTACGTCTACATTCTTTCTTGTGACTGCATATGTTAAATTATTTGTTTGTGTTACTTTTGAGTCTTTATTCAGACCTCCTCCTCTGCTTGTTAATTTCCGAAGATGAATATTTCCTAATGTTCCAGCCTGAAAATTCATCAGGCTGTATTTGCATAAAAATAGATAATCGAATTCTGTGATATACCAGTTTTATAACGAAAGCACAATTTTGATTGACCTAATTAGCTGTGAGATGAAAAGACTATGTATCTTTTGTCATGTTCACTAAACCAACATGTTAAATATAGCCTGAAACACTGATAAAACGCAGGATAAATGTATCAATGATAAAAAAATGAATTAGCCATGTTGACAAATGTTTGACATTTAACAAATATATTGCAGATGGTCAAAAAAGCTTCAAAATTACAGGTTATATTCTCACATGCTTGCAAAAACCAGAAATTTGCTCATTGTATGACTTTTCCTTTACTTGTCAGGACTCAGTAGTTTTAATTGAGGACTCCATGTTTGCCTTTTTGTCCAGTTTTTAAAGGATGACACATAATTTCTTACTAATCAATGTTGAAAATGTATTAATTGTCATTATGCAAAAAAAGGTTCAGAATAATAGTCCAATTACCATCCTCATAATGTTATCATATATTTAGGGTGTTACATTTTGCTACACACTGTTCAAACAAACTTCCGAATGGTCGAGGAGATGAATATGAATGCTCAAGTGATTTAAACAGTCAGCAATATCTGATTTACATCTCTCCTCATTTTATATCTCTTTTACTGCACTCTAGCCATTGTGGTCACTGTACATCTTCACTTACATCTTATTAGTGTCTAGTATTTGTTGGCGTTTCTCTTTCAAATATATATTACATTGTATCAAAGTATTTGCAAGCTTTTATCTTTTGCAAGGTTTGTAAAGTATAAATTTCACTAGTAACTAATTTCAAACACAATCAAATCAATTTAGGGTAATTGTGTGCACTTTATGTCAATATTACTTAAAGTTATGTTCCTTAACTCATCTACTGAAGTCATTATGCATGCATCCAACTCCTCATCTCAATTATATCCATATTCAAAATCATAATCGTATATAATCATATATAAATAATAATAATGTAAATAATCATAGCTCCCCCAGTGACACCATTAGGGAATAAGCGGTTACGATAATGGATGGATGGATAACCATAGCTTAAAATTCTTAATAAAATTTCTTATTCCATCTCGAATCTCAAAATTTTAGGGGCAATATGAAACATAATGTGCTACTCCACTACTTGAAAAAGTACTTATAAGTAAATAGTATACAGAATGAAAAAGAGAAAATCTGTCAGTGTGTGTTTGTGTTTGCTGTGGCACTGTGCCTCCAGGGGTCCATCAATTTTTCCAGATATGATTGAATAAGTGCAGTTAGCCAGTGCTGCTCAACTAAAAGCTTTTCGGACAACAAAGACAAGATAAAGCAATGAGAGCAACTATCCCACCTACATCCAACATTATGAATAACATCTTTGCTCTTATCTCTATATACATATTCTCTAAACTGTTGAATAACATTTTTGATCACATACTGTTTAAAAAAGTAAAGCAGACAGCTTTGTTATGGTCACTTCCCTTTCTGGAATTCTGATCTTTTCTTATATTGTTTCTGCTATTGTGTCTCATCATATGCAAGACATGGAATTCCATTATGGAATACATAAAAGTTAAATATCATGAAGCAGAAAGTAGAAATGCTCAACACATGAGACTCATGGTGTACTGTGTACATTTCAGTGTATGAGCTACAGTTTCCTTTCCTCTCATTTTATTTTACTAATGTATTCTGATGTAATTTCTGCCTGTTTAACCCAATTTAATATTTTGCTCCTGATTTTCTATCATCTCCTTCAGTATAAATACATATAACTGTTGCACAGCAAAACGCCTAAAATAAAAACATGAATTAGAAATAAACACAAAAAGGTGGGTCATGGCAGTAACAAATGTTGTGAGCATGGTTTTCATAATCAATTATACATAAACATAGTTCATCACCATAACAGAGCACCAAAACTGAAGATGACTTGTTCTTTAAATGTATATTTACTAAATCTATCCAATTTATATACTGCTTTATATTAGTTATATTTAGCTTATCTACTTTTGCAATTACCTTGGTCCTCATGATTTCTTTCATTGCAGAATCAAACTCAAATGAGTTGTTGTAGTCCACTGTCATGACGTGTGGTCTGCCTATGTATTGTTCTGCATATGGGTGCTGGGAGAAAACCTACAAAACATTCAAGACAAAGGATACCCTTTAAGGTCTTTAAAACAGGAAGTGAGCTTGTGTTGAAACTTCCATACATTGATATATGTACAGTTAGCGGTGTCAATAAATCTGTTTGCATGAAATGCTAATTTAATGTGATGTTTGAATCAAATTGCTTCAAACTGAAGCCTCATTTCAGATCCTATTTAATATTTACCACAGTTCTTTCGGGGATAATTTGATGGCATGGGCAAAATATTTTCATCACTGAACACTCTTTACTTACCTCTCTAGTGGTTGGCTTGCCTCTGAAAAAATCATTATTCAGTGAGCTATGTGGTGGCTGGAACCTGGGCTGCAAGAAAATGCAACCGTTGGCTATTGCTTCAAGTGGAGCAGGGCCTTCATATGGGAAACCGAAGCCAATGAAGAGCTAGGGAAAAAAGATAGACTATCTATTTCTATAGAATGTTTGTATATATACCAAAAGTT
This sequence comes from Menidia beryllina, assembly GCA_013363375.1. Classification (NCBI taxonomy): domain Eukaryota; kingdom Metazoa; phylum Chordata; class Actinopteri; order Atheriniformes; family Atherinopsidae; genus Menidia; species Menidia beryllina. Next base: position 160,246 of record JABUIW010043889.1, read on the forward strand.
ACAAAATTAATTGAAAAATTCAGTTGGAATAGTCTTTCATGGCAAATGATAGAATTTTGTATGTATGTTATGCTTTCAGTCTCTTACCTTGGCCTTGCGGAGCAGTTGCTGTAGCTCATGCTGGGGCAGGAGACCATGGTTTTTTACAAAGGCTGGGACCTCTGGAGGTCTCTGGGTCTCATAGTAAACAGTGCCATGGACTTCCATGTACCTGTGAAGAATCTCCATGAAACTCTCTTTGCCCTGTTGAAAGGTAAGTGGAAAAAGAGGGGTCAATAAGGTCAAATAGGAGAGATGTGGCAGGAGGGAAGAGAAAACATTCAGAATTTGAAACCAAACCAGAACCTGTAACATTTTTATTTTCATTTTAGCACATTGACTTATCAACCAACAACTAACAGAACACAAGAGGAGTTATATTCTCTCTTTATTGGTAATTTTTCTGTCAATATTTTCATCACTTTTGGCTCAAGATGGTTAAGCTTTGTAATTCCATACATATATCCCGACTGTAAATATGTAATATTAAAAAAACGTCTGATGAGATTGCTTGAACATTGATTGATTGGTGTTGTTAATTTCCCTATTTCCAAATAATCAAAGATTTACTTTTATCAAAGTGAATTAGGAAAATAGAGATCAATTGTACACACTGGAAATATGACATAATGAACCCTTAACCCTGTAATTTTTTCTTAAAATCTAAAGAGAAAACATTATATTAAAATATGACAGCACATAGAAGTATCTATAAACACAACAGACACAGTTTGATTGCCTATGTAAAAGGAAAAGGTGTAAAAGGTGTTTAGCTAAAAAGCTAAACACTTGCAGTGTAATAAAAAAAAAGTTTGTCAATAAACTGAGCAATTGTGCTGTTTTGCCATGCTTCCAACATTTGACATACGCAGAAATCAGCATATCAATGTCCAGCAAACCATTTCCAAATGTTGTAATTGATAACGGTTTAAAAAATATTTTCAATACCAATATTGGAAGCTCATCTTAAGAATTTTTCTTCTGCTAATTCATTGTTTGCTGCATTTAGGTCTTAAGATAATCTCTTAATTGGTGTAAAGCATACTGCCACTAGATTATAGTAGAGGCGGGTTCTCTGGAGAAATGATATGTTCTTCTCCATCTAGAAATCTGATTTACGAGTCTAGGTTGCCAAACTGAGCTAAAGGGAAAAAAAGATCACAATTACTATGTAAGTAAAACTCTAAATGGTTTTGCTTTTACAGCAGGAAGTACCTTGTTTGACACTTTTGTATGACACCAGAGATCCTATAAATCATTTGTAGGAACCTCAATTTAGTAGGACAGTTGTAGGAGCCATTTATCCTTTTTTGTGTTTATCGCCACCAGGGGGCGTTTTTCATTTTGAGTTCTGTGTCTAATGAGGGATGGGTTATTTAAGGTCTGCCGTGATTGATTTCAGGTGTTGTTAATAAGAAGGGGCAACAGTTTTCTACTGTGTCGCTGGTAGATTTTGGATGGCAGAATACAGGTGAATTACAATGGAAATATGGAAATGGACACTATGCAAACAATAAACATCTTTATTATAAATCAAACCAAAGACTGGCATCCGGATTTCTAAACAGAGCACACGTAAGACCAACGCCTTTTAAAGTCAACAACCAGTAGCCTAAAATACAGGATTTTAGCCGCTACAACAGTTACACCCATGTGTTTAAAAGCGTCGCCCCATTTAAGCATTCTTTGTTTTCATAATCTTTTATAGTTTTTTTCATTGGCATATTTGTGATGTTTTATTTGTATATGTATGGACTTGACTTACCTTAAGCTTATGAGCATCCCGTCAGCCGAAAGAAACAAAAAAGTAAAAAAAGTAAAATAAATCCAGACAGTACTGTAGCCAAACAACATTTCAACAATGGGTGAAGAGAAAGAAAGAATAGAAAAAGGTTACATATACAACTCTTTGCCATTTAAAGTATCATTTTCAGATTTGTGGAAGTCGGTGGTAAACAATATCTTTATGATTATCTTAAGAAAAGAAGCGCTATTGGACTCACTCTCTTCTTTTTTTCTGATAAGCAAGTGGATTATGAATAGACAAAATCTAGCTGTAAATGTATTAGTGTATATAACAACTACATGAAGCTGAACTGTAAAAAGACAAACAAATTATCCAAAGTGCTTCCAGTGTCTCCTTTTGCAGTACACTGCAGTGTATTTATGTCAGCAGTGAACATATTTGTTTGATTTACTAATGTTAGGAAATAGTCTTACCATACAATCCCAATAACTTAGACAACATTTTTTTCCATCTTTTGTGTCCCAATCATTTGACCCGGAGGGACAAATGATCTGATTCCGCATATGTATCTAACTAACTTTACAGTCATAAACTATCTCCACTTCAACAAAGAAATCTTAAACAGAGACAACAACCACACAAAACTCACATTCAGACCTACAGGCAATTTAGAGACTTTAACTCATCCAACATGAATTTTTTTGTTGGTGTAAGAAAGCCGAATTAGCTAGAGAGAATCAATACAAACTGTAAATCATTTTGCTGTAAGGCAACGGTACAAAACACCACACCACCATACATGGTATGAGATGTTTGTTTATCGTATTGATGGATGTTGATCATTGTGTATTCTTCCATAATCGGATGGCCTATACGAGTGGTCAACAATTTGCAAATTTGTGCATATTCGATCACACTAGTATAGAGTGGAAAGATAACCTAATGTGGCTTCAAAAATGTGAAGTTCTTTGTATTAGTATTAGTTAGTATTAGTTTTTCACTGTACCTTCCACATGCTGGCTTCCTTCCCATACACTACGGCCATGTTGTTGACTTTGTTCTGCTGGATGTTTCTCTTCTCTGTCTTGTTAAACTCCTCAGAAACAAAACCTATAAATGAGTTGTCTGGTGTATGGGCTGAGTGAACAGGTTGGATGGTGGAACGCAGAGTGAAAACAACCAAAAAAGGAACAGAGGGGAGGCAAAACATTTAACAACAAATGAGAGGATGAGAGAGAAATTGCACAATATTCTTGTATGACTCAGTACTGCGTGATACTTGCCTTTCTACGCATTATAGATACTGACAGCCATAAATACTGTTAGCTGTTGAAGTCCGGCTATTACAATACGAGATTGATGTTGTAAGATGGCTTAAGTTGTTCTTTAGCCTAAGGAATTTCACTTGATCAAAGCTATCCAAAGTTAGAGTATTCTTTTCAAAAACATATACTACATCCATTAAGTTACAGCCAATCTTATTTTCCACCGTGTACATAATTATATTTTGCAGTAATAAATACTACCCTGCTGCTTAATCAGAAGTATCTTTTAAAAGAGAAACTCAGGTGACTACTGTAGGGTACATGTATTTGATGCAATACCACTGCTACCAACTGTATAGTGCTAGTGAGACTTGAACTTGAAAGCAGAGAAGAGTAAAGCAGTCAACATCTTACACAGGATTTGAACAGACAGGTACCAGGACAAGGGCAGATCAGGCATACTGGGTAGCATATGACAGAAGAAGCAGCATAGGAGAGAAAGCTGTTGCATCTGGAAGGGATGCTAGAGGCTGTAATTATGCTAAAAAAAGTTGCATAAAACACATTGCTCGAAATCAATTGAAAAAAAAAGTACAACCTGCTCACGAGAGTAATAAAGTGGCTTAGAGTACCATTGCATATGTAGTAGGCATGTCAACTGAAAAAAAGCCCTGTGTGTTCATCTCTAAAGGTTTTGAGGGTGAAGAATAAAGAAATAATCTTGATCTGATCAAATTATCTGTACTTAATGTGGAAACTACAGTAATGGATGGTGTACTGAACAAATAGGCTAAATGCTATGATACTTGAAAGACGGTGAATGAAACTAAAGGTCTTCTCTTACGGAACATGGTCATGTACTGCCTAGGGTTGAGATTCCAGTAGCCCCAGTTTGTCCGGTAGCTGTGCAGAGTTGCATACTCCTCATGATTGTAAGCAGGTTCAGTCCCAAAGGTGTCAATCACTCTGATATGACATCTGTAAATAACAGCACAGCCCATTTCTGAACAATACTGTGAATGATGAGTTTACCATGAATACAATGTTTTTGAACATTCAGAGAGGGTGCAAGAGTAACATCAGATACTTTAAAACATACTTCCAAACTTTCAGGAAAAATGTTAAAGGGCGCAACAATTCAACAAAAACAGTTTGTACAGTTATAACAAGCTTGAATGAGCAGTTTTCCTGAAATTTACTTGAGCTGTCTTTAGGAGTAGTTCTCTCAGATACTTTAAAACATTCTAAATGTAAAACATTCTAAAGCTCCTTTTTCTATGTTTGCTATATTTGTTTATATTTGTCTCTTATACCACGATCCTACACAGCTTAAAAAATGTTAAGGTTGAGACCTGTCTGTGACTGATTGACCTCGGAGGAATTAGGAATGATCACATGCATCGAAGGTGGCTTTGGGTTCCTATCCTATCTGTCCTCGGATTACACTTTAAAATGCCATAGCAGAGTTAGGATTATTGTTTTCACTGAATGTCTGCTGTGGAGCTGATTTACTACCGCTTAGTAAATCAGCTCCACAGCAGACATTCTTTCTGATTTTGTATGACTTTCTTGTTGGCCGTTTAAGTATACCAATATCCTTGAAACAGTATAAACCTAAAGACAGGATCAGACCAAGGTTACCAACTTATTATGTTTTATGCTCTCAATGCGGCGATTGTCATTTTTCCATGGATGTTTTTTTTTGTTACTTACAATTTCAGAAGTTAAAGATCGGAAATTATGGAAAAACATTACCCAGAGGGAATTATTTCTTATTTTGTAATACTTTTATTCTTTACAGTATATGTTTATACAAAAACACAAGTGCAGGGACAAACACTTCAACAAGATAGGACAGTAGGTAGTGCCCTCAGTAAAATAGGATTATATGGCTTTAAGCCAACAAGAGATAACTGAGCTGAATATTGATTGGGAGATCATAGTAAGGGATTAATATAAGTTAAATGGCTACTCAGCTGAGCTGTCCTCAAAAGTGAAGGAAACATGGCAATTTGTAACGTTGTCATTGCGGTCCTGCCAGCAATTCATACATCTCTAATTCGCAGATGTGGATACATAAAATTCCTACGTTTTTCTTTATAGTATGAGTGAATAAAAATAAAGCAGAAACTGTTTACTGTGGCTTGTGTTGAATCTCTCTTAGCCTTCATCACTATGTTCTCTATGAGACTCTTACATTCTGGTTTCATTAACAAAGAAAAACAAATACTTTATTTTATTTGGTTGTTTAACGAAAATATAAACAGAAACAGATTTTCTACTGCCCCTTAGTAAGGTTTGTTTATGAGCAACTCTCATAATTAAAGATTCATTAAGGCTTTGTATTACAGTTTGCTACAACAAAGAGTATAAGTACTTATAGAGAGCCATTAGGAATTCAGTCAAATTAAAGGTGGAAACAACACACTGGAGCCTATCCCAAGTGACAATGGGCAAGAGGCAGGGTACACCCTGACAATTTGCCAGCCCATCGCAAAAAGAATCACACACACAATCACACAGACTCACATTCACTCGGAGGGGCAATTTGGAGTGTCAAATTGACCTAACATGCATGTTTTTTGATGGTGGGAGGAGGCCAGAGTCGGGGACACAAAACGAGAGTCCTTTTGTTGTGAGGCGACAGTGCTAACCAGTACATATTAGTGAATAATAACTGGATAATATTGGTGAGGAGACAGAAATAAGTGTGAGAAGGAAATCTTCCTCCTTTGATCTTTAAAATCACTGTATAGCTTGTTAAGAAAATTTTTCTGAAGAGTGCAGATGTATCTCTGAGTCTTCCTGCTGTTTCCTGCTTTATTTGCTTTAAAATTATTGTGAACCAAGACCTTTTGTCAGCACTGCTGCTAGAAGAACAGATTCCAACGTAACTGTTTGTTTGCATTTCCTTTTTCCTTTCTGTATGTTTTAGAAAAAGAACATGATTGCAAAAATCTCTGAGCTGCGACTTATTTCTCTGTTTTGTTAGGGAAAATGTTTTAATTAAAACACACTGATAACAGTTTCCCCAAAAATTCTGATTTGTAAGAATCACAGACAAATCACTCACAAAAAAAAACCCTTTTCAGCATTAATGTTTCTACCTGTTCCACGTTCTACCTGTTCTCCCAACTGTATAGATTAAAAAAAGAAAGAAATAATTTACACTTCACTTACCCACTTCCTATTATGTGTTTTAAACACTACTACTTCCAGTCAGTTCCTAGTGCACGTGTGATAAAAGGGGTTTCAGCACATGCATAGAATGTTTAGTCCAGCTGTTACTCTCCCCACCTGCCCTGCTTCCTCCATTACTCTTATAAGAAAAGGGTTTAAAAGATTGTACAACTTTGAGCACTCATATTCAAGGACCCAAGAACTCTAAAGATCAGCTCTACGGTACACAGACACTTCAATTTAAACCTAAGTTACTGTAAAACTAAAATAACTAAAAATGTAAAAATGCAATATATTTTTTAGGAAATAAAGCGTTAACTGAAATCCATAGACCTGCGTCTAATAATACTGAGGCCATTCAGCAATATTCACTCCTACATGCACTTAATGACTGTATGTTCAGAAACATACATGTAGCTTAAACATACTGGCCTGCACTCTGTGAGCCCCATGGGGAGGATATCGATGGGCTCAAAGAGTGCATCACGGATTACATCAACTACTGTGTTGACTGCAATGTCACAGCTCGGACTGTCACCTGTTACGCAGACAATAAACCATGGATCACCAGTCAGATCACAACCTAGTCCACCTACAGCCACTGTACACCCCCCTGGTCCAAAAGCAGCCTACAACAACTCGCTCCAGCAGGAGGTGGTCCCCTGAGATGGAGAGTGCTCTGAGAGACTGTTTTAACACCACGGACTGGGATGCACTGTTCAACCCGCATGGCGAGGACATAGATGGGCTGACACACTGCCTGACGGACTATCTGAACTTCTGCGCAGATGTGCACTGTTGAGACAGTCCGCTGTTATCCTAATAATAAGCCATGGGTAACGCGGGAAGTCAAAACTGTCCTCAACAAGAAGAAGGCTGCCTTCAGGAGAGGAGACAGGGAGGCCATGAAGGCAGCTCAGCAGGAGGTGAAGCAGTGTGTGAGGGAAGCAAAAGACAGCTACAGGAGAAAGGTGGAGCAGAAGCTGAGAGAGAACAACATGAGGGAGGTCTGGGAAGGTGTGAGGACCATCACTGGTCTCAACACAAAAACCAGAGCCGTTGGGGGAACAATGGAGAGGGCAAACGAGCTGAATATCTTCTTCAACAGGTTCAACCAGCCCATGCCCCCCCAACCCCCTCTCTCACTGCAGCCACCTTTCCTCCCCACCACACACCTCCCCCCAGACAACACCCCCCCGCACACCTCAGCTCAATCTCCGCCCCACATCACCACAGACCAGGTCAGAGAACAGCTGAGGAAGCTCAAGCCCAGGAAAGCAGCAGGGCCGGACCAGGTGTGTCCAAGACTCCTGAAGACCTGCGCTGCTGAACTGGGAGAGCCACTACAGCGGATCTTCAACCTCAGCCTGCAGCTAAGGGAAGTGTCCACCCTCTGGAAGACATCCTGCATCGTTCCAGTGCCCAAGAAGAACAGGCCCAGCGAGCTGAATGACTTCCGGCCCGTGGCACTCACTTCACACCTGATGAAGACGTTCGAGCGGCTCTTCCTCGGCCTCCTTAGACCTCAGGTGCAACATGCTCAAGACCGCCTGCAATTCGCCTACCAGCCATATGTTGGTGTGGAGGATGCCATCCTCTACCTGCTGCACTCCCACTCCCACCTGGACAAGGGCAGGGGCACAGTGAGGATCATTTTCTTGGACTTCTCCTGTGCCTTTAATACTATCCAGCCCCTTCTGCTCCAGGACAAACTACACAGCATGGGAGTGGACCCACACCTGGTCACCTGGATCCACAGTTACCTCACCAACAGGCCGCAGTATGTCAGGCTGAAGGACACCATGTCTGACACTGTGGTCAGCAGCACAGGAGCCCCCCAGGGCACAGTGCTGGCCCCTCTTCTCTTCACCCTGTACTCCTTTGACTTCCACTACAACTCAGAGCTGTGTCACATACAAAAGTATGCTGATGACACAGCCATAGTCGGATGCATCAGGGATGACAGAGAGGAGGAGTACCGACATCTGGTGGGGGACTTTGCCCTTTGGTGCCACACAAACCACCTGGAGCTCAACACCTCTAAGACAAAGGAGCTGGTTATAGACTTTGGGAGGTCCAGACCAAAGCCGAGACCAGTCGTACTAGAGGGAACTGAGGTGGAGGCTGTGGACTCCTACAAGTACCTCGGGGTGTGGTTGGACAGCAAACTGGACTGGTCAAAACACACCAGCAACCTGTACGGGAAGGTACAGAGCAGGATGTACTTCCTCAGGAGACTGCGGTCCTTTAACATCTGCAGCAAACTACTGCGTATGTTTTACCAGTCTGTGATAGCCAGTGTCCTCTTCTACACCGTGGTGTGCTGGGGAGGTAGCACATCCAAGAAGGACACGTCCAGACTGGACAAACTGATCAGGCGGGCCGGCTCCGTGGTCGGCATGAAGCTGGACTCTCTGGTGACGGTGGCAGAGGCCAGGACACAGAACAAACTGATGGACATCATGGACGACAGCAGCCACCCTCTGCACACCGTCATCAGCAGCCAGAGGAGCCTGTTCAGTGACAGACTGCTGCTTCCCAAGTGCCGGACCAATAGACTTAAGAACTCTTTTGTCCCCCACGCCATCAAACTGTACAACGCCTCACTGGGGGCGAGGAGGTGACACAGGACAGGGGGAAGAGATATCACATACACTGTACTTATTCTGTATTTTTTGTATTTTAATTTATTTATTTGTATTTTTTTTGCTTAATTTAATTCTAACTTGATACTTTTTGCCCTTTAAGCTGCTGGTAACCTTAATTTCCTGAAGGAGTCTTCCCAAGGGATCAATAAAGTACTGTCTAAGTCTAAGTCTAAGAACAATGAATACAATTACAACTAAAGAGGGCTTAGAAACAAGTGACCCACAGGAAATAAACAGAACTTTCAAAATATTTTACGAAAAATTATATCACAAAGACTGCCGATCTACAACTATTGAAACACAAAAGGAATTCTTAGATTCATTAGGTTTTGCAACTTTGGATGATGATTCTGTAAAATCTCTAGACTTGGAACTAATTGCTGAAGATCTATCACTGGCTATTTCCTGCATGAAGGGAGGATAAAGTCCAGGTCCGGATGGAATTCCCATTGAAATATATTAAATATTTAAGGATAAACTAATACCTCCCCTATTGGACAAGTATAATGAGTCTTTGGATAACGGCTCCCTTCCTCCATCTCTTAACATGGCAGAGAACTCTCTCTTACAAAAAACAGGAAAACCATTCTCCCTTTGTACATCATACAGGCCAATTTCACTTGTTAACAATGATCTTAAATTTTTCTGTAAAGTGTTGGCTAGAATGCTTTAAACACTCTTACCACATTTGGTCCAGTCTGATTAGAACGGTTTTATTCAAGGAAGACAAGGTTTCCATAATATACGAAGAGTGCTTAACTCATTCGCTGCCAAAGACGTCTATAGACGTCAATTCAAATCCAACCGCTGACTGCCAAAGACGTCTATAGACGTCTTTTATGTTTTTCAACACGAGTGGCTTGGGGGACGATCCGCTGAAGATTGTCCGTAAATCACTTTTGTACCTACCCTGCAATAGAGGTCGACTAAAGCTTCCAAATCTTGAATGGTATTATTGGGCAGCTCAAATCAGGGCAGGGATGTTTTATTTTGAAAAAAATAATCCTCTATCCTGGATTTCAACTGAATCACATCAAATCATTATCTCCCTAAACATATATATTTACTCTGCCAGTAAGAACATACTAACTAGCAAGACTAAGCGCCCTTACCTTAAAAATACCATTTTAGTCTGGTTTAAAGTCTGTGAACATCAAGCTGAGCCCCCACAAACTTAATCACAGTAGTCCTCCATTTCTGGCAATAATACCTATCAACCTGGTAGATCTGATGCAGGATTTAAATTATGGGCATCTCAAGGTGGCTGACCTATATGATGATAGATCTATCTTCATGTCATTTGAAGGTCCTCAATCTAAGTACACAATCCCTTCCAAACACTTCTTTAAATATTTACAATTGAGAAGCTTTATCCTAAGTCATCAAGGTTGTAGCTTTCAGCTACCCCCGCTTTCTACTTTAGAAAAAATAATTCTCAATTTCTTAAACTCCAGAGGATAGGTCTCTTTATTGTATAACCTCTTTGTAAGTAAATCCGCAGAATCATCACATAATATCCTTCAAGCTTGGAAAACAGACTTACAAGAGGATATCCACACACACACACACACACACACACACACACACACACACACACACAC
>JABUIW010043889.1:175261-185365 GCA_013363375.1 Menidia beryllina
TACTTGAACATATACCCCTATCGTCCTCAAACACCACATAGTTCCAGCAACCATTCTCCCCACAGAAAGTTGGTTGGAGGCATCTGAGTTCTGCACAAAAAACTATACTCCACTGCTGGGAACTTGTTCTATCAAGGACTAGTCTTGATAGATCATTACAGGAGTCTCACAAATAAGAGATTGAGGTTTGTATGCTGCATTAGTCTTTTCCAGAGATTTCTCAGTTTCTGCTCCCTGTATCAACCTGCATTTTATTCCACTCATGTTGAACTGGATTTACACACTCTGGCAATGTCTACACATGAGACATTTGAAAAAGCTTATATCAGTGGAGAAAAGAAAGCTATCCCGCTCATAAAGTCCTACTCACTGGATGCTAAACTAAAACAAAATAATACGTGCAAAACAAACTAATAAGTTTCAATCAACATCAGATGAGTCAGAGAAGCTTTCATGCAATTTTTTTTCTACTTTCCTGGTCCTGACACCTAGGGTACTTCAAATTCGACAGCTTCTTTCTATAGAACTGATGTAATCTATCAAAAATGTCCATTTCCATCAGAGATGTAGCATGTTGAACTACTTATAAGAACACAGGGTGGCAGACGGGGGAGTGGGGGAAAGCTGGAAAAACATTACACTTGCCCTCAAGGATTAGGATAACTACTGAGAACCCCTCCATACCCCCTCCTACCCTGTTAAACCATCACACCAACACTCCAACACACTGGACATAGTATCATCGCTACATGGACGACGTCACCACCCTCCTTCAGACAGCAGCATGTACAGCAAGAATGCTGAGGAGGATTGATGAGTTGATGTCATGGGCAAGGATGAAGATCAAGCCCTCCAAGTCCCGTAGCCTGTCACTCAGGAGAGGAGTCCGGAACGACAACACCACCTTCGTCGTCGGGGGAGAGAAGATCCCACTCCTGGCAGAGCAGCCCATCAAAAGCCTTGGGAGGCAGTACACTGCCGAGCTCTCTGACAAGCAAATGGGGAAAACCGTTATGAAGCAGCTCTCTGATGGCCTGACGAGAATTGACCAAAGCCAACTCCCGGGCAAATACAAGGTCTGGTGTTACCAATTCACACTCTACCAGAGACTGCTGTGGCCCCTAAAAATGAGTGAGATCCCCTCATCAACCGTGAGTAGGATGGATGGGAAAGCCAACTCATTCATCCGAAAGTGGTTGGGGCTGCCACGGTGCTTCTCTGAAGCCCGCCTGTTTGGGAGGAACATGCTCCAGCTACCTCTACGATCGCTACAGCTGGGCTTCAAGCAAGGAAAGACCAGGTTGGTGCTCAAGCTTCGGGAGTCCGCAGATGAGTCGGTTAGGGTCCTGACTGGCCGCAAGTGGAACGCCCAGACCGAGGTCGACCAAGCTGTAAGCCAGCTGCAGCACAAGGAGATTGCGGGCAGAGTGCAGGTAGGAAGATCAGGCCTAGGATGGGGAAAAGCACCACGCTCCTGGTCCAAGGCCCACCACAAGGAAAGAAAGGAAATGGTGATGGCGGAGGTGACGAGGATGGAGGAAGACCGCTATAAGATCAAGGCTGTGTCTCAGGGACTGCAAGGAAGCTGGACAACCTGGGAGGGAATCTCAACCAGGAACATCAGTTGGTCAGACTTGTAGAAGATCCCAAAGGCAAGACTCAACTTCCTTAACCGCTCAACATATGAAACGCTTCCCTGTTCTCGGAACCTTCACCAGTGGTTCGGAAATGAGGAATGTTGTGCACTCTGCAATGCTCCCAACGCAAGCCTCCAGCACATCTTGTCAGGCTGCAAAGTGGCCCTCTCTCAGGGCCACTATAGATGGTGCCATGACCAGGTCTTGAGAAAGCTGGCCGAAGTGCTGGAGGAGTGCAGACAGGGTGGCAGAACACCAGCGCCGGCAGAAGACCCCACCATCTTTGTCGGGGAAGGAGGAATCAGAAGCGTCAAGCAAAGGCAAACCGCTAGGCCCTTCGCTACTGGCCAGGAGTGGAGCATGAAGGTTGACCTGGACAGGAAGCTTCAGTTTCCCACAGAAATCACCACCACATCTTTCTGACCAGACATTGTGGTGTGGTCCGTAAAGGCAAGAGCGGTAGCCCTCATTGAGCTCACTGTGCCAATGGAGGAAGGGATTGAAGTAGCCTTTGAGCGAAAGAAGGCCAAGTACTCAGAGCTGGCTGCTGAGTGCTGGGAAGCGGGCTGGAAGACTACCATCTACCCAATGGAGGTCAGATGCCAAGGTTTCACGGGGTTGTCGATCACACACCTCCTGAAAGACGTGGCAGTCAGGGGATGAAAGCTGAGGAAGGAAACAAAGGAACTGGCTGAAGAGGCGGAGAAAGGGAGATTTTGGCTCTGGCTGCGGAAGAAGGACAGAACCTGGGGGAATAACACCTAACCCCCAGACAACAGTTGCAGGGAATAACATCTTTTAGCTGCAGGGGGTGACAGGGGGACGTCCCTGTCACTGCCCCGCCACCAGGAGACGTTCCAGGATTAAAGGGGCGAAACGTTGGTGAATGGTGGTTCCTGGCTGATACCCCTGCAGCTCACCCATGGGCACCGGAGGAGGTGCGACAGGCAGCAATGCCAAGCAGGATTTAACACCCTCCTGTATTATCCTGACAAAAAAACTTTCTATAAAATATGCTCTGAAAAGGGTTTTAAAGCAAGGTTAGTCATGTTGTTTGAACACAGTACTGACCTTTGAAGTTCCTTTACCGACATAGAGATCTTGAGGTTCTGTCCCAGAACATAGAGGGCAGTCAGAATGTCAGCCCACTGGACCATCTCACCTAAAGGTCCCCCCTTCAGCACCTTTGGACTGAAAACATCTCCAGACTCCTCTGTTAGAAAGCCCACATGAACCAGGATCTGAACAAAACAGAAACAGGGACACTATGTTTCAGTGTGATTAAATTAAGATTGATTTAGTTGTTTTTGGTATGATCATAAATTATGTTCTGTTTTGGAGAACAGTAAACATGCCCTCCTCAGCGTTCTGGAAGGACAGAGGAGTAGTTGACCCGCTCATTTGACTCCATTGCAGGAATGAGAGGTTCAGGAGGTCTTTTGTTCCAACAGGCAGACAGCTTTTTGACGGTGGCTGCTAACAGTTCTGCTCACATTATTATATTATTTTTTTTTATTATTTACTTTGGCTCAATATAAAATTTGTTGTGATTTGGCAATATAACAAAATTAAGTTTCTCTGAATTGAATATAAAAATGATTGTAGATATTTAATTTCTCAACTATGATAATCTCAATTTCTCCCAATGGCAGATTTTGAAAAGCATGTTTTAAATTCTATTCTATTGATTTGAATTTGATTATATTCATTACATATTTATTCTTATTTCAATGTGAAATAAAACAGAATTGCAGTTTATAACAATTAGAATATTCATAAAATATTTTTTTGGTCCAGCTAATACGCAAACATATCAAAGTACCATTGCCTCACAGCAAGAGGGTTCTGGGTTCGAGTCCCTGGGGTAACCATGACTTTTGTATGGAATTTTCATGCTCTCCCTGTGTCAGCGTGGTTTCTCTCCAGCTTCTTCCCACCATCCAAAAACCAGCATGTTAGGTTGATTGGACATTCCAAATTGCCCTTAGGAGTGAGTGCGAGTGTGCGTGGTTGTTTGTCTTTGTATGTCGCTGTGTGGCCCTGCGTTGGACTGACACACCGTCCAGGGTGTACCCTACAGGGGACCCTTTACAAAATGTAAATGGTCCCCTGTATGACTGGTACCAGAGCTTGGTCTGTATCGCTGGTAGTAAGTCAGACTTGGTTCCAGTGAGGGTTAGACCCTGCCAAGCTTGAAAAGTTTAGTTTAGGCAACTGGATGTAAAGTTTCCAGAAGAAGTTTAGCCTCTTATCCAAGAAGGTTCTTCAGTTCCAACCCCCAGTTCATGAGCTGGGTGAGATCTTAAAAGGTTAAACAAAAGCTGTCAACTGGAAACAGAGGGCAATAATAATGAAGCAGTTCATTTTCATTTTGAGATCCAGGATGAGAAAATTATGGATTTTTATTTTAAAAATTCCCATTTAGAAAATAGTTTGGTATGGACTCATCAATCATCACATTGGAGACTAATGTTTTTTTATTTGACAACACAAAACTGGCAACTTTATCAAACTAGAGTTGAATTTCCAGTAGTCTTTGTTTCTTGGGATGTCACCGGGTTGTTTAAAAACTATTCTTGTAGTTCAGTGATCAGTAATGGGAGCTGTGGACCTGAAGCAGTCCTGAAAATTATTCATCATAAAGGGCAAGATCAACCAGAAATCTATTCTGGATTTAATAGTGTTGTTTGGCTTGAACCACAGGTATTTTACAATGTATTTGCAGCGCCATGGATCTATCAATCATGTACAAATCAAAAGTATTTAAAAATGTTTTTACATCAAAGCCTTATTTAATCAGGCATTATTGAAACCGTATATAATTATTAAAATATAAAATTGACCATCTACTTCAAAGACACATGTGAGGGAGTGACTGTCTCCTCTTGAGCTGTAAAAAATTACTCTATAAAGTGAGTTGATGTTGTGTTTTTGTATGATGTCGTATTCCTGGCCTCAAGGTCAAAGAAAAATAGAGATTCTGAGTCAAATATAAGGAGACCAAAGACTTAAACAAACAACGCGGCTGTGAACGTGTCCGCTGTCAGTTTTACGATTACTGGCCTGCAAACACCGAGCACGCCTGCTTCCCAAGCAAAAAAATTTGGATAACACAAAAATTTTATTTGGGTCACAACCGGCAGTTGTGTGAAAACTCTCTCTGCCACCCCCTCGCCAGAATTGTGACGAAGAATTTAAATTAAAATCTCTGACATTGAAAAAAAAAAAATTACATTAAAAAAAGTTTTGATTTTTAATTTCAGCAAAGCATTTTTCATTGTCAGTTTTTGTCAGTTTAAATTCTTTTGCATTTTAAAATTGAGCTGTCGACATTTTAGCTCCAAAAACTAGCCTCTCTTGCTGGAAAGTATGTGACAGAAAAATCATAGTCAAAACAATAAATACTTCAGTCAACCTGATTTCATCATTCATTACCTTCTTCTGATCCCTCCATTGATGCCCCAGTTTATCATCCAGGCGGTTGGCAGCTGTTACCCACTGTTCTGTGAAGTGACGGATTCTATGCTTTATGAAGCTAAGAGACTCTTTTCCTCCTCCGATCTGATCCAGCAGTACAGAAAGGTCTGTACGGAAGGCAGCCTGGGAGCATGACGGATAAAGGATAAAATGTAAGGATATAAAATGTAAACACATGAGAAAGACAACTATGCACATGCACTCCTACAGGCATTTAAACATTTCAATAAACAATTTGCTGTGTGTTGCAACAATTTTTTTTCAGTATAAAGTAATAGGTCAGTGTATACATGGATAATTGTTTCTTAGGCTTTGTTTTTGTTAAGGATTTAAAAAATTAGCACGGTACAGATTTACATTTGTTCGAGAAAAGATGTGATCTTGCTCTTTCAGATTTCTCTCCAAGTATGAAAAATAATAAGGGAACTCAAAGCACTCTGGCATACACGTCTAACTAGTGCTATAAACAGTTAAGACTTTTCTCATCTCAAAATAACCATGAATACAAGCATGCCTCAGGGACAAGGTAAATCTGTGTTACTGTGGAGAAGGAGACATAATTTTCTATCTAAACTGACATTCTGAGTGGCCCTCTAAAAATGTCCCTGTTTGCTCAAAAAAGGCAAAGTGAAAGCATAGGTACAAAGAGGTAATTAGCACAAACACTAATATGGAATAATTTAAACATTCATCATTAGTAAATGGAAGATCAAGTACAAACCTTAGTCATTCCCAATTTAAATCCATAGAACTCTATGAGTCTATGTACTGTTTTTCCCTGCAGAACATCCTGTTTATCAGTTCAATGACCATGACTAACTATTAACATTAGAGAAGATAATGAAGAAGATGATTAACGGGTTATGAACAAACTCCGATGAAGATTATCAGTTATGTAGTCAGTAAGGCCGTTTGCTCACCCTCAACAGCATCTTCAGTGGAAAAGGGGTGTTATTTTCCCATTTTTGATTGTTGTTGAGGACATGTGACTGATGACTCTGTTAAGAACTGTCAGTGTTTTTCCTGTTTCTCCCTGTTTTCCATTTTTTCATGCCTGTTTGATGAAGCCATAAAACTTGGATTGCCCAGTGACAACCAACAAATGCAAGAGGGAACATGGTTTAGGTCTTATTTATCAGATCGATTTCAGTCCTCCATGCATGCCAAAGTTAGTCATTGAGGTCCACAAGGATCTGAGCTCTGACCAATCCTCCTTACGTTATATATGGTTCCTTTAGATGATATTATCAGGAAACATTCCATAAATTTTCATTGTTTTGCAGATGATATTCGGTTATATCTATCGATTAAGCCAGATGACAC
Organism: Menidia beryllina; assembly: GCA_013363375.1. Taxonomy (NCBI): domain Eukaryota; kingdom Metazoa; phylum Chordata; class Actinopteri; order Atheriniformes; family Atherinopsidae; genus Menidia; species Menidia beryllina. Next base: position 181,699 of record JABUIW010043889.1, read on the forward strand.
TTATCAGTTAGCTAAGCTTCAAATGTGTCTTCATGATGTTAAAACCTGGATGACCTGTAATTTTCTAATGTTAAACTCAGATAAAAACTTAAGGTTTTCAAGGGCCAAAGCACCTCCGTGACGCATTATCTAGAGATATAGCTTTCCTGGATGGTATCTCCCTGGCCTGGAGCCACTGTGATAAATTTTGGAGTTTCTTTGTTCAGGATGTGTTGTTTAACAATCACATTAAGCAAATTTCAAGAGCCGGCTTCTTTCACCTACGTAATATTGCAAAAATCAGGAACATCCTGTGTAAAAATGATGCAGAAAAAATATTCCATGCATCTGTTACTTCTAGGCTAGATTACTGCAATTCCTTATTATCAGGCTTTCCGAAAAAGCCCATAAAGACTCTTCGGTTAATCCAGAATGCTGGAGAATGTGTTCTGACAGGAACCAGTAAAAGAGATCATATTTATCCTGTCTTAGCTTCTCTGCATTCCAGTGAAATCCAAAATAGCATTTAAAATCCTTCTTCTGACATACAAAGTTCTTAATGGTCAGGCACCATCTTATCTTAAAGAGCTCATAGTACCTTACTGCCCCACCAGAGCACTGGGCTCCCTGAGTGCAGGGTTACTTGTGGTTCCTTGAGTCTTCAAAACTAGAGCGGGAGCCAGAGCGTTCAGCTATCAGAGTCCTCTCCTGTGGAACCAGGTTCCAGTTTGGGTTCGGGAGGCATTTCAGAGTAGGCTTGAGACTTTCCTTTTTGATAAAGTTTACAGTTAGAGCTGGCTTAGGTGAGTCCACCCTTAATTATACTGCTATAGGCCTAGACTGCCGGGGGATTTCCCATGATGCACCAAGCCCCCCTTTCCTTTTCTCTCTCTCCCTCTCAGTGACACCCTCATACCATTAATGCATGTTACTAACTTGACTTTTTCCCTTTCCCGTAATCATGTGCTTTCTCGTCTCTGTCCTCTCTTCTCCTATGACTTCCTACAGGTATTCCTACTCTGGAGCTGTGGATTCTGGATCTGTGGTTGGGAGTCTCCCGCTGCCCCCATGTTCCTATTCGAGACCCTCTGCTACAATTAAAGCTACTGTTCCTAATGCTATTATGATTATTACTTTTATCCTTAACATTACTATCAATTTCTGTACCACTTTTCATCTAGTCTATAGCAACACTACCTTTTCTTACGTATTATGTCTATTACTTACTGTGTAGGCTGCCTCCCTCTGCTCTCGCTGTCCTCTCTCTCAACCCCAACCAGTCAAGGCAGATGGCCGCCAACCCTGAGCCATGGTTCTGCTCAAGGTTTCTGCCTCTTAAAAGGAAGTTTTTCCTTGACTGTGTCGCCTACTGCTTGCTTTTGTTGGGAATTGTTGGGCTTCTGTAAATAAATTCAGAGTACGGTCTGACCTGCCCTTTTGGAAACCGCTGTGAGATAACTGTTGTGATTTGCACTATATAAACAAAATTTAATTGAATTGAATATATGTTGTGAAATTAACTATTTTATTCAACATTTCATTCCACTTTGATTGAACAAGCTGATTACATTTTGTTTCTTTGACAAAACTATCTTCTCTGACATCTGTCTTAATTCTTGACATCTCTGTTTTAATGCTACATTTATTAACCATCCATCCATCCATCCATCCATCCATCCATCCATCCATCCATCCATCCATCCATCCATCCATCCATCCATCCATCCATCCATTGTCCCCCGCTTATCCGAAGTCGGGTCGCGGGGGCAGCAGCCGGAGCAGGGAGACCCAGGCTTCCCTCTCCCCGGCCACTTCAGCCAGCTCCTCCGGGGGGATCCCGAGGCGTTCCCAGGCCAGCCGGGACACATAGTCCTTCCAGCGGGTCCTGGGTCTTCCTCTGGGCCTTCTCCCGGAGGGACGAGCCCGGAACACCTCCCCAGGGAGGCGACCAGGAGGCATCCTAATCAGATGCCCGATCCACCTCAACTGGCTCCTCTCCACGTGGAGGAGCAGCAGCCGAGCTTCTCACCCTATCTCTAAGGGAGAGCCCAGCCACCCTGCGGAGGAAACGCATTTATATATATATATCTCAAGTGCTGACATAGGGCCACGATGCAGTTACGAGTCGTTTGCTCCTAAAGAATAAATGAACATTCAAATGGGTCTAAACCAGTCTGAAGGTGTTGGGTATGAGACAGGAGAACCAGATGCGTTCGTGAACACCAGAAGGTGATATTTACTGATTAAAGGGAAAGGGGAAGTGGAGTCTGACTGGAAGTAGAGAATCCAGTGGCTGCTGTGAGGTCTGTGAGAGGCTGAGTGGAGCAAAAAGCAGCAGATACCAGCACCGGCTGGAGTTGGCAGGCACAGACAGAGGAATCCAGGGCAGGAAAGTTGCCATTGTCAGGACAAGGAGGTTGAGTCAAACAGGTCGGAGCTCAGTTTGCGGAATACCAATAAACAGATACACTCTGAATCACACACGAACGGACACTTTAATTTGCTGGAGACCTGTGCCTTAAATACACCCACACTCAGCAGCTGCTAACAAGATGCAGGTGGCAGTTATCAGGAGTAATGAGCAGGTAAGCTTCCTGATAGGTTAGAGTGCGAGTGGGAGTGTGAGGGGGGTGTGGCAGAGTGGGGAGGAATAGAACCTAATAGGTGGAGCCCCTCCCTGGCTGCCACCTTATCGTGGTGGAGGGGTTTGAGTGTCCCAGTGATCCTAGGAGCTATGTTGTTCGGGGCTTCAAGCCCCTGGTAGGGTCACCAAAGGCAAACAGGTCAAAGGTGAGGGATCAGACGAAGCGCAGCCAAGAAGACCCCTATGATGATCAAGAAAATTGGATCCAACGTTTCCTCGCCCGGGCGCGGGTCACCGGGGCCCCCCCCCTGGAGCCAGGCCCAGGGGCGGGGCACCATGGCGAGCGACAGTGAGACCTGGAGGGGCGTGGTTGGGAGGAATGGCCCCCCCAGCTTGAACCCGAGCGGTGTTCTGTTTTTGGACTTCTGTGCTCGGCACGGATTGTCCATAACGAACACCATGTTCAGGCATAAGAGTGTCCATATGTGCACCTGGCACCAGGACACTCTAGGCCGCAGTTCAATGATCGACTTCGTTGTCGTTTCAGCTGATCTGCGGCCGCATGTTCTGGACACTCGGGTCAAGAGGGGGGCGGAGCTTTCCACTGACCACTACCTGGTGGTGAGTTGGCTCCGATGGTGGGGGAGGATGCCGGTGAGACCCGGGAGGCCCAAACGTGTTGTAAGGGTCTGCTGGGAGCACCTGGCGGAGTCCCCTGTTAGGCAGAGCTTTAACTCCCACCTCCGGGAGAGCTTCAAGCACGTTCCGAGGGAGGCGGGGGACATTGAGTCCGAATAGGCTGTGTTCCGCGCCTCCATCAATGACGCGGCCTCTCGAAGCTGCGGTCGCAGGGCTGTCGGTGCCTGTCGTGGCGGCAACCCTCGAACCCGCTGGTGGACACCGGCGGTGAGGGATGCCGTCAGGCTGAAGAAGGAGTCCTATCGGGCCTTTTTGGCCTGTGGGACTCCGGAGGCAGCCGATGGGTATCGGCAGTCCAAGCAACATGCGGCTCGGGTGGTCGCCGAGGCAAAAACTCGGGCGTGGGAGGAGTTTGGGTAGGCCATGGAAAAAGACTTCCGTATGGCCTCGAGGCGATTCTGGTCC
>JABUIW010043889.1:185765-206887 GCA_013363375.1 Menidia beryllina
GATACAAGCGGCCGAAATGAGTTTCCTCCGCAGGGTGGCTGGGCTCTCCCTTAGAGATAGGGTGAGAAGCTCGGCCATCCGGGAGGGGCTCAGAGTAGAGCCGCTGCTCCTCCACGTGGAGAGGAGCCAGTTGAGGTGGCTCGGGCATCTGTTTAGGATGCCTCCTGGTCGCCTCCCTGGGGAGGTGTTCCGGCCTCGTCCCACTGGGAGAAGGCCCAGAGGAAGACCCAGGACCCGCTGGAGGGACTATGTGTCCTGGCTGGCCTGGGAACGCCTCGGGATCCCCCCGGAGGAGCTGGCTGAAGTGGCCGGGGAGAGGGAAGTCTGGGTCTCCCTGCTCCGGCTGCTGCCCCCGCGACCCGACCCCGGATAAGCGGTGGACAATGGATGGATGGATGGATGGAGGTGGAGCAAGGAGCAGATTCATGGCAGAAGGCTTTTTGTGTCTTATTATTATGTATAAATTAATTAGTCTGAAATTAAATTATCTCTAAAATAAGAGTTCTTAATTGATTCTCCAATCATCACATGATCACCTAATGTAGATATGGGTCTAAACAGAACTTAGCTGCAAATAGGACAAACCTCATTGAAGCATTAAATTGTGTTGATGTTATGTTGGTTTGATACCCTTACTTGTCTCTTGGGGGACTTTGCTTGCTCTTTATTCTGGGTGGGGGAGTTGGTGTTATTCCTCCAGGCCAGTGGGGGACAGAACCACTCCACTTCACTCAGGTAGATGAGGATGGAGCAATCAGAACCATCAACACCATAGAAGGCATAGCAAGGATCTGAGGTCCACCGTGCGCGCATCCACTGCAGACATAAACAACTAATTACAAAAATGCAAATAAAAAAAATACATACCCACATAAAAGTCTGTTGTACAGCTACATTCCATCGAGCTGTAAGGACATGTTACACTATAACTTGAAGAGAAAAAAGATTAATGGCAGCAATCTAACTGTAAGGGACGTTTCAGTTAATTCATGTGATGATTACAAGAAATCTATTTTTACAGCACCATTTCCAAGTGAGAATCATTACTACCAACTAGGGACAAAATTGAAAAATAAGATCTGTAACACAACATTATAATCATAAAACAAATTTAAACTCACATCGACTTTTCCAGAACACTCTGGAAAGTGTCTGTCTTTTGGGACTTCACACTGGCTTGATGTCCCATCTCTCACAACTGAAAAGACAGTGAGTGAACAGTAAACATGTAACACATCTTGATGAGCAGAAATGGTAAAGCCATCTCACTTAATATACTTGTACACTTCTTTTTTAACCTCTTATATTGTTTTTACCAAACCACATCACGCTGCATAGTCTGTGCAGTTATACTGTCTAAACATTGTTTTAAATATAGCTGACACAAATATGAATATTTATTTTCAATTAAAGATACTCATTTAAGCTACATTAAAATAGTATATCAAAGTCAAAGTCAGTTTAATTGTCAAAATCTTTAAATATGCTAGACTAAAGTAATAAATCATATTATATACAAGTACTTGCTAGATTTTGTTGTATTTATTTGTGAAACCTTTTTAGCCTTTTAGGCCATCTGTGAAAAAATTTCTGACCTTAAACTGTCTGGTTGGGAAATAAGGTTGGGGACCATAGCTATAATTCGATAACACCATAGTTGGCAATGGTTCCACAGCTAACACTGCCATGCAAGTTGGACTTTGATAATACAAACGAGTGGAAGAGATGGATGAAGTGTTTTAAACACCACAGGATAGCGTCACGGTAGGAAAAGTAATCCCAGGAGATTCAGGTGCATGTTTTCATGTATGCCCATGGCAATTACGCTTAATACATTTCCAGCAACAGTAACAGAGACTTTTAATGCAACCCAAGTAAGCAAGAGGAACATCATCTTTGAAAGAGCATCAACAGGAGGAACCAATAGCATTCTGACTGTCAGCTGCAGTCCACACACAAGCAGAACATTGTGAATTTTGAGCCCTGAGAAAGTAGCTCAGAAGGGTCAGAATTATAATTGGCATATGAGATGTTAAAATGTCACAGTTGGATGAACATCAGATATTGGAAAAATCTATGACAAGAGTGACAATGAGAAATATGAGTACGCCATCATGCTGGTAAGGTACTGGGTCACAGCAGAAAGAGTGGATCCAGTTCAGGTCAAAGTAATTATGGAATGCAAATTTTAGTGGAAAGGGTGAGAAGAATAATGGTAATGGCCAATTACTTGAGCAATGTTTTGCCACAACTTACCTCATACAAATACCCGATAAAAGATATGCTCAGACAAAAGACTGAGTGGTACTGGTAAACACCACAGAAAGAGGAAATTTAAAGGATCTGCAGGGATAAATCGGTTTATTTGAGGAGACTCATCTGTCAGCAGGTGATGTCCTCACCACAGCAAAGTTTCCTCACGTATAATTCAGAGGAGAAGCTCTTCGAATAACAGAACTGTAACTTCTGCTGCAAACAGCACAGTTACAGATTCTCAAGGTAGATTTATAATAGTTAACTTGTATATCCAACATATGAACTGGCCTGGGGTCTGGATGCTCTCTTCTGCCCCAGGAGATGCCCCCCCCCCCCCCAAGTGAGCATTATCTGTGTGAAACCTTGTGTGTTCATGCTCACATAGGCACGCACAGTCATTTACCCAGACAAAAACCTCTTCAAAATTCTGAGATCAAGGGGAAAAAACAAATACATGAAAACAATGGAGACAAGGGAAAGGTATGGCAACCAAGACAGCAACATTTGGCAAGAATCCAAAAATAAATGGAGCAGAGAAGTTTGTGTAGTAAGAGTAATAATATCATTATTAGCAGGTGACAAAGAAAGTACAGGTGAAGGGAGTTAACGTGACAAGGAAAAGCTAAAAAGCCAGTGAACCTGACACCATGCCTGTAAATTGAGACGAGATGATGGTTAAATGTCTGACTATCTGAGCAATCTAAGAAGGCTTGAGTCTTCTCGAAGACGTGAGATAGGCCTCAACTCTGACAATGTTTAAATCCAGGCTGAAAACGTTTCTGTTCAACTCCATCCATCAATCCATTATCCAGGGTCGGGTCGCGGGGGCAGCAGCCGAAGCAAGGAAACCAAGACTTCCCTCTCCCCTGCCACTTCTGGCAGCTGGAGGGGGCGCTATGTGGCTCCATGGACTAAAGCCGGCCACCAGGCACTCGCCCCCATGCCCCACCTCTGGGCCTGGCTCCAGGGTGAGGCCCCGGTGACCCGCATCCGGTGAATGGAACACTGGGTCCATTAATGGTACTCATCATAAGGGGTCTTTGGGCTGCGCTTCGTCTGATCCCTCACCTAGGACCTGTTTGCCTTGAGTGACTCTACCAGGGGCTTGAAGCCCCGGACAACATAAGTCTTATGATCACTGGGACACTCAAACCCATCCGCCACGATAAGGTGGATTTCTTAGTTTCCTCCTTGGAAGCCCAAGGAGGGCAATTTCTGTTTATATGGAAATTAAATGTATTTTATCTGCACCCTTCACTTTTCATCTATCTAATTTTTATTCTTTTTCTTTTCTTGCTTTTAAATTCTTTGTGAAGCACTTTGAAATGTTTTGTACACGAAATGCACTATACAAATAAACTTGCCTTGCCTTGCCTTGAGAATACAATATTTATGAAAATGACACTGTACCTCTGCCTTGGACCATACTGTTTTGAAGTATTTGCTCCACCCTGATGGCCATGTTGGAAACATTCTGGGCTATAGCTTGGATCCTGTCCACCAGGCTGGATTGTTGAAATCTGTACGTAGACATAACGTAAAATGCAATGCAAGGACACATAGTGTTACAATAACATAAACTCAATAAAAAATTGAACAAATGAAAATGCGCAAAATTCTGCATCGGTGGGAAGAATTTCACACATATACATATGCACCTAGCATCTAAATGTCTGGACATCAGTAAAACAAATATTCTCACTCACCTCCAAATTCGTTTCCTTTTATTTACATTTTTTTTTAAACAATTTTACTGCAATATGCTTATCTTTTTCATGTTTAAATTGATTTTGTAAAGCACTTTGAGTTACCACTGTGTATGAAATGTGCCATACAAATAAACTTGCCATGCTTCAACTTATACTTTCACATGAACAACCCTTTTTTCCACTTTTTACGTTTTGTCTTCCTCTATTTTGCCCCTTTACTTTTTTTTTAAACATTCCAGTACATGTAAAGCTCTCAGTAGCATGACATGCAAAATGACTCTTGGGTTCGAGTGCATCTAGAAGTTGACCCGCACTGTTATATCTAGTGCTTATCGGCAGACAGACTTCTAAGTCACACATAAAATATCAGTGTCCTTTTTATGCCTATTCTTCAACCTGTTTTGTCAGCATAATTCTGAATCCTGCAGGATCAATGGATATCCTGCTATGAAGGTCAAGCATGTGCACAAACACACTAACTCTGTGTCGATTTTGCCTATATATGTAATCCCATTTCATTTGACCATTATCTGTGAGTGAGTGTGTTAATGTAATATTTAATTCAACAGAGGGTATGAAATTAGTTCCTGGCCAATCTGAAACATAACATAATAAGACATCCAGAGAAGGTTATATCATAAGGTAATATTTTTTGTGTCTGTGTGTACAGAATTCAATGTGAGGGAATTGATGCCATGTAAGTAGAAACTGCATAAAATCATAAGTCAAATGGACAAAGGCCCTTTTGTTGCTTTACAAAGTGTAGACAAAAAATGAGGCAGTCAACAGAGTTGCAGGCAGTCACTTTGCTCCATTAATATCTTTGCAAGCGACACTTGAAAACCTCCCCATGCATGTTTCTCTATGCACCCTCCTTCCTCTGTTCAGTACAACATAGAGAAGGCATTATTCTCAAATGCATCCATTTTTAAAAAGACAGAGCTGTTGGCAGTAAGTAATTTTTTTTAATTTAGTATATAATGGATTAAATCTTTTAAACTAAACTTAAATAGCCTTGTCGGTAAAACTAAGTGATGTACACCAATAGGATCTTCTTTTAAATTAAGAAAATCATAGCTAAAAGGCTTAAAATATATAACTGTCTGTGTCAAAAATGTCAACAAAAAAAAGTCAAACTAGCCCCTTTGTTACTGTCATATCAGTGGTGAGGGGATGGACCCACGAGCAGGGCCAGGGAAGAAATAAAGGTGGAACAAAAGTACTAAAGAAAAGAAAAGTTTGTAATAAAGTATTAAAAAAAAGTGCTGTAATGCTAGGTATAAACACGAGACACGAGAAAACCAAAAACCCATCTCAAAGGGATGCTTGAGACACGGACAGATAAGGCAGAGTAAAAGCAACACTGCAAACACAGTAAAGCCTCAAAATAAATAAAATGACTGAAAAGATTATGTAGAGGGGAGAGGTATTAACAGAAGTTGCAACCAGAAGAAATGAGCATATGACAAGGAGCACTAGAGACTGAGGAGCGGTGAAGTAAACAGAGACACAAGAGGACGACAACAGGAAATGTACATCACAATAAAAGGGGAAACTAAGAAACTCTATATCTTACCAAAAACAGATCAGAAAATAAACATAACCCCAGAACCCTAACACCCTTAAAACCTAAAACACAATTAAGACTCACAGTGAAGCCAAAAATTTCTTGTTGTTTTTTTGCATGATTCTTTTTACAGGTGTTTTGATAACCTGACCAGGTGAGGGGAATGAGAGAATGCATGGCAGGGAAGAAGAGCAGGATCTCAAATGACAGGAGAATTAGTGATGAAAACAAAAACAAACTCAGTGGTAGAGTAATTACGTTACAAGCATTTTACCAAATGTACTTGCACCATAAAGTTATTCAAAGATATGTTGAAGTGTTTAAGAAAATCATAGGTGTCAGTGTGCATGGTTTGAAGGTGGACTAAACCAGAATTCAAAAATGCTATTGTAACTGGCATTTCGTTTTGCACTCACTCATTAGCCTCATTACCATTCACATTCCCCAACTAAATGTGAAAACACAAATTTGAGAGACATTTACTTAGGTATTTTCAGATTTATATTTATTCATTTATTTGCTGTTATTGTTCAATCTCCTGACTGGATATGTGTTGGATGTGATTGAAGGGAACAACTTAGTTGGCTTAACTATACAAAGTATACAAGAAAAGTGTGACGTTCTGGCTCCGCCCACCGGCCAGCCACTGGTAATTAGCGACATTGGTCGCACCTGCCATGGGCTGCTCTTAAGCCCCACTCACGCATTCTCCGGTGCCAGAACGTCTCTAACCTAATGTGCGAGTCTTCCAGCGTTGTTTCTGCCTGCCTGCCTGTTACGTCCGTTTCGTCCCCGACTCCGAGCCTGCCTGCCCCTCGTCTGATTATCCTGCTTCGCCTGAGCCCTGCCTGGCCCGACTCAGTGCTCTGTCTGCCTGCCCGTGTCCCCGACCCAGCCTGCCTGACTCCGCGCTCCCGTCTGATCCCTCTGGACTGTCTCCCCGGCCTCGACCCCTGCTCGCCCCCGGACCCCCCTTTGGATTACCCTTATCGGATTATTCCTGGACTGACTCCCCGTTGCCGACATCGCCTGCCTGACCACCCCACCTGGTTTGTCCTATCGAATAAACCTTTCGAACTGATCGTTTGCCTCCGGGTGTTTTTGGGTCCGCTCGCTCGTACATTACAAAAAGAGTATATAATGCAGAAATTGCACTGTAGAAATCCTTGTTTTGTAAGAGAAAAGTAAGAAAGTAGATAAGGGTCTAAAGTATGTATGTTGATAGCAGTACTACAAGTGTCCTTATGTGCCCACAGCTACATACATGTGAACAGAAAGGACAAACTTTCAAAATTACAAACTTGCCGTCACTCGCACTGTAGCAGCAAATCCACAGAATATTTGCCACACAAATATTGTTTGCACAATGTCTCTCAGCTGCTGATGTTAAGGATGTTTAATTTCTCGTCACCACGTTTTGCCTTTGTTCCAATGACCCACCTTAATGCAAGAGACTTGACCTTGCTGAAGGATAATGACTGTTTTAATCTTCATTTTGTAGAAAACTAAAATGATTAACATTGTTAATTGCTGGCCATCACTAGATGCTCAGTAATTGCTGACTATCTAGCAATATTTTCTATACTGGTAAACAGACAATTCTTGAATTTCCGACCTTAACCTACAAGTAAATATGGGCAACAAGAAAGGATGATACACTGATGAAGTTAAAGTAGATTACAAAAAAAAGCAAGACACACAATGGACAAAAAATAACATAGAGCTAAATATACTCTTGGAGATTCAGCAAGAGGAATTCTGGGAAAAACTTAAGAGAACTGCTTATTCCTTATAAGAATGTTTAATAGATGCCTGAAATCTATTGCATCAACATACAGTCACATTCTGTAAAAAAACAAACCACAACCCTGTTATAAATATATTTTTATAGTGAAAATGTGCAAAATACATTAAATAATACAGAAAAAAATATAAAAAATTTCTTGGATCGGGTATAGGGTTCAAGAAGAATGAGGGTTCCAACAGCATTTCAAAGTAATATGCCATAAACACACTCAGCTACTTATAGGTTTTTGTTCTTGTTAATTAAGTCTTCATGCTTATGAACAGCATACATTACATGTGTAAAAAAGGATCTAATGTTCAATCACTGGAACATTATCGAGAGGATTATGTATGTACTGCCTTTGCTAACATGCTGAATATATTTTCCAAGTCAATTGAACACTTTCTTAACACCATTTCTGAAGACAGTTGTCCTTTTGTCGAAAGGTTAACTGATGTTGCAAAGAAAGGCAGAAACTACAACATAAAGTCACAGGGATCCGAAGGTTGTTTTGATGCTTCTGATTGGATTTCTCTTTGCAAGCCACATGGGGAGGACACTGATGGCATGACTAAGAATGTGACCGACTATATAAACATCTGTGTGGACAACATAATCCCCACCAGAAAAGTGAGATGCTTTCATAATAAGAAACCCTAGATCACTATTGACCTGAAGGAACATTTAAACAAGCCATTAAGGGAGAAGAACAGGGAGTTATTGAGGAGTATACCAAATAAGCTGAAAGTCGAAACAGCAAGGAGGTGTATAAGAAGAAGCCATAGAGAAAACTGTAGAGTAACAGTATCAGAGATGGGTGGTGAGGGATGAAGAAGATCACAGGCTTCAAGCAAAAGGATCAGTTAGATGGAAGTCTTGACAGAGCAAATGAGCTGAACACATTCTTTAACAGGTTTAGTCATGGAACAAGCTCACCATCCTGCCCTCCTGTCCCCAGCCAAACAGACATCCCACCCTCCATTGTCACACCTCAGTCATTAACTTTCTGCTTCCACTAGCGTGTCTTCGACCAAATCAGAATATCCCACTGCTTCCTTTGCAACCTTCTCCCAATTTTCTGTTTTCAGGTGAGGCAACTGGAAAGACTGAACCAATGACTGCTCCAATGAAGCTGGTGCCCCAGTCTGAAAGACTGTGTTTCACCGGGCCACCCATATTCACTATCCTAGTTCAAATTTGTCGAAACAGTGAATTTTAGCCTCATCAGAGCACTTTTCTGTAATGGCACAAGAGTACAACTGCTTTCTCTGCTTTAAATAGTCCATTACTAGACATTGATTGCAGTTAACACCAACATCAGACCATATAAATAATTCCATCCTTCTGCTTTAGTGCCTCAAAAGGAGATCTAAATCCAAGTGCTTATCGGGATTATTTAACACGGCTTGAGGACACACAGGAGAATTCTGTCAGAGTGTAACACTTCACAACCACTGAGTATAGTCAAATCCAAGCATGAAGAGGTTAGAGTCATGATGAGTGCTACGTCACAGTCTGCCAGGGACTGTAAAGGGAACAGAAGCCCCACTGTTTAATTTCTAGACATGTGAATTGAGGAATCTCTGATCCTGATAAGCTGAATGATTTACATCACTCAGCCATAATGTGCCATACTTTCTAACATTATGCTGCTCCTGTACGCATGGCTATTAAAAGGCAATTTTAAATATTTGTTAGGTCTTTGTCTGCCCGTGTCTGTCCACAAAACAGTATAAAAACTGTATGTTCTCACAAAAGGTAAGTAGCACAAACAGACTTGACGTTTAAAGATGAATGTGGTATGATCCCAGGTTGCTCAGTACTAGCCACATTATAATGTTTTCATGTTGGTGTTGGCATCAGCCACAGAAAATTCAAATGTATTGACTTATTGTGTGACCCATATGTCAAGGTGCTCAAAGATACCAGTAATTTTCTGTGAATTTCTAGTCATTTACATTTAACATATACAACACAGAACAGATGGAAGATCAGTATACCTGTTGATTGCAGAGCTGAGCTCGTCAAGATGCCTTGTGTCTGTGGTGTTATCAAGTTTGGATAAGCTGTCCATTCTTTTCAAAATCATCTCCAACATTTCAGTGATCTTCTTAAGCACACCACGCAACTCCACACCTGGATAAACACATGTGGAAGAAGAAATGCGAGTTCAGAATAAATGCTGGGCAGTTAGTCCATAATGAACACCACAAAAGCATTCCATAAAGCCTGCAGCTCTTTTGGCTACAGTTAGTTTTGCAAAACCTTTACTATATGAAGATGAAAATTAAAGACAACCTTGTTGCATGCTAAATTCTGCAAAATATTTAAAAAGATTGTTTTATGTTTTAATATTTTGAACCATTTAGACATTGAATGTTTAATGTAAAAAGTAGGATTGTTGATCTGTATTTGGCTTTAGTTTCTTGTTCTCGGTTGTTTTAGAATCTATTTGGTGTTGTTGGTATTGTGTTCTTTGTTCTTTCTCTGGGATTTCTCACCAGCTCTTCATTAAACTAATCACATCCCTTCTATTTAAGCTTTTCAGTCTCTTCATTCAGTATCAGATCCTTGCCATTTGCCACGTCTTTTTCTGGTCTCCTTGTATGTTCACTTTCCTTACATATTTCCTTCCTGGTGCCCTGCCATTCCATGTTCTTCCTCTGGCTGGGTTCTTTTGATCACATCAATTTTAGGATTTTTTTTTGTTTCCCCAGTTTGATCATAATTTCATTTCCAGCTCTTGCTGCACTTTTTGTTGTCTTTTGTAAATAAATAAGCTGCCCTGAGTTTATTGTTACCTGTATTGTGGCCTTGCATTTGGATCCCTACAACTACCTCTGAGTCACCATGACAACTTCATCCTATAAAACATTTGGTTTATTGTCATGCAGAATATAGTTTAATTTACATTCGAGCTCAAAAAGAAAAGACAAAAATGGACAGAAATAATATATTTTGTTTATATTGCACCTTTCATTTTTTGTACTCATATCTAATTTCGTGCAAACTTTCGACATTCTGTACCAGAAAGACCATATTTATTACAACAGTCCCAGTTGTATCAAATCAGCACATTATCATTAAGTCTTTTTCCACATCCTAAAATCTAAAAGACAATGGCTAGATAATTTCTCCCTTATCTATATAATGTCTACTTTATCTTTTCTTAACATTAACATTTTTCTAACCTTATGTGTAGAGTGTGAAGGCAAAGTGACTGTATATCACATTGAGCAATTATCAAACAACAAACTAGTCTTGAGTTCACAAATTTTCATATGAGGAACAATTATACATTGTAGCTTATCAGAGAGTCATTTTGCTTAAGGTGCTTCTAATTGAGGTCAGCACCTGGTAGAGAGGGTGAGTGTTGTTGTCCATGATACTATGCAGTTTGCGTAGCATCCTCCTCTCAGTTACCACCAACAAAGAATCCAGTTGGACCCCCAGGATGGAGACAGCCTTCCTGATGATCCTGCTGATATTCTTAGTGTCTGCTGCTCTCAGCCTGCTGCACCAGCGAATAACAGCATAGAAGATGATGCTGGGTACAACCGACTGGTACATCCTCAGCAAGATGTTACAAATATTGAATGACCGTAGCTTTCTCAGGAAATAGAGTTGGCTCGGGCTTTCTCCACTGCAGGACAGGCAGGATGGTGTTGATGGTGTTCGTGCTGGCGAAGTCACAGAATAGGTTTCTCACAGTCTATCCAGTTGGGCGCCAGTGCAGTGGAGCAGGAAGATGATTGTGCTTCCACTCCCAGTTTCTGTTGGTAGGCATACTGAAGATGGTCCAGCTGATCAGAGACCAAAGAAGTGACAGGACCAACCTCTCCATGGACTTCATCAGATGGGATGTAAGCGCCATCGGTCAGTAGTAGTTGGAGATGCTAAGGCGAGCCTTCTATGCTATTGCAACCAAGCAAGATATCTTCCACAGTACCGGGACCCTGAGCAGACTTAGGCTAAGGTAGAAGATGTAATGCAAGACTCCACTCAACTGAGGCGTGCATGTTTTGAGGACCCTCAAACTGACACCATCAGTTTCCCTTCCCTTCCCTTGCACAGCTGCTTCCTCACCTGCTCCACCGTTAAGGTTTGATCACTGTGTGTGTTGCTGGGGGTGGGTAGAGGAGATGGTGGATGGGAAAGGACAGGTCCACAGGCAGCAGTGGGGGAGGAGGGGAAAAGGGCTGGACGAGTAGGGATGGCTGGTTGTAGAGGAGCTCAGGGAGGAGTTGTCTGGAGCCCTCTCATCAAATCTGTTGAATAACAGATTCAGCTTGTTGGCTCTCTCACTACCACCGCCCATTTTCTGGCTACAAGATTGGTTGTAGCCATTGATGCTTGTCATGCCGCTCAACACATCTTTCATGTTGTTCTGCTGAAGTTTGTGCTCCAGCTTATTCCTATAGCTGTCTTTGCTCGCTGGATCTTCACCTTGAGCTCCCTCTGATTACGACTCATATGCTTTCTGTCCCCATCTCTGAAGGCCCCCTCTTCTTCTCATTTACCAGGACCCTGATGTCACTAGTGACCCATGGCATGTTACACTATATTGCCAAAAGTATTTGCTCACCTGCCTTGACTCACATATGAGCTTAAGTGACATCCCGTTCCTAATCCATAGGGTTCAATATGACGTCGGTCCACCCTTTGCAGCTAGAACAGCTTCAACTCTTCTGGGAAGGCTGTCCACAAGGTTTAGGAGTGTGTTTATGGGAATTTTTGACCATTCTTCCAGAAGCGCATTTGTGAGGTCGCACACTGATGTTGGACGAGAAGGCCTGGCTCTCAGTCTCCGCTCTAATTCATCCCAAAGGTGTTCTATCGGGTTGAGGTCAGGACTCTGTGCAGGCCAGTCAAGTTCATCCACACCAGACTCTGTCATCCATGTCTTTATGGACCTTGCTTTGTGCACTGGTGCACAGTCATGTTGGAAGAGGAAGGGGCCAGCTCCAAACTGTTCCCACAAAGTTGGGAGCATGGAATTGTCCAAAATGTCTTGGTATGCTGAAGCATTCAGAGTTCCTTTCACTGGAACTAAGGGGCCAAGCCCAGCTCCTGAAAAACAACCCCACACCATAATCCCCCCTCCACCAAACTTTACACTTGGCACAATGCAGTCAGACAAGTACCGTTCTCCTGGCAACCGCCAAACCCAGACCCGTCCATCAGATTGCCAGATGGAGAAGCGCGATTCGTCACTCCAGAGAACGCGTCTCCACTGCTCTAGAGTCCAGTGGCGGCGTGCTTTACACCACCGCATCCGACGCTTTGCATTGCACTTGGTGATGTATGGCTTGGATGCAGCTGCTCAACCATGGAAACCCATTCCATGAAGCTCTCTGCGCACTGTTCTTGAGCTAATCTGAAGGCCACATGAAGTTTGGAGGTCTGTAGTGATTGACTCTGCAGAAAGTTGGCGACCTCTTCGCACTATGCACGTCAGCATCCGCTGACCCCGCTCCGTCAGTTTACGTGGCCTACCACTTCGTGGCTGAGTTGCTGTCGTTCCCAAACACTTCCATTTTCTTATAATACAGCTGACAGTTGACTGTGGAATATTTAGGAGCGAGGAAATTTCACGACTGGATTTGTTGCACAGGTGGCATCCTATCACAGTTCCACGCTGGAATTCACTGAGCTCCTGAGAGCGACCCATTCTTTCACAAATGTTTGTAAAAACAGTCTGCATGCCTAGGTGCTTGAATTTATACACCTGTGGCCATGGAAGTGATTGGAACACCTGATTCCGATAATTTGGATGGGTGAGCAAATACTTTTGGCAATATAGTGTATGTGAGTAACAGTCACTGTAGGAACAGCACTGTTCACACAGAAGTTTATGTACCCTATTTAGTCCATGAGATTATCAACTTCCTCTTCATGCGAGTCATAGAGAAGCAGAGATGTTCAGTGACGAAGTAGAACTACTTAAGTACTGTACTTAACCCTTTAAAGACGCTATCTTTGACTCTAGCCTTGTAAACAGCTCTAAACCTAAACTAAGTTACAACTCTTTCGAAAGCCTCTTTCGAAGTTTTTCCCACCAAAGCTGGAAATCACTGCAACCTATTCTATTAATTATAGTGTACCAAGCACCCGGTCTGTACTCTAAATTCTTATCTGAATTCACTGAGTTTTTGTCAACTTTAGTCCTTAAAACGGACAAAGGGGATTTTAATATTAGTGTGGATGTTGAGAATGACAGCTTCAGCAATGAGTTTATCTCTCTGTTAGATTCGATTGGCTTCTGTCAGAGTGTTTATGAACGGACTCACTGTTTTAACCACACCCTTGACCTTGTTCTGGTGTATGGTATTGAAATTGAACATTTAATAGTGTTCCCACAGAATCCATCTTTAACTGACCACTGTTTGCTAACTTTTGAGCCTTTACTGCTGAATTACCCTCCACTGGGCAAAAATGTCTATTCAAGATGTCTGTCTGATAGTTCTATAGCTTAATTTAAGGATGCGATTCCATCAGCTCTAAATTCATTATCAGGTCATAAAGACACAGAGGACTCTTATGTTAATTTCAGTCACTCCCAAGTCGATAATGTTGTTGATAGTGTTGAAGGCTCGCTGCGAACAGCACTTGACTCTGTAGCCCCCCTAAAAAAAAAAAAACTTAAACAAAGATGGTTAGCTCCATGGTATACTACTGAAACCCGCAAATCGAAGCAAATATCGCAGAAACTTGAGAGAAACCGGCGTTCAACCGAGATGGAAAAGTCTTGTTTATCTTGGCAAGATAGTCTTAAAACTTACAGGAAGGCCCTCCGTATTGCAAAAGCAGCATACTACTCATCTTTAATAGATGAAAATAGGAGCAGTCCCAGGTCTTTTTGCAGCACTGTATCCAGGCTGACAGAAAGCCACAGCTCTATCGAGTCAAGTATTCCCATAGCTCTCACTAGCCATGACTTCATGAGCTTCTTTAATGATAAAATTCTAGCAATTAGAAACTAAATTCACCAAGACTTGCCCTCAACTGGAAAACTCAGAAACCTTAGAAACAGCTGTAAAACCAGTTATATGTTTTGACTGCTTTGCTTCCCTCAATCTTTACCAACTAACTTAAATCATTTCTTCATCCAGAGAGCCAACAAGCTGAATCTATTATTCAACAGATTTGATGAGAGGGCTCCAGACAACTCCTCCCTGAGCTCCTCTACAACCAGCCATCCCTACTCGTCCAGCCCTTTTCCCCTCCTCCCCCACTGCTGCCTGTGGACCTGTCCTTTCCCATCCACCATCTCCTCTACCCACCCCCAGCAACACACACAGTGATCAAAGCAGAAGGATCAATCTCTTCATCTCTCTGGTTTAAATCTTGTTCACATTACTGCCATTTTCCCATTTCACAGCCAATTTTCAGATAGCTGAGGAAGAAGAAAAAATAGAAGAAGCCTTACCTAGTTTGTTAACCTTTTAATAGCTCTACTTAGGATGTCTTCAGTTTCTGTTTCCCAACCAGATTACCACTTGCCACGTGCCAGGTTGAAGGACAGCATTCAGCCTATTTTGGTCTAAATTGCAGACCCATTTCACGTCCCCGGATTATTGTTTTTGCCTGGCCCATGTCAGACTCCTCTTGCCTCACCGAGAATCTGGACATCGACCCACACTTTGTTTTGGACTACCAAATCTCAGCTTCTCCCAAATTTATGCATTTGGCATTGCTTACGTTTTGATGTTGTTTCTGGATTCTGGACTTATTATTTTTTCATCTTCCCTCAAATTGAGTTCTATCCACCAGTTACCATCACCGTTCTGGGCATTCTTTAAAGTACTTCTGTGTGACTGCACTTCCGGGTCCTCATAATAGTCTCTTCCATAATGTGCGCTGACATCACTTTACAGTCACGTAATGTTAGATATTTAGACATAAACATTTCCTCCAGGCTTTCAGACCTAACGTCACTAAATCATGTTCAGCTTTTAAAGCTAAAATGAATTACTTTGTTTCAATGATTCCCCCTAAAACCATCTGTTACTTGGTTTAAATCACTAGATTAATTTATTTCCACAGTTTTGTGGAAAGACAAGTTTCATTATGTCAAACCAGTGACCACCCACATCTTCCCTCTGAAAGACTCAAACAAAAACATTTCCAAACATCTCAATATCATTATGGGAAAATGTAATAAATTATAAAGATTTTTTATTTTGTACATATTATCCACCCTCAATGGTTACACAATTGCACAGTGCAATTTTAGCAAAGTACACTGAAAGTCACATTGTGTGCCAGTCATCTGGCTTCAACAGCAGCTAAAGCCATCCACCACCGGGCTAATGTACCTATTACAGCCATCTACCATCGGGTCCAACTGCCTGGCTCAGCTACCTAATACAGCCATACAACCCAGGGCCAAAATACCTGCTGCACCCATTGGGCTCACCTACCTCCAACAGCCCTCCTCCCCCAGGCCATTTTTTACTGATCAGAATTTCCATCCCTTTAAGAGTTCTTCGATGATGGGTCTGACGTAGGTGTATGGTTTTCCTTGCCTCACAATTTTAACTTCACCTTTGCAGATTAACTGCAAAGATGAATTGCAAGGCAATGTAATCAACTAGGCAATGTCTTCAACAAAAGTTCAATTGGCCAGTTGCTCTGACTGTCTTTCACCAGAGTTACATTGTTCACTTGAAGGCTTGGCATGTCATCAGTCCATTTTTTACGTTTCTGTCGAATCAACAGCTTTTAAAAAAAAAGTCAGATCCGTGTTTCCCAGCTCTGGTGCTGAGTTAATAGACTATTTTCTATTCAAGTTGTTTGTGTTTTTTGCCTTTTTAATACGGTTTACAATATTATTATATATTTTTACTGGTCACTGATGCCATTTCAGTTTGTTATTTATAACTTTGTCTATTTTCTGTTTATCCCTGAATAAACAGGTGAGTGTCTCTTTACCAACCACTGTGTATTATTCAAACTCACCTCATTCAGCTGGCTAGTTGCTATAAGAGTAAATCCCTTTTCAACATGGGTCTATCGAACAAGGTAAGCTAAATAACTTTAAATTTTAATACATGCTCTGATACCGGTGTCAGTATTGGATTGGAAGCGCAAATATAAATATCGGTATCGGATTGGAAGTGCAAAAAGCTGGATCGGGACATCCCTAATGTGACAGCATAAAACTATTAACACTCATACACAAATCGCATATCAATACCTTCTGTGTTGATGGTGAAAGGAGAGTCCCCTAATCTCTTGGCGGAGAACTTCCCCCCGAGAGAGGTCATTAGAAAACACAGGCTGAAGAAGCCTACTCCGACCACAAATATCCTGTAACAAAGGAGGAGGAGACACAGGAGGATGAGTGACAAAGGAGAAGTTCACCTAGTTTTCAGGCAGGGCATGTTAATAAATATTTTGGGTGAGTACCAGTAATACTTTAAGAGTGAGAGAAAAACAGTAAAATGTGGGAATTCAATATATGTGAGGGTAGACAGCAGAGCAGATAAACATTAAGTGGCATACAGCAAAAAGGAAAGCTTGCGCTTCCCAGCTATTATGGAAGATTGACAACAAGTCATAAAAAAAGATTAGGAAATACAGTAGAATGAAAGGAGGGATTTTAGCAGAGCAGATCATGGGGAAAAGTACGAGAGTCAACAAAACACAAAGGGCATTTCTTGAAGACATAACATAGAGCAGATATCGAAGACAGAAAAGTAAAATTCAATGCCAAAGAACACTTCAGATAAACTAGCATTGTGATGTTATTACCTGGCATCGTGGAAATTTCCATTCATAAGGGAAAACAGTCGTTTTTCATTTCAGGGTAAATGGTTATGATTTTAAATGCAGTACATAGATGGAAAAAGATACAAAGATGACAGTAAAAATCAATGGAACCCTTGTAAAGACTGATAACATGTGCATATCTGTATTTATTTTCAAATGTATTTTTCCATTACTTGTCTGTCAATCCATACAAACATCAATTTAGTTGACCAGGTTAGAGATGTCAAGACCCAATTAAAGCAACCAAATCCAGATCTCCTAGATTAACTAGAGGCTTTGACAATATATACATTTTTATATGTAAAACTCTTTCTGGAGTCCCTCTTCTGATCCAAGTAAAAAACACTCCCTGTGGAAGGCATCTGGAAATCATCCTGACTAGATCCAAAAACTGTTGTCTCCTTTGGATATGGAAAGGAAGCACCTCTAAAAATAGCCTATTTGACATTACTACACTTCTTTTCTGAAGACTCTTCCTTAGATAGCCAGATGGAGAAGCGCGATCCGCCACTTCCGAGAATATGACTCCACTGCTCTAGAGTCCAGTGTGCTTTGCACTACTGCATCCAACATTTTGCATTGCAATTGGAGAAGTATGGCTTGAATGCCCAGCCATGGCAAACCATTCCACAGTATCACTGGTCATTGATAGTCAGTAGAACTAAATCCTGGCTATCTTTTACATTCAAGAGTAGATTGGCGCCTGACCTCCGCCCAGTTAACCATGGTATTTCAGTGCTCAAGAACATTCATACATTGACTATCCTATCTCATCCCCCATATCACGCCGCATATCACACCCTGCCATGACCATCAAACTTAAGACCATCTATAAATTTGGTTACAATAAGTAATATCAGATGAAGCCCATAATGTTATTCCAATTGAATTAATATATTATTGTTTGATAAAAGGTTCAAACAAAACCACATGGTTATTGTGTAAATGTTCTTACACAACCTTGTTAAATGAAGCCTTTCTTCTAAATTAATCAAATTAACTGTAGCTTGTTCATGAAGTGTGCCTGTGGTGGAGTGATATTTTATGCAATCACTGGCTTAAGTATTTCTCAAAGTGCAAGTCAGTAATGTATACATGAATGCAGTTGGCAGAGGTAAGCTGTTCAGCACTACTTTAATAATAATAATAATAATAATAATAATAATAATAATAATAATAATAATAATAATAATAATAATAATAATAATAATAATAATAATAATAATAATATTGGTGCAACCATCAAGATGGCACAGAGTGATTAAAAAAGGTACTAATGTCAGTAATAGCTTCTGTGTGGAGCATGTTTTTGTTAACACAAAGTATATGGGAAAAACTTGCTCATGTAATTTATATTAAAGCACTAGTATGTCATCAGGTTGCATAAATCAGTAAGTTCTCATTCAACTCTTTCTCTCACCACGAAAACTACAATATTTAATAAAGATATTAAAATGTTAATATAATATTTTAAACATTCTCCCCATTTGTTGCAGGAGTATGGTTGGATGTATTATAATGTGTATTTGAAGTTAAAAGTTGTGCATTTAATTATCTAATTCTATTCTAATTCAATTCTCTTTCACATCATTACTATTATGAGATAGTAAGCAACAATCTAGGGCCATGATCAAAGGACAGTTATGTAAAAAAGTTCTATCTATTCTTTTTATTCAACAAAGATTAACTTAAGTTTGAGAAAATGGCAAAGGCACCGTTGTTTGTAAGCATCTGAGAACGAGAGAGGGAAATCAGCTTATTTTTAGAGTGAATAATATTGTGTGAGGCTGTCCAATGACAGTCACCTCCTCTCATATTATTTAAGCATTTTTCAAACAGCTGTGAGATAGGTGATATGAAATGATAACGCATGGTCCTGCCTGGCGAGTCTCTAATTAAGAGGCTGAAAGTAAATGCTGCTTTTAATTGGATCAGTCTGATGTGCTATCTACTGACAGGCTTCCTATACACAGTGACTTAAATAACAGTATGATTTCAAAGCAAAAAGTGTTTACTGGGTTAACTAAATCCTCTCCAGTTTCCAATGTATACCCTGTGTGCTATGTAAAGTATGTTAAGGATAGTCACACAGTAATAATGAAGCTATTAATGCAGTGAGAAATTTAGAGCTCAATTGCCATGCAGTATGGGCTTTAGAGATTTTCTTTTAAAGATTTACGGCCATAGTCTCTCTATCCATATGGAAATGTGGGCTTGTCATTCATCTTGCCAGACGTACAGTTATACTTAATGTTTAAACACCTTTCATGCAGAAACTCCTACTTTGAATACGCAGGCCTAATTCAAATTACTTGTTCTACTTTTTTGGGACATGGATATGATGTCTGCTGAACATACAGGCGAAGACTTCACACAAAATCACTGCTGACAACTCAAGGAAAAAATAGGGGTCTTTGTCTCTTACCTGAAAGGTCTGAACGTTACAAGGCATCTTCTAACCATTATTTTACCGTCGTTGCTTCCAAAAGTCATTTTCCAAAACGAGCAATCGCCAACATTGTTGTTAACCCTCCAACCTGAGGATTTAAAAGATCTAATATTTTACACGTGTCCCATCTGGCGGTCCACAGCGTCAGTCATCTTACTGATGCATAAAACCTTTGAATTCAATTGCAGAAAAAGATGTAACATTTATTTCGAAAGGTATCCTCATGCATGTATGGAAATATCTTTTTACCCGGTCGTCGGGGAAACACTGTTTATTTCGCCGCCGGCTTTGTCGACCGCTGCCGGAAGTGAATATGTAACAAAAATGTCGGGTGGGTGAGATATAGAGTCTGTCTCTTGTGTGTCTCTTGAAGCTATCGTTCGATTTCAAGGGAGGGTGAGCAGACACAGAAAGGATTTACCTTCATTTCGAAGCCAGCTCGATTGAGACAGGCCAGCTAGTTTACTGGTTCACTTCTCCAGAATTGACTTGTTCGCACTAAAGCTGCAGCATCCGACTTACCTTTCAGAAAAATATATTGACAATTACATTTTATGTCCCATTAGCGCGCCTAACAAATCAGTCAGAGTTAATCACTAGTCACGTAACACTAGCACCAGCTAAAATAATCAAATCCTGAGAACAACGACTAGAGTAGGCTAATAGGCTATCAGAACAAAAAGATCCACATAATTGTATTGTACATGTTTTGATGTATTAGGTGGTTAACTCAAATTAAGTTCAAAATAATCATCCTTTTGTTTATTTGTTTTCTTTTATGCTATCCTCTCCTTGTACATTTGAACAGAGATAAGGGTGGCTGCGTTAGAAGGAAGTCTCTGCCTTTATATTTTTTATTATCATCTTTACAAAATTTTAAGTGGATTGTGTGAATAAATTCAACATTCAAATAACTCTAGCCTACATACATACATTTTGTGTTTGACTGCAAGAAATATTTCCTGTCCTTTTATTTGAGAGTCAGATCCCCACCATTTCCTTTGTCCCTATATCTCCCTCTGGCTGACTTGATGCTGGTCTAAAAATGATAACGGACAGATGTTTGGACATGCCAGAAATTTGCATGGCAGTGGGAAAAGGCTTTACCTAACAACCACTGCATAAAACTGTGGATGGCCTTTATCCCAGTTACAATAAAAATTAGTGGAATTGTTGATTCAATGTTTTTGTATGCTGCCTGTCCAGATCAAAAGCAGATATTTTTCAGAGTTGCTTACACATGCTTTGGAAAGGGTCAGTTCAGGTAATTTGATTTAATTATTAAATGTACCATGAAGAAATATTTTATTCTAAAGTAGCCAAATTAAAAATGTTTTTCTGTGCACAGGATATGTCATTGTTATTATTTTCAGAATCATCGTTATTATTATCATTACTATTGTTGTTGTTGTAAGCATGATTGAAGTGCCTGTGTCTGTGACCATGGCTATTTGGGGAGGGTTAACACTAGTGGAAAGCATATCAGCACCATGGACAGGTAATGAGAACAGTGGCACCCAGCTGCAAATCCCTTTACTGCAGTAGAAACAGCAAGAAAGATCAGAGATATGCGGGGGATCT
>JABUIW010043889.1:217083-235852 GCA_013363375.1 Menidia beryllina
CTGCATAGATTTTGCAATATGATCCGTCTTGCTACAAACATGGCTGGATTTTAATTTTTACAGAAGTCAATAATAGTGATTTGAAGTTTACCTAAAAATCATACTAAATTCCCGATACAAGTCTATACTTATAGATACATTGTCCATTTTCTATGCCGCTTATTCCCAACAGGGTCACGGAGGGAGCTGACAACCATATGACAACAATAGGCAAGAGGCGATATACATCCTGGGACCAAACAGGTACAGCAACTTTTCCACAAATATGGATTTTAAAATATTGTATAGATTACTTATTTGTTTTTATAAAGTAAAAATATAAACAGAAAGTTTCTTTGAAAGACATGAAAGTAAGAAAGTGTCTAGTTTGTAGTTATTGTGGAACGAATGGACACAGATGGCAAAGCACAATGCTACAAAATGCTCCAGTTACACAACCAACCATATACTATATATATATGTATATAGGATTTTTTATGAAAATGCAGGTCAGCGTGGCTACCAGTAAAATGAGGACTCATGTTTCCTGTCTGCTATGTACTTTACCAGATTATACGAATATACATTATACAAAATGCGGTGGAAGGAAAGTAGATGAACACTAAAAGAGGGTTTATAAGGTTTCCCCGGAAAGAACAGGTTGTTCCAGGACAATGAAAGGAAGCAAAAGTCAATGTTCAAGTTAGGTTAAGGTGTGGCTGTCAGAGTTAGACGGAGTTACTGGAGATTTATGTATTTAAAACATGGAACTGAATTTATGACAAAGCAAAGATTTCTATTGAAAGATATTCTCTTACATGTTCAATTGATTGATTTATGAAAATTCATCAGTGAAAAGATCTGTATGTTTAGCTTGATGGATGGGAATATATGGAGTAACAATGACACAGTGCTGTGCCAAAAAGCATTTTACTACTTATGCAGTTTAATCTCTATGCAAAAACTTGGTGGGTCTTTCTGAAAATTGGGAAAATTCATCAGTGTGATTTTACAAGCACTACTATGTTTTGTAACTGACAGTATGACAATCCACCTTTTTTTTTTAACCCAGAGGACTAATTGTAGAACCTCTCCAGGTTTTACCATGGCTCATGACCAATGGGCATACCATGGCACTTACCCAATGGCCAAAGGGTAATATCTAAAGTGAAACAATGTGGATCAAATGATAAGATAAGATTGATTAAGAGATTTTATCTAAGAGGGAAGCAAACTATTACACACCTCAGAGTGTGCTGTAAAATCCATCAGAAGGATCCTTTTGTAATTAATCTTTTCTGGAAAATCTAGCGACTTTGAAGAATTTTGAACTACAGCTTGAGCAATATGCTGTTGTTGTTTTTAAAAAAATAATGACAGAGTGAACAAAAGTCCACAGTATAGTTCTTTATAAAGCCACTGTAGGATTTTTTTAGATCAAAGTTTGTTTATGTGCCCATAACTGCTACATTGTTTTGTATTGCATGATTTGTTGTAGGGTTTAGTTTAGTTTATGGTCTGTTCTTGGTTGGGTTTTGAGTTCCCTAGTTTACTATTTTTATTGCGATGTCCATTTCCTATGTTTTCCTGCTGTGGCTCTGTTTACTTACTGCTCCTCAGTCTCTTGTACTACTTGTATCAGCTCAATTATCCCCACCTGGTCCTGTCTGATGAAAGAAAATAAAGAAGAACGTTTTGACCTATGTAAGTCATTTATCTATTCTGAGAGGGTACAACTAATTCCCATTAAATGGCTCATAACTGTTGCACAATAAAGTTTCTGACCGAGTAAAAGTGACTATTTTGAGCTTAATGCAGTGCAATTGAAAATTTCCCCAGAGGCCATCGAGGTGAAAAGTTATAATGATGTAACGGGAAATATCTATATCAGTCAAATTAAGCAGCAGAAGGCTACACATCAAAGGCATCACACAAATGTCCGTTTGTGCAGTTTGTGACTGCTTCATGAATAGCTCTTCAGTCTCTTTTTTCCCTCCCTCTCTTTCTTCCTCTAACACGCATAGACACACAACATTTCCTTTTCCATCTCCTCGTTGTTTAGGTTTTAGTACACTCCCTCTGCATTGGCAAGTTGTCAGGCGTCTTGGTAATTCAGCGTTGTAATTCTATAATGATTAACTCGGACAAGGGAAACGTATCAGAGAGACTCTGAGTTTCAAGCACAGAAGAATAGCTGGGGAAAGGCAGCAATCTTTCACAGGTCAGTTTTGCTTGAATGTTAAAAACAAACATAAATCGTTGTTAGAAATGTGTCTGTCATGATCAAATTGTCAACCCCACCTGGTCAATGTTAAGACAAGTTTTTGATTAATATTGACATTACTGTGTTTCAGTAAAATGCAAAGGTACTGACAATGGAGATCACAGCTTTGGGTTTTCTATGGCTTCTTTCTGCATTCCCCCTTACGACACAAGGTATGTGTATCAGTTGTCAACCTTTATGAATACAGCTAAACAAAATAAAAAAATAAATGCAAGGCATTAAACTCATTATATTCATATCTTTGTCTGCAGAGTTGGTGAGACTGAAGGTGAAACCCACACTATCTGCATTATGTGGGAAAGAGGTTTCCCTGCACTGCAACACATCTTCATTTCAGCGAGGACTATTAATCACACACATGGAGTGGTCCCAAGACAAAACTCCCCTGTGTTCAGTGAACAGTGAAGAAAAACTGACCACATACAAAAGACACTCTCCCAGTGACTTCCATTGTAAATATAAAGATGGAAGTCTATCCCTTGTCTTTAAAGAAGTGCTGCCTCTGGAGAGCGGAATATCAAAGCCCTACAGATGCAAACTGCACTCCAATCAAGGAGTGCCCCATGAATATACAAGAGTGGAATTGCAAGGTCAGAGTCCATGTTTATTTATTTTTATTTTTAAGAATCTTTATTATTTTTTCAAACTGATGTTATAGAAAATAAAAATTCCCTTTTAGTGTTATCAATATTTAACTTTGAGCAAATTGTTAGAACAAGCTCCAACAAATATGCCACAGGCATTTCATTCCCTTTAAAATAAGTGTTTGAGTAGCACTCTGAGTAGCAAGTTTCTTCCTTCCTGCCTTTGTTATCAGATCATCAAAACACCTTGAAACAATAGACAGAAATATGAGAAGCATTTGCTGTATACATAAGACATGCGCAACATGTCTTGTTTTTTTGCACCTAATTAGACACAAATGTAAATTTTTGTTGCAGCTTTGCAGAAAGTTTATAAGATATAAGATATTTTTGAATATATTAAATATTGAACTGATTTATTTAAATAATAGATCTGAATAGGAAAAGTAGGTTAGAACAAACAGAATTTGATGGTTAAGAGTACAAAATATTTGCTCAACAATATTAATTTCAACACATTTTTGTGGTCTTCCCTTTAGAGTGTTGTGGGCCAGTTGAGAGCATTGTAGGGAGTGACGGACCCAGCTGCACCTTCAATCGCGTCTACCCAGACGGAGATGTACACTGGTTTCACAGCTTCCATAACCTCTCTGATGGATCTGTGAGGCACAACACTGCAAAAAGTGTGGATGAACAGGGATGGGTGACTATTCGTAGTTGGCTGACCATTGATGATAGCCTGGACTGGAGAAATTCATTTGTTCCTTACAACTGTTCCCTGAAGAGCACTGTATCTGATAGATACATTGCAAGTACTTTGGTGCAGAAACCTGAACATGACGGAGGCAAAGGCTACAAAATTTGTTCACAGGGAAACATAAATATATTTCTGTCTGTTTTATTTTTTTCTTTATTCCACTGAAATAATGAATTTGACAAAGCATATTCACATTGAATGATAAGTTTTAATCAGAAAAGTAAGGTACTAAAACCGGTTTGTTTTGTTTGTTAATTTGTTTTTTGTATATCTTTCTTTCTTTGATTACACAATCAACAGAGCTTCAGATTAAGAGCAGCAGAGAAAACACTAACAAGAAGCACAGTTCTATATAAAGCAAACATTCCGTTTGGCGACTTGTTTGGTTCATCCCTAAGCTACATGTTTGAGGAGTAATTATTGCAAAAAAATAACCTACCTGCAGATATGTACATAATCATTTTTCTTTCAGAAAACCAAAATTCTATGAGTTTGAAAAGAAAATTAAATAAGAAGAAAACACAATAAACATTAACAGTTCTGTCCATGGATAGTTGCTGCCCTCTGGTGAACTATTTTGTAATTACCTGACATAATAATATTCGCATACCTTTTATTCAAATCCAACATGCAGTCATTGTGAGCACAAGACAAATATGAATATTTTCACCCTGTGACAGACCGACAATCTGTCAAGTTTGTACCCTGCTTCATGGCTAGTAACAACTATTGGCTCTACCACACTCAAGACTCTATTTGGACTTTGCAGGTATAGAAAATGTATAGTATGATGTTCATCTTTTCCTGATCAAGCTCTTGTGGCTTACTGCCAGGGGTAAAAGCCATCTTCAATGGAAAGGTCCTGCCTTCTTTACATCTCAGAGCTTCCTCATCCACACATCAGAGCTTTCTCAAAGAGTACCTCTTTGCTACTGAAATGATTACATTTAACTTATACTGCTTACACTGATCAATGATTTACGAGAGCCAAATAACCATGCTAACTAAATGTAGTTTTAACCTTTTTTTGTTGGAATAATTACACTGTTGTGTTTCATCATCTTAAGGTTGATTTTTTTTGTGTCGGATGTCAAAGAATAGAATATCGATGAAATCATTCGAAATTCTCGTTACAGTTAATCCCTATCCCAAACATTTTTTGATAATCAAAAGAATATTTCAATCAAGTTCATGGAATTTCAGGAATTTTTGGTGATGAGATTTATGGTTTTCAATGACAGCTGTAAATGATTCACGTCAGGAAAAAGTGTAGCATTCATGAAAATTTACATTAATCCATTAGACATTTCTTTTTTTATGCTTATTTTATATCCTTGTGGTACTATAATGTGATCTTTTTATTTAATTATTTGGCATATAAGTTTATGAAACAGTTAAATGAATAAAGTTCAATTTATATGAGTCTGCATGAGTCTGGAAGACGTACCTATTTTATTTTCACAGGACATTCACTCCAGAGAGTGTTCAAAGTCCTTGGTGTTGGAGGACTGCAATTGAGTGAAGCCTCCAAGAACATTCTTGAGGCCGCAGAAAAGGCCTCACAGTGGCTGTGGATCTGTAGGGGGGATCTGTTGTGTGCTACTTGGACATAAGCCGAGGAGTGATTGCCCCCAACTGGGTCGCCCGGTTGAGGCTGTCTGATTATTAAAGACCCGAAACTCCCCGTGACTCCAGGTCAATCACTGATGATGTGTCCAAGTATCTAAGGTGTATTAAAGTTCTAGAACTTGAAATTAAGTCCTGACTGCACCGTAAAGGTGACTGTGCATTCTTCTGTATTTCAACTACATATTTTACCTCAGATAGGACAAAGATACAAAGAAAATCTAACGCATAATCTGAGTAAGGGGAGTTTAATACTTTTGAATTCTTACCAGGCATTGTCAATGGTAAGACATAATTCTTGAAATCCAAACAAAACAAACTAAAAGAAAAAAAAACCTGAATTAACTTCAAAGTATCTACTGTACAAATATGTTTATAAAAAACTACAAATAGAATAACATTTGTGAAGATAAAGTTGTCACATTATGAAATTGAATATATTAAAAATAATGTCATAAAAAAAGATTTAATAAATAAAAGCTGTTATCAAGATCTGGTGTGACCAGCTTGACATGCTCATGCTCTTACTTTGCAGAAGCAGCTACAATAGGATGCCAAGGCGCTGGTTATAGCTGAAGTAGTAGCTAATAACTATAATGATAACCTGTTTGCTGAATTAGCATTTGCTCCCCACAAAAATTGCGCAGCTGCTTAGCAGCATATAATATGATTATGTAACTTGTCTAGCTCCCTCTGGCAACTAAAGTGTCAGCTGCATGCCATTTCTAATTGCCACTCCCAGGAACCAATCTTTTGCCCTAATTTCTTCCAAATCTGGTTCTTTCTTTCTAAATAGAAACATTGGCACAATTTTTTCAAAGTTCCAAAAGATTATTTTTTTACACTGATGTACCAAAAGAGGAAGCATTTCCTTATATTTGTGAAAAAGATACCAAAGTATAACTTCACAATATACTCAGCATTCCTTATTTTAAGACAAGGGGAAGAAGACTTTTCTTTCTTGTGAGAGTTAAAATAAGATAAATGGATTAGTTTACTGTCGCAATATTGGCACTTTATTCTTATAATATTACGACTTTGTTGTCATAATATTACAGCTTTATTCTCATTTTCTTTGAAGATAATAAGAGTTATCTTAGTATTGCAACCACAAGGTGGTAACAGATACAAACATAACTGATCTAATGTGGAAAACAACTTTATTTCAAGCCACATTCATGCTGATAATAAATAGGGTCCCATGTCATTTCATCCAAGCAAATTAGTAATAGCAATTAGTAATCAACTTAAATTTAATTTTCAGTATTTTACTCATATTTCTTGTTACCCATACAAGATCATCAAGATCACTGGTTTGTCACCTTTCTGGGTTTCTGTCACCGATGAAGCAAGTTATCGTTTTTGTCAGGAATCCTTCTGCTTTGTTACATCACCTCTGTGTTTGAAGTGTTGTTCCGTGAGCGCCTGGGCAAAGTACAGATGAAGAGGTGTTTGGTCAATTCACTGTTATATGACTCTATTTGGGGCTTTGGGTCATGTTCCTATGGCAACTGAGAGGTTTCTCACTGTGTGCATTGACTTAATTTGTGTGTGTCTGCGCATCTGACAAATTATTCTGGTTGACTGTTATCTCCTCTCAGCGAGGTTTACATTATCGCTTTGGCAGCCAGGTGGTTGCTGTACAGGTGAGTGACCACAGTCAGACATCCCATTCCTATTCCCAGCGAGAGGGGAAAAACAGAAGAAGCTGACTGGCAGAAGCTGTGATGGATGATGGATGCATAGAATAGAAATGAGAAAAAGATAAGAACAGGGGGAAGGGAAGATAAAGGACATATAATGAACAATTACCAGTTATCTATTTGAAGCAGCGATAGCCTGTTACCCAACTTTATGGCAAATGGAAGTCGGTTTAAGAATAATTTCCCTGAGAGCTGATGTAGACAAGGCTGCTCTCTGACTTGTCTGTTTTTTTTTCTTTTTGATTATTTGTTATATAAATTTGTTGTTATAAATGTATATCAGTCACATTATAAGCAGGTATTGTATACTTACTAAATCAAATAAACAAAATAATTTAACACCACAATAAACATCCATATGTCCTCACAGTCTGATTTTCTATATGCCTTTGTTCAGAAATAAAAGATGAGAAAGTATATGAAAAGCAAAGAATGAATAATCATGCAGAAATAAGTAAGACATTATTTAAACTAGCTATAATTAATGCTACAAAAGTGAAAGATAAAGGACAAACATAGCCAGATTTGTCAGAGGAAAACTGCTTTTTTCATGAAATCTGAATAAGAATGTGATTGGATTATCGAGGATGTAATACACAGTCCGGGCTGCCAAGATTTTGCCAACCTCTGGTCCACTTATTTAAAACATAGATTAAAGAGAGGAGAGATAAAGTAAATCAGGGCAAAGCATTTGCTTAACAATTGTCTCAACATCCCTCACTCAACCATTTCACTCCCCTCTTGCTACTCTTGCAACAGTTCCATATGGTTTATAATAAACCTTATATTTTGGAACTTTGTAACAGGGAGCTTGGAGGGCTGGGAGCTTGCACTTTGGTTTTGAATGATGCATTAACAATAATTTCCCCAATTCAGCTGCTCGACAACTCAGTTTGACAGTCACCAAAACGATTGAATTGAGTTTCAACAGACCCTCTTGCTATTATATCACAGCTGGATCAAGAAACACTATTCCGCAGCGCTGCCACCAGACATACAAAAGTGGATGATGATGTGTTGTGAGTTGGCAGGCATTTCAACTGGGCCATCACGTCTGAAGAGTCCAAACCTCCTGCCATAATCGAAAAAGATCTTCACATTGCATATCCATAAAGGAGTATGTCTTGGTGGTAGGAACCCACAAATATTGGATTCCTGGTTCTGGGGCCTTGATCAAAGGCATTATGTCAAGGTATGATCTGCAGAGCACATGATGGCGCTGCAGTCCATCAGCAAATGCCTAAGCGGAGTGACTCCCGAGAAACCCCCATTTAGCTTTGTTAGAGTAGACTATTTTGGTCCATTTAAAGTGAAGTGTGGGAGTCTTATAAAGAGGTAAGGAGTTGTCTTCAAATGTTTGGGAGTTCATATTGAGGTCTCCTCACTCTTGGCACAGACTGTTTCATTAACACCTTACGATGTTTCACAGCAAGAAATAGCCTGGTTCAAGACCTGCGCTGCAATAGTGGTACCAACTTTGTGGGCACTGAATGTGATTGAGACGAGCCATGAAAGAATGGAATCAGGAAAAGATCTCTGATGTGCTACTGTTGAAGGGAGTGAGATGGATCTTTTGTCCTTCAACTGGGTCCCATCATGGTGGAACTTCGGTGAGGTTTTGTTTGTTCCGTCCGAACATTCCTTAATTACACTCTACACACATAGCATTTGGACGAGGAAGGACTCTCAACTACTCTATGTGAAGTGTTGTCAATCTACAAAAGTAGACCTATTACATTGGAATCTGTCTAAACCTGTTGCTAGATAGATTTCTATAAACAGATAGACTTCCCATATTATTATTATAGTATGAAGATCAGAGTGCACATGTTTAACAACTAAAAAGCACTATGAAAAATGGCTCTCAAAATGTTACAGCTCACCAAAGCTTAGGGGCAACCATGCAAACATCTCCTATTAAAGAAGGATAGTTAGAGTCTTATAAATGTAAATGAGCTTGTTTTGTCCTCAAGTAGCAGAAGCTAAAATATGTTGTGGTTGCCACGAAATGCTGTTTGCTGGCCTGGGCTCATTCCCTGTAGTTGTGTAGAGATACAAGTACAACATATAAGATCACATATCACCTTTGTTTACCCAAGTGGTAAATGTCCAGCCTCCTCTAAAAGTCTCCACATCCTTTTCCTGTGCTCCAAATAACTGTGTTTACCCCTCTGCCTTGTTATCCAAGTCACTCTGTTGCCTCCTGGATCATCTGGGGACATCTGGTAACCACTCGGCCAACCTCAGAGCATTCAAGTATTTCACTCTATATAACTTGCCAGCTCTAGCCATTCACCAGCAACTATTATCTGGATCTCCAGCCCCCCACTGTGTTTCCCTAACAGCAACAACACAGCCACAGCTGCCTTTAGCCAAAATCCCTGAGATTGACTCTACACCACCCAGCCCCTGGATGTATTATCCCTGAACAATCTCACTTTGCACATTCTCAACATTTAACAAAATTTAGCTATCTCTTTCTCTCCTGACAGTTTTAACAAAACCATGACACTGTGAAGGTATGGTTGACAGAATAAATACTAAGCAACATTGACTGAGGTTCAGACTAATCCAAGAGGGCTTGCACAGGATTTTTCATTAGACACACGCCCACTAAAACACTCTTTAATTTTTTATTGTCATCAATTCATTAAGTGAAGGGGACACTGGTGTTGTCAAATCAGAGGGCCAATCAGACGTGGTCACAAAATCCAGTCTATTATATGGGGCATTGTTGGCCAAAGAAGATTTCAGTGAATTGCACATGGGAATAAGCACTCTTTGTGTCAAAGGTATCTCTCATACTGAGCCCTAGGCTCCCATGCTTTATTTATGACCTGAAGAAATGACACATGTATGCACAAATGATTTGGTTTGTTCTTAGGCTTCTAACAAAGTAACCGGGCTAACTATCAATACCTGGCAACAATAAGTTTAAGCTTCCAGCTTTAATTTTCAGGTCATTTTCTGCATTGATTAATACACATAAGATTATGGGTCTGATAAGGACATGTTTCACTTGCATCGAGAGATTCATGGTTTCACAGTGACAGCTTTGAAATGCAGATAGCCCACCTAAAAAGAGAAACTCAATAATATGTCCTTGTTAGAAACAATGTGGGGAAATGGAAGGAACAGCTCATAATTGTTCATACAGTAGTATTTGACTCAACTGTGAGAGTTGAGAATCTGCACTTAAAACCAACATTCATGAGATCTGCATGTTGATCGTTTTTTTACGTACCTTAAACGTAACTGGATGGCATCGCCCTGGCCTCCAGCACCACTGTAATAAATCTTGGAGTTATCTTTGTTCAGGACATGTTGTTTAACTATCACATTAAGCAAATTTCAAGAACCGCTTTCTTTCACCTTCGTAATATCGCAAAAATGTGTAAAAATGATGCAGAAAAACTAGTCCATGCATTTGTTACTTCTAGGCTGGATTACTGCAATTCCCTGTTATCAGGCTCTTCAAAAAAGTCAATAAGGACTCTTCAGCTGATCCAGAATGCTGCAGCACATGTTCTTACAGGAACCAGTAAAAGAGATCATATTTCTCCTGTCTTGGCTTCTCTGCACTGGCTTCCTGTTAAATCCAGAATAGAATTTAAAATCCTTCTCCTTACATACAAAGCTCTTCATGGTCAGGCCCCAGCTTATCTTAAAGAGCTCTTAGTACCTTACTGCCCTAACAGAGAACTGCACTCCCAGAATGAAGGGTTACTGGCAGTTCCTAGAGTCTTGAAAACTAGAATGGGCGCTAGAGCGTTCAGCTATCAGAGTCCTCTTTTGTGGAACCAGGTTCCAGTTTGGGTCCGGGAGGCAGACACCGTATCTATATTTAAGAGTAGGTTTAAGACTTTCCTTTATGATAGAGCTTATAGTTAAGGTAAGTCCACCCCTGGTTGTGCTGCTATAGGCTTAGACTGCCAGGGGATGCATCATGATGCACCGAGCTCCCCTTTCCTTTCTCTCTCTCCCTCCCAGTGCAACCTCATTCCATTAACGATGTTACTAACTGGACTCTCTCCCTTCCCCGTAGTCGTGTGCTTTCTCGTCCCCCTTCTCTCTCCTCTCTCCTCCTAACACTTTCTGCAGATATTCCTGGCTCTGGAGCTGTGGGGTCTGGATCTGTGTTTGGGAGTCTCCTGCTGCCCCCGTGTTCCTGCTCTGTTGCCGTCATAACTTCTACCATCATCATTAGTATTAATATCACTGCCATTTTTCATCTAGTCTACTTGTTGCTGTGTTGGCTGCCTCTCTCTGCTCCCTCTCGCCCTCTCTCTCTTGCCCTCTCTTTCCCTCACCACCAACCGGCTGAGGCAGATGGCCGCCCACCCTGAGCCATGGTTCTGCTCGAGGTTTCTGCCTGTCAAAAGGAATTTTTTCCTTGCCTGTGTCGCCTAGTGCTTGCTCATGGTGGGAATTGTTGGGTTTCTGTAATTAACTTCAGAGTAGGGTCTGACCTGCTCTGTTTGGAAAGCGCTGTGAGACAACTGTTGTTGTGATGTGGCGCTATATAAATAAAATTGAATTGAATTGAATTAAAACCTCAAAGAGTTCATGCGTGATATTTGTCCCCCCCCCATTAACACTAAACATTCCTCTACAGGAGAGACACCACTATCCATCCATGCTTCCATCACATGCTTCAGTCAATGACAGAGTAACACCCTAAATCAGTGCCATCCATCCATTATCGTAACCATTTATTCCCTAAAAGGTTGCAGGGGGGACTGGAGCCTATCCCAGTGGTCAATAGGCAGGGTACACCCTGTCCACCAGTCCATCGCAAGGCCACACAGAGACACACAAGGACAAACAATCACACACACTCACACTCACTCCTATGGGCAATTTGGAATGTCCAATCAACCTAACATTTTTAAGATTTTGTTGGCTCTAGTGGCCTTTAATGACAGTAGCTTGACAGGAAAGGGGGCAGAGATAGAGAGGGGGAGACCTGTGGGAAAGGGCCGTGGGCCAGATTCGAACCCAGGACACCCGCTTGTGAGCGGAGGCTCCGCATATGGGCCGCCCGCTCTAGCCATTAGGCTACGCTGCGGCCCACATGCAGGTTTTTTAACTGTAGCAGGAAGTCGGAGAACATACAATATCCACACAGAAAGGTCCTGGTTCCCCCAGGGACTCAAACCCATAACCCTCTTGCTGTGAGGCGACCCACCGTACCGCCTACCCTAAATAAGTCTATGTCAAAAATTTTACTACTTATACTTATACTACTTATACTTATAATACAGTATTAATGCCAAGGCAGTCAAAGTAGTTTTGGTAGATCATTGGGGCCAAACACGTTAAAGGACACTTGATACTTTTCATTGCTTTAATGTTGCAGTTGTAGTTGGGATTGATTTATTGTAATTTAGTTACAATGGACCTTCAGTACTTTGTATTATTAATTAGGTACAGTGGGGGGCATCCTGAAGAGGCTATTTGTAATTCTAAAAAACCTGGAGACACCACCAAAGTCACCAGTTGATTCTATTATTGAATCTTCACCAGTGGCGAAAGGAACAGTATCACGGCTGTACAATAAAATATTCTAAATGGAGGGTGCCTCATTATCAATAATCAAAGAACATTGGGAAAAAGATATGGATACAGCTTTAACTGAAGAACAATTGTCTGACATACAGAATTTTTCCTCCATCTGTGCAAGGCATAGGCTTATTCAATTTAAGATTGTACACAAAATATTCCCTGATGTTAATACTATTTGTGTAAGGTGTAAACAAGGATGTGCTGCTCTCTACCACATGTTTTGATCGTGTCCAAGCCTGATAGTATTCTGGTCTTCAATTTTTTAAGTTTATTCAGCAGTTTCTGGTACTACGATTCACCCATGCCCTTTCATTTGTTTATCAATTAACAATATTTCCCTTAGAAAACCACAATTGAACTGTATGGCCTTCTCCTCCCTCCTGGCACGTCGGCTTATTCTTTTAAATTGGAAAAACAAGCGCCCCTCTTCGTTTGGCAGATGGATATGTGATATATGTTTTTCTTAAAAATGTAAAAATATAAATGGATCAGTTTGATATGACATAGCGTCCATTTATTACCACTGTAAAACTATTATCTCTGCATTTTGACCCGAAATGATTTATTAAATGTCGTTTTGACAACCACTCTAGACTTTTTGGTTTTGTTTCTCTCTTTTTTTCTTTTATTTTGCTTTGTGTGACTATGAGTTTTTTTTGTTTATCAATTTTCCCCTGTATTAAATGATTGGCTTTCTTCATTTTGTGTACATCTTTTAAAAAGCTCTATAGATAGAAAATGCATATATCTGAACAAGACCATTAATGTTTTATGGTTGCGCCTGGGAATGAGGATCTAGATGCAGGGCTAGAGAAAATACAAGGGAACCCAGGAGCTTCAAGAGATCTAACGTTTATTATGAAACCAACAAAAAGCACGGCAATGATGGATTACAAGGCTAAATTATGCTTGATGGAAACAAAAAACAAAATCCTGGAAGGGCAAGGGACAACAACAATGACAAACTTTGAAGGAAATGAATGGAAAACATAATAGGTGTAGAGAAAGTAAGGATCTGTCAGAAAGGAATTAACTAAAATAAAACACAGGAACAAAACACAGGAAGCTCAAGAGAACCATAGCACAGGAAACACAAGAAAATCTCAATACAATGACCTGGTGTGCACT
Organism: Menidia beryllina; assembly: GCA_013363375.1. NCBI lineage: Eukaryota > Metazoa > Chordata > Actinopteri > Atheriniformes > Atherinopsidae > Menidia > Menidia beryllina. Next base: position 230,710 of record JABUIW010043889.1, read on the forward strand.
TAGGCAGCATTTCAGGTATTGATATACAATATATTACTCTATACCTGAGACACAAGAACAAACCCGAATAACATAGCTAAAATGCACAGAATATAGTAAAATGTGGTGTAATTAAAATCTTTGTTAGTGAATGACTTGATTTGTGATCATCATACACATTTTGCTTAACAGAAACCTGACAGTACCAAGAGCATCGTGTTAGAATCAATTAATTTTAGTCTCATTTGAAAAATGAATGTGCTGATGGACTTTGTCCCCCTCAAACCACATGCAGAGGAGGAGGAATGATGGAAATCATGGTTGCTAATCCTTACCAGACGCAAGTTCGTTTTGACTCATCTCTGACTGTCAGTTTTTCTACACAACAACTGAGATTAGGTGTATTCATAGTAATCGTGTATCAGGGAATATTGTAAATAGATTTAAAGAATTGATATCATGATCATTTCCCTTACTACCATGTGCAAAACAGCATAGGATGGATACCTAAAATCTAGTCTCTCAGAATTTAAATGTATTGTTGACTACAATGATAATGTGTACAACGTTGGTCATTGTTGCCCCTGTGGAATATAATCAGTAATAAATCTAATCAACCAGTTTGTACTTTTAGGCAGACAACAAGAGAGAATAAAAGAATGCTGTCCATCTAATTTACAAGTCTCAATTATTCTAGAAAAATATTCTCATGACATAAGAAAACACTGTAAAACTAGCACACCTCGTTGAGATAATAATCCAAAGTTTCTTTATTTTTCAGTACCGTAGTCAGGATTTGTTGATATTTATATTTATTAACTTCTGAATTGTTGATTTCATGAACTTCTTAACCATGACATTTTTTTTCATTCGGAAGATGATTTGTGCAATCTTCTCCACTATTATCACTGAATTATTGTACAGTTTATCAGATTTTGAAGTGTCTTTTTGTTGTTGGGCTGTCTCAAATGCCTATCCAGAATGCTGTAGCCATTGTTCTTCTCAGACATAGAAGTCAAGATCATATTGTTTTAGTTTGTCTTTATTGGCCTCCTTATAAATTCAGACCAAAATGTTTTATTCTGCTTCTCACACTTAATTAACTAAACGACTGGGCTGTATCAAATCTTAAAGACCTTGAGACAGAAGGCCACCTCTTTTAGTCTGATTCTGTTAGAGGTTTCTTTCTTTTAAAAGGAAGTTATATTTTTTCTTTCCAGAGATATTTTGTTAGAGGATTTAAACAAAGTGAATTGCAGCCATCTGTTAGTTTCCCCAGTTAGTAGGCTACACATTTTTTAAATGAACTGAAATTGATTGGATTACAATTCTATTACTATTTTATTGGCTTTAAATAGATTGAATCTTTAAAGTACCAAAATATGGCATTTGTTGTGATGTGGCCTATATAAGTAAAATTAAATTAAATGAAATAAGTGTGCATGGTGTATGTCTGATTTATCTTTGTGGTGGTTAGCACCGTCGCCAAAGGGTTCTGGGTTGAAGTCCCGGGGGACAGAGGACCTTTCTGTGTGGAGTTTGCATGTTTTCCCCATGTGTGAGTTGGTTCTCTCTGGGTTCTCCGGCTTCCTCCCACAGTCCAAAAACCTGCATGTTAGGTTGATTGGACATTGTAAATTGCCCTTAGGAGTAAATGTGCGTGATTGTTTGTCCTTGTATGTCTTGTGTGTGGCCCTGCGATGGACTTGCGGACTGTCCAGGGTGTACGCATGCTCTCGCCTATTGACCACTGGGATAGGCTCCAGGTCTCCCTGTGACCCCAATAAGCGCTAATGATAATGGATGGATGGATGTTTGTGTAATATCCAGGCTAGGGTGTACATCATCTCTTTATTCTCAATAGTAAAGGGCTATTTTTTTATAAGGCTATTATTAAATAATAATTTGTATTGATTGTGATCATTTGTGTCACGTTGCTGTAAACATCAGATTCCCCATTGCTAATAAAGTAATTGTTGCAGAAAGAGTTGTAACCCTAATTAAGTTTCTTAGAAATGTATTTTCTCTTTTCTACAGTGCTTTTCCAGTGGAGTACTTGAAAGCAGCCATACATTTTCCATTAATGTGTCGTCGTATACAATTCAAACTTATTGAAATAATGTTTGTCCTTGTAGGTATGCGAAAAAAATCGGAAATAACTGTTGCAAAACCTGTATTTTTTCCGCTCTTGTTAGATAACCCACTCTCTTTATGAAATCGCATTCTAGCGCTTATTTGCATCTCTTCCATCATTGGCTGCGTGGATGACTTCAGCAGGCCAGTCTCTTTTGGTTGGGCGGTCTCTCTCCATACACTTACAAACACAGAAAGGATAAAAAAGAAATACATCAGCTGACAGCATCTTATAAAGAAAGTTTAACAGCTGTGAGTAAACGGCACCTTGGAAAACTGTCAGGTGGAGAAGGTGGAGTTCATGAAGAAGATTCTAATTATCGATCTGGGAATTTGAATGGAAAACCTTTGAAAAACATGGCCAGTGAAATGCGTTGAATTTGTAGCTGTAACTGCTATACTTGAAATAATTTTTGGACACTTTTATCCATTTTGGCCCCTAAAAAAACACAAACATGTCTTTTGAGGTGAAAGAGAAAACACAGGTGCGTATTGTATTTTTGGGAGCTGCAGGTGTAGGCAAGACTGCTCTGATCCGACGCTTCCTCCAAGGTACCTTTGAGCCAAAACACAGGCGCACAGTGGAGGAGCTGCATAGCAAGGAGCATGACATCGGTGGGGTAAAAATGACCGTGGAGATCTTGGACACCAGCGGCAGCTACTCATTCCCTGCCATGCGAAAGCTCTCCGTCCAAAACAGTGATGCCTTTGCACTGGTGTACGCCGTGGATAACCCCGAGTCGCTGAACGCTGTCAAACGCCTCCGAGATGAGATTCTGGAGATAAAGGAGGAAAAGCACGCACCGATTGTGGTAGTGGGAAACAAGGTTGACCGAGACAAAGAGCGCCAGGTGTCTACCGAGGATGTGCTCGCGACTGTGGAGATGGACTGGAACAGCAGGTACCTGGAAGCTTCTGCAAAGGAGAATGTCAACGTCGTGGAGGTGTACAAGGAGCTCCTGAGGCAGGTTAACCTGCCCAGTCGACTTAGCCCGGCACTACGCAGACGCAGGGAAACCTTTCCAAAAGATACACATTTCCGGCCACCCATGAACAAGACAAACAGTTGTATTCTATCATAATTGGGGTGAGGGGAGAAGGAAACTTAAGTGTGATCCAGAACCAACAAAGACATTTTTATATTTCACGAGGAAGAGTATGTATAAAAATACATAAAAAAAATACACCTGATCTGTGAGAATTAAATGGAGAAAAACAATAGATTTAATGCTCAGATGCCTAATGTCACGCTTTGTGGTATAATGTTTTTCGTGATTTTAAAATATTTTTTTTACTTTTGAATTTAAAGTGATTTTTCACTCTATCTAAGCTTTATCAATGGTACGTGTAAAATGTGTTGAATGCTTTTCTCTCGACGTTTTTTGCATTTAGCGATTCACGTGTAGCTCGCGTTTCTTTATTGATCATATATGAATTTTAAGTTGATAAAAGTGATGAAGTGATGCTATGAATGTAAAGTTTTATTTTTTTTAATTAAATGTCATGCTGTTGCTTTTTAAAAACAATTTGCTATACCGTCACTTTTTTCACATATCTGTATTTGTGTAATAAAACATTTTAAATAAAGGTTTTTGTCCATGTTGCCGGTTGGTAAAAAATAATAAATTGATCAGTATTTATCCTAAATTGCATCAGTGCAGTAATGGATTATCACATAGTGATAAAGCAACAGAAATTAGCCAAGAAATTGCTGAGAGGTACAGTGCTGCACACAAAATTGAACAATTCGAGTCTTTTCTAATAATTTCTGAGTCTTTAAAATCTATTCCTTGTTAGCCTATTAAATAATATTTCCTTAAATCCGATGGGTGCAGGAAATCTGTTGCACAGTATAGGAGACGCTTATCCCTGCAGGACGTCCAACTCCGCCCATCCAACGTCCAACTCCGCCCATCCAAGACTCGGCCATTTTGATGACGTCATGCGACTATGAGTTTTCTCAGGCGCAAACAAACTTTACTGGCCATAGCGAATCGGAGAAAAAAGAGAAGTCTTAAAACGAACGATGTCGGTAAGTGAAAAATACATAATTTTATGTTCATGTTGACGATATTACTGTGTTAAACCTGCTGGATGAAATATTTATGATATTTGATGTGACCATCTAGTTTATTGTGTTCATTATTTTTTTGCACGAAAAAGTAGTAGTTTTGTAGAGTACCTTCAATTTAATGTTAGCTAGCGCTAGGCCCTGTTTTTTTTTACTTAAAAATGTTTCTTGTGAAATTGAGTTTATGCAATATCCATCCCGTGATGTCAAATGAACATTACGGAGTGTTATCATTTTTGTGTCACGAAATTTTGCAAGATTAGTAAAAGCCAGTTAGTGAAAATGATTTCGGCTTGAGAAATATAACGTTATTAGCCTGCTAACGTTAATTACACATATCAGTATACTTATTACAAAAGTTTTGACTATGTTGGCGAACAGTACAGCTTATTGTCATAGATAATAATCATTAATATTTTTTTAAACTGTACATGCACAGAAAAAGAAAAATGTTTTGGTCAATGTTTGTCAGCAGACCAGCTCGATGAATCTTCAAATGTTTAAGGCATGTTTAAGCCCTGTAAAGAACCACTATGATGATTAACGCATAATGCATGATTTGATCATGTTTTTCAGCATTCAACACAGTTTAAAGACCGTCCAGCCATTCAGCAGTACCTCAAGGACGGCATATTTAACTGCCCCTGCTGCAAATTCTCTACAGAGAATAATTACAAATTATCATATTGATAATCACCTTAAACATGCTGTGCGTCATGCAGGTAGGGTTGCAGACATGGATGTGGTTTGTTTTACACCACAACTGTGTACAACTACTTCAGTTCTATGAGTTATTTATAAGTGGTTTTGTTTCTGTTTTACAGAGTATGACCGTTTGAGTATTTCTACTCTCATTAACTGATATTTTCACACAGCCTTCGTCATACTGACAAAGCATCCTTTATTTTAAACCTATTGTGAGCCTGTTTGCACTTTGTTTCTTTTAGGATGACATGCCAT
>JABUIW010043889.1:240852-299563 GCA_013363375.1 Menidia beryllina
TCAGTGATTTGCCTGATTATTTCTGATAATTTTTCTACCAGTAAAAGGTACTTTTAGCAGATCAGTGAAGGATGTCACAGAGCTGACTGAAAGCGTGTACTTTTCTTTGTACATTTGCTGCTCTAAAGTATTTATTTCCTTAACGCACTGCTTGAAATGATTGCACCTTTAGCTGAAAGCAAGTGTAAGATTCTCCTGACAACAGAGGCCAGCAGCCAAAGCTGATAACCGCAATATTTGAATGGTAAACAATCCAGCTGTTCTCCAGTTCAGCAAGATTACAAAGAACATCAGTATGCAGTTCCTGAAATAGTTTTGCCTGGTTCCTCTGTATGCAACCTTTACAGAGACAGTTATAAAGCTCAGGTGCAAGTGCCCCTCCACTCCATCAGATTAGACTGCAAAGTTTCCTGTTTTAATTTGAGGAAGTAGCTGGCTAAACGTTTGTGGGCAGTTCCTCTTTCAGTACATATTTTAACCTTCTTCCGCACTGTGCGTTTGCCTAATAGTGAAGGACAGGATGCCTGACAGCGTTGCAGCAACGCAGGTGCGTGGACAACTTATGAATGTATTTATGTTACTTATCATATATTTGAGAGAAACAATCTTCCAGGCAATACTTTTATAAATGTATTGACTATATTGGAGATTTTAGCTGCAGTGATGGAGGCCAATCATATAAATCTTGACAAATATTTTCTGATGTCTGTGACACTGGACTTGGTCAAAGCTCCTCAGCAGATTAGAATGACTCTGAGGCGTTTAGAACAAGTTCAGGGTCCTGGACAGAAACACTGCATCATTTTTTATTAAATAAGTGCGTTGGAAACATTCAAATAGCTACAGTGCAGATTTGACTTTTCTTTTTTGCTTTGCAAATTTGTTCTGTCTACATTCAACCTGAGTTACTTGGGATCCTGTACCAATGTGTATAATATACTTGAAAAAGTGAGAATAAACTGTAAAAATAAGGGAAAGATTTGTGTGAGTGGTCAACATTTTTTATATACAAATTACACAATTGAAATGCTGGTTGGCACATGAAGGTTTTTGGCCTTGTGTTTTTGGTTTCAACTTAAAGACAATTTGATATATCAAGTATTATATTAATAGTCCTGTTTAACACTTCTAGCTTTTTCTTGTCAAGCTGCTGGATACTTCAACCTCAAAGTAAAAACTTTCTCAAGAGCATATCGCTGACACTAGATTCAGCTCTGATGACAATATATTCACGTAATGGGAGTTAAAAGTTTTAATAAAGTGTTTGGTTATTGTAAACGCTTAAAAAGATAACGAGTGGTGACTGAAAGCCTTACTGAAAGTTTTGGTTCAGGTGTGAACCCACTCAACAGAAGCTTTTCTAGTTCCTGAAATCATGTTCCACTTCTACTGTAAAACCTATATTTATACTTCAGTATCCTCACCCAAGAAAACAAAAGCTTTATTTGATATATTCTGCAGCATATAGAGAAATTGTGAAACAAATCATACATTTTCAAAGTGGGACTGCTCTAAAAGAGAATAAACAAGGTTTTGCTTCATATGTGACAGATTACATTTAACTTCTGGTTTTAACTGGTTACCCTGCCTCATCAGGTTAACCAGCTACAAGGTATTTATTCTTTGTATGTGTTGTGATCTAAATGTAAGCTTGTCGCCTCAGTCATCCACAGCAATGTTACGGAACAGATAAGCCATGGACTCTCCATTGTGAATGCGCCGAATGGCCTCAGCGAGGATCATACTGACATCCACCGTTTTGATTTTGGGACACTGAAGCTTCTGCACCTCATGAGGAACAGTGTTTGTCACCACAACCTGGAAGCACAGAACAAAGGGAACAATAATTGTTTTAAATGTCTTCAATTTCATGAACACTTTGCTGAATGGTAACATTCAGCAAAGTGGGAAATAAATAATAGATCAATAAAAAAATGTTTAAAAAAAAACACTTATAAATGTAATATTTCATAAGTTTTATACATTTGAACACACATGGTTTAGGTAATGTTTGAGTGATAATGATTATGTGGTGCCTAAGAATAATGATTCTGAAAATAATCTGAATTCTGATTCTGAAAATAAAATAATTTCATATTTAAGAATTTGCATTTTTAAACATTTGAACACACATATCTTAAGTAATGTCTTTTTGATTGATGAGGACTGAGTGATTAATTAGATGTTAGAAAACTGAACATGAACATATTCATTATACAAACATTTGTCATATTAATAAAAATCATGTGAGGAATTTTTATTCTTTGTTGAACAGATTATCCAGACTGCCCAATGGTAAGTATATGATGTTCACACATTGTTTACATGGCAGATTAATGTAATTGTATTAAATCAAACAAGCTCCAGTTGCCTTTTTCATGTGCAGATGAGGATTTTACCTCATCAATTGCAGACTCCTCTATTAATCTAGGTGCCTCTGCAGACAATAAACCATGTGTAGCCATAATGTAGATCTTGTAGGCACCCCTCTCCTTCAGAATTTCTGCTGCTGCAACAAAATCCTCCACATCATCTATGATGTCATCCTGATGAAGAGGGCATAAGGTTTGGGGGCAAAAGGGGGAAATAATTATTTTAAACAACATAAAACTACTCTCAAGAAACTTGGACACAACAGCAAAATCTCCAATAAATTCCTTAAATATCTTAGTGTGACAAAATGTGATAGACATGTCATATGACCTTTATGAAGCCATTTCTCATGCTGCATTTCTTATAGAAACACCTTCAAATTGCTAAGACTCGTATAATGGTTCTTACAACAATGATGGCGATCCTGCCTCCAACATCTCCAACAACGGTTATAGGTGGTTTCTCCTTGGCCATCATCACTGACAGAGATAAAATAATATTATCTTAAGAGAAACAACTGCAGCCTCTCCTTTAACAGCAATCAGGAGTGACCTAATTATAATAAAGAAGGGGAATAAAGATTTGGTGAGAGAAAATTTGGTTGGAACATCATGCAAGAATCATGCTTCAACCCAAAAAGCCAACAACTGATTTCTCATTCAGATGGGATTTCAAGGAATTCTTGATTTTTTTTTTAATTAAATACTTACTTTTAAGGTCTCCATAACCAATCTATTTTCTTAATTGATCAGGGATATTTGGTTGGGAGCCATTTGTGATCCCAACTAAAAACAAGTAATTTGAGCTAAACAATGCAGTGATGGAATAAATAAAAGTATGTGTATCATTGTCCATGGCACGATTTTGGCATGATTTTGTCACGCATATTAGTGACGATAGGATAGGTAGTTCGATAGGATATTATAATTTGAATACCAAGTCTGAACTATTTAATGAGTGGGGGAATCTAAAAAAAATATATATATAACTAATGTGTTTCCTCTGAAACCTTAATAAGTACCGGTAGGTTCCTGAGTATCATGATTGTTCTCATAATCTTGATTCTTACAAATATGACGAGACTGAGGGCTTCCAACAATCATCATGAACCTCCAGCCACAAAGATCGAAAGGTGCTTATCAGTTAAACATATCAACAGCACAGCTTGGTGTGCTGTTGACTTGTTTTTCCTCATTTTGTCTTGCCTGAGAGTTGGCCTTGAGACACACACAATGAAAGTCAGGAAAACAAGTTTGCACATTAAGGAGAAGCTCAACGTTTTTAAGATAAGCACTACTAGATGTTTCATATGCAGATTTGGTATAATATTTTCCAACTTAAGTGGTGGTGAGGGTTAGCGAATGGGAGTTGCCCCATGACAAGATGGAGGGATTAAATACACCGTCTGGGCTATGAATGACTTAGTATCCCCCAGGAGGAGCTGGTCAGGCTTTCCCTCCTCAACTTGTTGCAATAAGACCCAACTTCAAGGTTTGAAGGTTTGAAAGGTTTGAAAAACTCAACTTAAACATGTCTCTCAGAAGGTAGTTAAACCAGCTGGAATATGGCATGGACATAAAGAGAGAATGAGAAAATACTACTGTAAAATGAGATTTCACTGTTGCATATTATGGCCAGAGGTAGTAAACATTTCTGCATTTCACCATCCCTTGTACAGCAGTCAGATTGAATCAGTGAGTGATTTACCGAAGCACAGCTTTGATGACAGCATAGTAAAATACTGTTCCGCTGTGTTTTGTTCTGTGTTATGTGGAATACTTTTTGGGATGGAGAGTTCAATAATTTATTTAAGCATTTAGTTAAATGTTACACAATTAAGGGTGCTTCTCCAAAACACATGAAGGATTCATTCTGAAGCAATTACAAGTGAATAATTCTTGTATCTCAGATTCAACAAAAGACAGTCTATGAAAGTTTATTTGGCTTTATTTATTTATGCCTTGAAAGCCCATAAATATAACCAGCACCTCCTAGGGAACTTCACATGTCCAGACGTAAGGTGGAAGCCCTCTGTAACTCACTGTCAGTCCATGCAGTGAAGTATTAAAACACAAGTCCTACCAAATCAAATCATTTTCAAAATCAAATGATGTCAAGTACTATAGTCAAACTTGGGAGCTCTATCCCTGGGAATGGGACAAGTCTGCTGGTTACTGGGAAAAAAATGATGGTAGAAAACAAATAAAGACATAAGTAGACACACAAAGATTGAAAGTATTCCGTTTCTGGCTTGGGTTTAAAATCTGAAAAAAGCTGGTTTCAGAAGTAAAAACCTTTCTGAACCACAGATATATACTTCAAGTTACTGATATAAGAACAGAGGAACAATCAAGTATATTGCCATATTACCTAGTGCCTGCCGAAATAGAAAGATAAGAGTGACAGAGATGGAAATGAGGATGATATGAGGAGCAATATAGATCTGAAGAAGCTTGATAAATGTCAGAAACCGCCAGCAGCATTTAAAAAATGACTACAAAAACACCTGAAGCTGGTCTGACATGAAACATGTTGATATCTCAATCATTACTCCAACCTCAACATCGATGTATTTCCAAAAATTCTAAAACATAAAGACACAAGCACAAAATATCTACTGAAATACACAGACTTAGCTAGTATAAGATAAAAAGAGAAAATAAAAAAGAATCCTATAAATTATAAATTTTCATTGAAAAATCGGTTCATAAATACTTTGTCTTACATGGAAGCTCCAGACCAGGGTGTCCTGTGGTGGCTCGGGACAAAGGGGGGGAATGTCGGCCGTCTGCCATGTCTGATTCTGAATGGTGGGCATCCCCATGCATCACTGCCAGTCCAAGTCGCAGCCTCTCAGCATAGGATTGAGCTCTGAGACAGACAAACATACAGCTGTCAAAGAAACTGTGCCACAGAGAGTAGAAAACGGTTATCCAAGACAGAAGAGAGAAACACGATCAGCCCACGTTAATGGCTATTATGTGGATTGTAAACCATTAATGTTTGAAAATATCAACTAAGGCTTGGCGTGTCCTCCCACATATGGTTTAAATAATTTAAAGATTAAATAATTTAATGACAAAAGTTAAATAAAAATCATTTATTTCTGAAAAGCTTTCTGAACATTATTGTATCTAATTGCAGGTCAACAGTCATATGAGGACAATAGGTACATCACTGAATAGTACATCTATTTCTCCATTTTTTTATGCTTTGAATGGTTCCTGGCTAAGCAGAATACTGAGTGAAATTCAACTGGCAGAGGTGACCAGGGCTAAACCATTTTCAAGTACTGAGTGTCTCAGATTTCTACCTGTAGTTACCTCTTAGCAGCTGAAGGAGATTTTGCAACAATTATGGCATTCCTGTAGTCTGGGATCTAAGGAGAAATATTACTCATATTTCATCATTGTAATCTTTGCAACAGTGTGTCTGTTTGACAAACACAAAAAACATTTTTGAATTTACAGTGTAAAGTAGCCTAACCTCCTCCTGGATGTACTGGATGAGGAAAGGAGAAGCTCTAAGGTTGTCAACAGGGAAACTGAAGAAGCCTTGTATTTCCTTCTGGTGAAGATCCATAGTGATGATATGAGTTAGACCTGGAACCCCAAAACATAAACTCAATAAATAGGTATGGATTCAAATAAAGTATCTTGAGTATTTGAAGATATCACAGACATCACTCGGTGGAAAAATGATCACAAAAGCCTTTTAAAAAATGTGAAACTGGCCTCATGCATCATATGAATTGATTGACTAATCATGAAAGCTGATTATATCACAAAATTCAGTGAGACATAAACAATACATTAGTCATGCAACAATAGTTCTAATTAAAGAAATGAACAATCAAATACAACCTCAAACCTGTAACTACCCATTACACTACGTAAAAGTATATGCACTAGCTTTCACAAAGCTTTTGTTGGATAATCCACTTTATTAAGAGCAGTTAAACATTAAATTAGATATTGAAATTAGTGCTGAAGAACTGGCGAAAGTGTAAAGAATGCCAAACGATTTCCATTCTGCACTCAGGAACATGGATGGCAACCAGCAACATGTAGTCCCTACATGCTAGTATTTATAAGCTTAAACTAGCTAAAAAGGTTAACATTGTCTTCATATGTAATAAATTGTTCTAGGGTTTTAATGTGCATGTATGACTTACCAGCTTTAGCTAACATGGATGCTAGCAACTTGCAAACAATGGAGCCTCTTTTCCTCATCTTGCACTGTTTGCTGTAGGGAAAGTAAGGAATAACGCCGATGATGTTCTTGGCAGAGGATGTCTTCAGTGCATAAGCCATAACTAGCAGCTCCATGATGGCTGTGTTGACATCTCTGAGAAATTATACATTGAAGCAAGCATGTGCATTAGATCTCTTTTATACACAAATAAATACACAAGCTTACATGCACAGCTTATTAAATGACACTTTTATCAAGCCCACAAGAACATAATTTAGTAATTTATCACACCAAAAAAGATTTGTCCAATCTCCTGCATGCCAAAAGGCTGTCATTAAGAAAAATATGTTACACAGAAAATTCTCCCTCTTTGTGGCATTCATTGACACAGTAGATTTCCTTGGCTATTTATCCTACCATTAAAGATGAATATCTATGCCTACCCATTCCCCCAAAACTGACCAAGTTTTGTTGCTCAAAAACCTCTAAGGAGGCTTTGTTGAACATGTTTTCACACTGTAAGGGATATACAAACGGTACATCAGAATGCAGGTGTAAGAAGGTATTTTTGCAAACAGAATAAAGAGCCAATAGCATCATCTGTAAATAAATGCTGTTAAAAAATGCCTTTGAGATGCGTCACGTATCACTTTTGCTTTTTAAATTAAAATATGGAAGTTCACTTTTATAAACATGAGGCCAGCTACTTTGTTCTGAAAACATATTTGAAAAGGCCACAGTTTTCACTTGCTCTATTCTTTAAATTTTGGGTTAAAAAAAAGGCTTTAGTTTGAAATAATACTTAAACATTCCTTCTCTATCAAGCTATTGTAGTTTAGAAGATACATTTTCAGTGGATATTTGGGTGTATCCACAGACACTCTTATTGGAACACATAACCTCATGCTTACATGTGCCCTATGTAACTGTGCTCACTTAATCTGCTTCACTCAATACACACATATACAACTGAATCGATTTACAGTTTAAGCTTTATCAAATTAAAGACACTTCTGGAGCTATTGGCGTGGTATTTTGTATGACTGAATTCAAAGACAACTTACAAAACATTCTGCTTCTGTACTTGTTAATATTATTATGTTGTCAAGACTTTTCTTCCAGTTTTCAGATGGTTTCTTTTTTTCATTTTGTCTCCAAGCTTAATGACTGAGCATTGTGCAAAACAGCTGTGTCAGAAAAAGTAGTTAATGGAGTTTAAGAAATAATGTGCATTCTCCTGACTGACCTGGGGATGGTCTGAATTATGAAAATGTCTTGTCCACGGACAGATTCTTTCAGATCCACTCCAGTCTCTGCAGAAGAAATAAAAAAGATTTTTCAAATGAAAAATGACAAACTGAAAAAAATACACTCATTTATTTACATTTAAAGTAGAATCAAGTTATATGAGCATACTAAAGGGATCTACCTGTATTTGACTCCTGATAAACTGCTGACTTGCCCAAATCCACACCTAAGCGTCTGGGTAAAGTGAAACAACCCAGACAGTTAATACAGAAACATTAATTTGTTCTTTTCATTGATACATGTAACAACTGTGACAAACAAATATTTTTCTATGGTGTCTGGAGGCCGATTACATTTAATGCAAAAGTAACAACTTAATCACAAAATGGTTAAAACAACACTCTTATACTTGTTTAAAACACTAACAAAAATGCGAGTAATTTGAAAAAGGTTAAACATTAAGTTGATTAGTTCAAAGAAATGTTAATCATTTTAACAATTCCTATGCATTTCCTGCATATTAATGATTCAGAAATTTACACTATTAGAAAAAAAGGCACAACTTTAGGTCTTGCAGTTTTTCCTCACACACAGAACCATTTTAAAGAATCTCTCACACTTAGCAGAACAGTTTTCATGAAATGTGCTCAGACTGTTATTTAACCTTTGCTCCATGCGAAAAATGGGCACATGATCTCCCTGGTAATGTTTCACAATGTTGCCAAAGTACAACCGTATGAATAATAAGCTCGGCCAAACACCTACCCCAAAAACACCTAATTCAAAAGTAGTCGCTACTCAGACTGAGGGATGAGAACATGTATTAACTTAATGTAGTAAATCACATCCTACTATGTACCACTTGTCTGTAAAAGTACTATGAAGATACTGTATTGTATCATTTTCACATTTAAAATACGGTTAAAGGATAAACCAAGATCACAAAAAAGAAAGACATGGCAAGTGTCATCAAAGAGTTAGAAAAAAATAAGGTTTAGTTCAAAACAATGTCATTGCGGCAAGATTGACATACAAACTAAGCTAAAGTTATGTTCATATATAGTTTCAAAGTCGGTTTGACATAATTTATACCATACCAGTACAGAAAAGAGAAAAAAAAACTGTTGGAAATCTCTGCTTTTTGATCACATGGACCAAGACTTTTGTAAAAGTACAATTTTAGCTTTTCGGTTTAGTTCTTCAGTTCACAACTAATCCCAAAACACTTTTGCAGTGTTCATTTAAAATATTTTTCAGCAAGTTGTCTGATAAACAATCAACATGCAAAAGGGACATGGTCATCTCAACTATGTTTTAGTGTTGCAAGTAGCCAATGCAGGTAGGGGTTACGTCCAAATTAACATTACAGAGAATGGTTTTCATCCCAATTAAGTAAGTCACCACACAGAATACTTCCAAGGAATGTGCATGTTTACAAAGCCTCATTTCAAAGCACTGAAAACATGACACCAGCTTGACTCAGGTCATCTGCTGCTGACTCCCAATTGGACTGTTGGACACACGGCACATAACGCAGACGTGGCACTCTTAAAATGACTAACATTATTGCAGTCTATATCATATCATATATACATATAAAATAGTATGATATAATTAAGGTCATGATATACATGACCGTTATTGTATCATCTTCCTCAGAATCTTACTTACTCCGTTATCTTCTTGGCCAGCTCGGTGCAGGCAGTGGTGGAATTGGCAGAAAAGACGCGGTAGCCAGTTCGTGAAATATTCATTTTCTTAAAACCATAAGACAACTTTGTACTTTGAGAGAAAGAAATCAGAGACCTGTGACCCCCTAGACGCCGAATTGGCATGGTGCCTTTAAATAAATCCCCCTAATCGATAAAATAGCTCGTAGGCGTGAGAGGAGAAACCTGCTTTACAATAACCTAAAATTCAAGCAAATTCTTGGTTCAGATAGCCACGACGAAGATTGATCCTAAAACAAACGCAAACACTGGTGCCGTTTATCTACTCAATATTGTATGTAAACTAAAGAACACAGAAGCCCTCCACATGCTACGTAAAAACAGCACTAGAGTTTGTGCTGACGAGCCTAACTTATAAAACAAATGTATAAGTGACATGAAACAGCCCAGACTAAAACAAAACCATCAGCGTGGAAAACTAAGCTATTTCTTGCCATGCGGCCATCATTCTTTGAGACATCCGACCCTGAGTTTTTTTTTAACTTGAACGAAACTGAAAGCTACAACTAACAATTTTGTACATGGCCGAGATAAATTACACTTTAACCTTCTCAAAGTAGAATGCAAATTGCCACTCAGTTTGTCGTACTGCTATCACAACTCGAAAACATCGCAGAGAGCGTGCGTTCATTGAATTGACAAAAGAGGGACAAGAAAACCAATCAAAACCAGGATTGAAACAGCAACCTATACCACTCACCAATCAGAGCGTGTTATTTGTATGACCTACAATTGAGGCGCAACGGCAAAAAAAAATTAAAGGCATAGTAACCTGCAGCAAGCACGAGCGAAAATGTCTGTTCATCATACTCAAAGTAGAGCCAAGACTAGATATCAGACAAGATATCAGACAACACTTTTTACCATCTTTTTCTTTTTTTAATTTCATTTGCATGTGTGGGACACAAAATTGTTTCTAGCTGTAGTTACCATCAGCTATGTTGCCTATTGGTATTCAAACACCTTACATTGAAATACATGAGATCTGGTGAATGCATATCTAAACCAGACAGGGTTCTTAAAAGCAGTAAGAGCTAAAGTTATTAACAAAAATTGATTTGACAGTTGTACTGGAATTAAAATGTGGCCTCACATTACTAGGTAAAACACTGTTCACTTTACTGAAAATGACGTAGTAGTTGTAAGATAAAAAAATACTACTGTTTGGAGGTTAAACTTAGCAAAACAGCCAACTGAAAAATACAGATGTAGAACCATATTTTTAATGATCAGACTTTTCACTGAACATTAAATTGATTCCTAAACTGACTCGATATTTTACCATCTACAGTTGAAAGCTTACAAGCATTTGATTTTCTTACAACTATACGTATTTTCTCTGGTCTACATACCTCATAATAGGAGCAAAACAAGCCCCAAAGTTCCTCCGACTTCTTTCCACTGTCTTCTTCACCTAGCTTGCGTAGACAGCCATTATGTAAGGAATTATTAATTTTATCAATTTAATGCATATTGTTTATCTTTTCACCCTTTCCCCTGGGGTGTTCAGGGAAAGGATGAAAAAAAAGGGGGGGGGGGTATACAGATAATTATTTAGGGGTTTCCTACCTAAATTAGTTAATCCCTGCGTTGTCATTAAGAAAAAAAAGTAAATTACCAAAATGTCATTATTTAAGAACTGAACGAACAACAGAATCCAGGGGCAAGTCATAAATATGCTGCCCATGAATAACAGATATCTAGATAGGTCCTAGGTCCTGGTAGGTCCTGGTAATGTCCTGGGTAGTTTTAATGATCTATTTATAGACTGATCCCATATTAAGGCAAAACTATGACATGAGACATTAACGTTCTTAAGTTACCCTAAAAAATGTCTGTTGTTTATTTTCCTAACCACTGTTGAGATTTGACATTACAGTGCAAGTTCTCAATGGAAACTGATTCCAAGTATGTTTTCTCTTTATAATCAAGGATCAGATAATTGGTTTTATTGTTGTGTCATTTGCAAACTTCATCAACATCTCTTCTGGTCTTGGTGTACATTCATGGGTGTACAGGGTAAAAATAGGGAATCGAGAAAGTGCAGTATAAACAACCTGAGGTCTGTTCATGAGAAAGAAGTCCAACATTTTGCTGCAAAGGATAATAATCAAGCTTAAAAGGTTCTGTTTTCCTAGTTGTTAAGAGATAGAACAGAATGCAAAGCAGAAATCTGCATTGCATTACTGTTGTAGTAATTCTTTTCAACATGTATTACAAAAACATTTAAATCAATGGGATTCACTATGGGTCAGATGGCCATATGTGCAAAATGCTGAAGGTACAGGTGTTGTCTTTGATTATGTTTGCATTGCCATAGGGAGATAGTAGTTTATACAACACAATAGAAATGTAAAAAAATGCAAAAAATCCTGAATACATCTCCAAGAGGGTTGCCAGTTCGAGTCCCTGGGGGGGCCGGACTTTACTGTGTGGAGTTTCCATGTTCTTCCTGTGTCTACAAGAGGTCTCTACAGGTACTGTGGCTTCCTCCCACTATCTAAAAACAAGCATGTTAGGTTAATTGGACACTCAATTTTTGCTACGAGTAAATGTGGGTCTGTGATTGTTTGTCTCTTGGCCCTGCAATGGACTGGCAACCTATCCAGGGTGTACCCTGCCTCTCAACCATTCTCAGCTGGGATAGGCTCCAGTGACACCGTTGGGATGTAGAAAATGGATGGATAAAAAGTGATAGATTTGAATTGGTATCTGTAGTTCTTCTGTGTGGAACTACTCAATAGATCAACACCCTTAATCTTCAATTCTAATTCAATCCACCAAACCTTGATCCTCTCACTTCCTATTTTAGTATTTCACTTCCTGCGTTTACCATTTGACCCCAAATCACAAATGCAGGCAAAGGTTGTGGGTGTCCTTTCACCCTTTCAAGACCTTCTCTTTTAACAGGTCCAAGATGACCTGCCTCTCTTGGTTTTCAAGCTCAAATCTGCGTTCCCTCTCTTTTCTGTCGGCGTCCAAACGTTCCCTCTCCAGGGTGATCTTACCTACGGACATAAAATAGGAAGGCGAGAATAATAAATAAAGACAACACAAAATTAATTTACCAAAAAATCTTTGATTTACATTGAACTACTGTGCTGTCCTTAAAGTGACATAACTGCAGCATTCATAGCAGTTATCATTCTGATAATTTCATGTTTTTTTATCGCAAATGACCAGAATGATCAACACCTGTGACCACCCCTTCCTTCTTTGTCTGTCAGTTCTATATTCAGAGCTAAATTGTAACCCTTTTAAATAGAAGAATATATAGTGGCACTCTAAAATAGTCTTACTCCTTTGAATCTCCAACTCCTCCCGACGCAGAGAAAGCTCCTCTTCACGCAACCGTTGCTCTGCCTCTGAGCGTTTCTCCAGAAAACTTAGAATCTCAGAATACGTCTGGCAGCAACACTGGCAAGGTTGCTTGGCTGTGGGTGCTGCTGAAAGCTCTGTCATGTGATCACGTTCTTCCTCTGGTTCTGTAATCATGGCAAAATCTTTTTATTTCTAAAGAAACCCTAGCTAGCAGATGATAATGTAAAGTCAGATGAACATGTACATTGAAGCATTAATACAGTATGTCGAATAATTTGAATGCTATATATTACTTGTGCTCCACTTCAAGTTATGCATTGCCATGAAACATTCGTCCACTAACAATACTGGTGCATGTGTAAGATCATTCACACAACCTTTTACCTGCAGCGCGGATTTGGGTGATATCTGGCTTATCCTGTTCTGGTAAAGTAATTTCCCCCATGGCATGATTCCTTTGTTGTTCATCCTAGGAATGACAAATATACTTATCTAACAACAAATGAAAAAGACCAGTGACCATATTTAAGATTTGGGAGTGAAAACCACTATATGTAGAAACATAATAGTATCAAATTCGATAAAATGACAAAATGAGTCAACAACACTGGGCTCTGACTTCATGAGAGTTGCCTTTATTGAACTTTCCACAGCCTGGATCAATTAAAAAAGTAAAAAGTATTATCCATGTTATAGATGAATAATATTTATATTTTGGTTTTCAATTTGTATGAATTATAGTGTTCAAATGCTGTAAAAAAACAGCCAAACTTGTGTCATTTTGGAGAACCAGAAGCAATCCTGATGGCTGAGCTAAGCTACAGTTAAATAAAAAGAGCATTTTTTTACTTAATTTTAATCTCCTATTAGCCTATAAACCAGGTTAGTCCCACTGAGATCAAATGTCCTTTTTACAGTGAGAAGGGCAGCAGCACACATTAATTACAATAAATATCACATCAAAGCTTAAATTGTTTATATAATCCATGTCAACACTTAAACACTTTCTAACATGAGAAATGTTTATGTAATTGTTTTATCCAATGATTTTAACCTGAGTTTTTCTGTGTATAATTTTCATGTCCTACCTATGTCCTACATATGCTGGTTTTCTCTGGTACTCCCTCTAAAACTCTAAATATGACTGACATTATTGTTGACAGTTTTGTGTTTTGGTTAGAAAAATGAAAATCATGAATATTTGCCGGATTTGATCACTAATGATGAGAATGAGTCTGGATGGATATTTGTCTTCATGTCAGCTTGGTGATGGACTGAAAGTACAGTAGTACTAAAGTAATAGTAAAGCACATAGTCACCCTGTATAGTCAGAAGCAGTTTTTTTCTGTTTTTGTTTTTTTTAACCTCTTATGGGGTATTGTTCTGATACTATTGGGTACATCATTTATCCATCCACACCCTGGACAGGATGTGGATGGATGAATGGATTTATGGATGGATTTTAAATAAATAAACAAAGACATAAATAAATAAAGATGGACATTGCCATTTGGCGTTATCTATGGCAGTGACACCAACTGACCTGGTACTTTGCACCCTCCCCGTTGTTTAATAGCCCCTTCTCAGCCTCCAGCTCCAAAACCTCAAGAAGAAGATCCTCCTTTTGGGCATACAACCGCTCCGTTCCAAACCTGAGTTGAGGCAGAAAAACAGCACTTATACTAAATTGGAACTATTTTTCAAGCATAGCAGATACCCTAGCCACAAAAGCTCCTATTTATATCAAATTAGTACAGTTGGCCAGCTTGTTTACTAAATCAACCAACCTGCGCAGACTGGGAAAGTCTTGTTTCTTGTAATAGTCCAGCAGCAGCATTGTCCTCTCCCTACATCTCCTGGCATCCACTTCAAAGCTTTCCTCCTGGAGGGCGGCAGTGATAATCTCCCCTACACGGGCCCAGATTCGTCCTGATAGTATCAATGAGTAACATTACTGCCCATTTTTTATTTAAAAAAAAAAAAGATGTTTCTTCCAAAACAACACATTCATCACAGACGAATTACATTTTTGAACCATGCCATTGTCTTACACTGGATTAAGACTGTTTTAACTTCACAAACCTGGTTCTTTGGAGGCAAAGGGGTTCTGGGCAATAACCTCTCGCAGAAGGATGATGTCATGGCGTGCTGAGAAACGTACCTGCCGCTTTCGGGGTGTTGTAGAGGGGCAAGCAATGGAAAAATCTGGGGTTGAAATAAAATGGAAAAGTTTGTCTGACAGTAAGGTTTCCCTTTGATCCAATCTTATTTTGTAAATCAAAATGCTAAATTGAATTCTCCTTTCATGTTATCAAGATATGTATCATTATGCTATCCAGATAATTTTGATTTAATGGAATGTTTTATGAAAAATAGCCAAATATATACTACAAACAACATTTAGCAGATGTTAGAAATTTTCTAGTATCTTTAAAAAATGTAAAAAGCTTATTTCCCAGCCATTTCCTCATATAAAAAAAGATTACTACGGTGTCAATAAAGTCAAAATGGGGCTGTGTTTTTTTGCTGGCGGAACTGTGTCAATTGACGAGTTGCTGTTAGACGGTGACAGAAGCTCTGTCTCTCTGTGACAATCAGGATGAGCAGCCTTTAGTCATACATCTTTAAAAAATATATTATTCCGGAAGCGAGACAGACGGTCTGCGTGGAGCTTGTAGCCGCTCTGTGGCAACAGCAGTTTTAAAGCTGAACCCAAACGACTCGGAGGAGTCATTGGGGGTGCACGCGTGCAAAGAGACACCTAAAGCAGTGTAAGTTGTGTTGTCATAGACCGCATAGAGCCGTAATACATGGAGGTCGTTGTGTACCTCACCGTTGGTCATCGGCATTTCCACCACCACCCGTTCCATGTTTGTGTTTGTTTCATCCGGGACACGTCTGACGCGCAGAGTACACGTCCATTCACAAGTACAGGTTTCCCCTCTGACGTGTAACTCAAGTTGGCAGAGGAAAAAACACTGAAGCTCGGCTCTTCTTATGACCACTAGATGTCAGTAGAGAACAGCGGATCGTTGCAACATTAAATCAGCGGCAGTGTTCAATGCTTATTTAGTCCCCTAAAACTAGCGAAAGTATTTGAAAATGTAATTAACTAACATATTGTTAAATGCAAATGTAATTTGTCTCTGTTACAATTAAGTGGAAAACCTGACTACGAGAACACCTTGGACAGGTTGGACAGCGATTCCATTGTAGGGCCAGGGAGTACCTGGAGGGAGCCCACACAGATACAGCAAGAACATGCAGACTCCACACAGAAAGGTCCTTGTCCCCCAAGGAATCGATGTATGGATATCTCAAGCATACAAAGGCATATCTATTAACCACTACGATAACCACTATAATAAATATCCATCTCAACCTACCTGTCATGGATAGCCTGGGCTATCCGAGAAATCGAGGATTTGCGGGACAGTCACTCTGCAAAGTATTCACACTGCTGAGCCTCTCTGGAGAGGCAAAAAATAAGGCCTCAACAGAAGCCACAAAAAAGCCACAAGGTGGCTATGGATAAAGAGGGCATACATGTGGGCTAATGCTTCTGGGACAGAGGCTGACCCCGGTCGGGTCGCCTGGTGATACTTGAAAGACCCGAAACACCCAGTGGCCCAAGGTTGCATCACTGAGGATGTTTCCCAGTGCATCTGCTAGATGTATCTTTCAACAAAAGAAGATTAATCTGATAGGGTATTGAATTCCCTCTGGGACCGGCACTTTACATTTTGGGTATAGTCCCTAATAATGTCGCAGATAAATGCTGACAATACTGCTGATGATAGCAGAAAAGACAATAACTGGTTGAAACCACAGCCCCCAATCATGACACAATAGAGAGACAAGGTGAAACATCTTCTCATCATAGAGAAAATCACAGCAAGACAGCAGTTGAAAACCAAGTTGTTTGATAAGAGATGGGCATTAATAATGCATGCAATACAAGAACTCTAGTAGCCTCCACCTTTGTTTCTGTATTTTTCCTTTGCTCTTATTATTTCAGTGACGCTTACCTTACTTTTACAAGTACTTGAGCTTAATAGTACCGTTTTTCTCACTTTAACTTGTAACAAGGTTGAATAATGGTACAAGACTAATGGAACATGGATAAAGATTGGAGTAGAGAAGTATGATGTGGTATGTCCAAGAATGCTGACTGATAATTACAGAGATCTAGGATAGGAAAAGGAAAGGACTTTTTCAAATAAGCAAGTATTACGGCACATATCATACATCCCCTCTGTGTTTGTTGCACTTATGTATATAATCAAATAAACAATAAGTTTGAAAAAATAATAAAAAAAACATAGATAGTGGCACGTAGCATTAGCCAACTCACTTGTTTAGTTTTAGTATTTCTGAAATTCTAAGTGGATAAAAGAAACGAAAAAAAAAAACATTATCCTAATGACTATAAGAATCATTCAAATGATCCATCTATTATCTACCGTTTATCTATACCGCTTATTCCTAGTGGGATTGCACGACTCAGGAGCATATCCCAGCTGACAATTGGCGAAAGGCAGGGTGCACCCTCGACAAGTACCCAGTCCATCGCAGGGAAACACAGAGACAAACAACCACACACACCATGCTGATGAGACAAGACCATTGTTTATTCTCCATCGATACAGCAGCTGGTCTCCATTTGTGGAGGCTTAGAAACAAAAAAGACTATCCCGGAGGAGGATCTTGTGCTTGCTTTGTGGCTGTTTGACACCAACAGTCAGCCAAAAACCTGTTGCAGAAAAGGCAGCACAAATATCAAGCTGCTCTGGCAGGTTATGGTTTTCATGCAGCACTGAAGGATCATTGTTTCAATAGTTTGTGATGTGACAACACCACCTAACAACCACTTGTCAAAAATGCAGAGAATCATATTTTTTCCAGACTTATGAGAAAACACCTAAACTGCTTTACAAGACAAAATATTTCATTTATTCACACAAAGCTGTCAAGTCATTCTGAGTATATGATATTACATGGACATAAAGGTGCAAAACCCTATCAGGCCAGCAGATACACACGCACACTTAAAAAATTACACGTAAAACCAAAAATGTATCTTCACAATTAATAAAGACTAAATCAAAACAGGTAGTTGCAAAAGATCTTCAACAGCCTCTGATAATCTAACTGGAGTAACATGACTGAATTGCACTAGGCTGTTTTACCGTAACTACACCTAAAATCAGTTCAATAGATTTATGCAAACAGCTGATTTATTCCCTCAAAAGAATCATAACTTCAGTTTTAGTGCAAATACATCAGTAATATCACCCTAGGCATACTAACTAACAGCAAGTGATGATAATCACAAATCAGATCTGAGAGATTTCATCAATGTACTCAAATCAAGTATGTTCAAATTAAGGAATTTGTCTGATAAATAAAAAAGCATGCCACTTGCAGTCAGCAGCTCTGGATATAATCAAAGGCTGCTCCTGTTCATTAGTAACTTCACAGCTAAACATCTATCTAGCTGAGTCACTGCTACCAAATGGCTGTGAAAAATGTCTGGAATGTCAATAGTTTGTGCTTTTCTAACAGCTGTCATTATGTAGCAGATTACAGGAATGAGAAAGTAATCTGAACTGTTCTTAGAGAAACAAGTGGGGGAACTTAATAACTATTAGGAGGTGTTCAAAAGTGTGTATGCACACGTGTAAAATTGTGTGTGTCTGTGTATCACAAAGGTGGTAAAAGGTAGTGTGTACATAAAGTAAAGCATCCGTTACAATAACTGTCAAATTAAGTGATGTCTCTATGTGGCAAATTGCTCCCTGAATTGCTCCCTTGCACAGAGGCACAATCACTGATCATTCACAGCATTTAGGTAAAGTGAGTAACACTAATCATCTGATTACACTGCAAAATTCTGAAAGGAAGCGTGTACCTTTGGCAACATAAATGTAATATAAAGACTGCCAATAATTATTAAATTATGCACAGGAGGTCTTTTATAAAGAGTGGGAAATTCTTTCAAGAATGACAAAACCTCCTTATACTGTAGCAGCAGCTCAGTGGACTGAATCAATGCTACAACCGTTCATGTACATTTTAAATGACAGTATTCTTATTTTATTTGTAATAGTGAGTGCACACTAACAGAGGTGCGTCTTCTTGGTTATAGGAGTGGTTCAATTGTGACTCAAAAGTTATCTTTTTGTCTTTTCATGATAAGCGGCTGGTTAGGCAGCGGAATGGCATTCCCGCTTTCAGAACAATGCAGATGGCCTGATTTTTCACTTCTTCTCATCAATTGACGATGCCAGCGAATGTGTTGATAGGTAAAGGAAGTGCTTTGCTCATATATTTGCTCAGTCCAGCGTCTTTATCCTCTCCCAGGTTGAATTTGGACCTCATGGCTTTCTGTATGCAATATCCAGGATCAAGGCAAGGGGAGACTTCAATGCTACAGATGAGATATATTACAGAGATCAGTCTGGGTTTCACAAAAAATAACCAAACAATAAAATAAATCAGAATTCAGTGGTGCAAACAAAAATAAAAGAGACCCAACGCTGTTACCTCTGCACATCTCTGTAGGTCCTTCGACTGTCTTTGTCCAGGGTAAGATTAAAGGATCGGCTCTCCAAAGTACGAATTTTTATGTTGCTGGTCCGGATCTTTGATTCCTGCCAATTTCCAAAACGTTAATAAAACGTTAAAACGATTAAATGCTATACAAGCTAATTACATTATATGCTAACTGGCGATATCAATCCTTTTGTGTTGCTTCGACTCACCACTGTGTTGTTTTTTGGCTTTACAGGAGCTTCATTCAGAGTCAGAGTCAAACAGTTCAGGTCTATGACATAAAGGATTGGGGAATGTATGAGGCATGACATAAACAGAAGAGAATTTTGTAATATTTTTCTCATGGGATAAAAAAACTTGTGCTTTTTAAAAAAGTTGTCCTGAGGTTACTTTTATCATGAGCTGGCCAGAGCAGCATTAAGAAATAGATTTTAAAGACTTAATATTTACCTTCTACTTCACTCAAAGGAATAGCATTAATCTGAGCCCCTGATGTTCTGACTGATATTCCTTTGTCAACATCTCGGCCACTTAATGTCACCTAGAAATATGTGCACAGAAATATATACAAACGCTTAACTATCCAACAAATGCAGGTAAACAAAGAGGATGCATAGAGATATAGAAATTAAACAGCTAATATTGGGGCTTTTTCACTAGTATCTACTCAGTGTGCCTTGAATTGGCTCTTTATGTTTTTTTATTTTGCATTTCCCATTATGACACTCTTTCCAGTTACAATTTTAGCACCTACTCAGCTGGGCTTTGATAGTGACTCCTTTGCATAAACCCTGCCCAATTAGATAAAAAAGGTAAAAACAAACCTTTAATTTAATTATATCTGTGATAATAAACACTGTAAATGCTTAATACGGAGCGCCCTAGTATGTGGCTGCCCTACGGTCTTCCCGAACTGTTGTGTCTATTGTTACTGTTTGTCTTATCTTGTACGGGCTGTACTGAATTTCTCCATTGGTGAGATCAATAAAGTCTTCTTCTTCTTCTTCTTCTTAATACAGAGATCCACACTGGAGTTAAACACCAAGGTTTGGTCGGTATATCATTGCTGCAATATCCTTCATTGTTGTCTCTCATTTATGTCACATATAAATAACATCAGGGGCCAGTCGGCCTGTCTTTCTGTTAGGACCTAATTTGCAATGAAAAGGCACCTATCGAATTGTACCAAGGAATGTAGGGCTGAGTATGTACTAATGAAAAGCGGTAATGGTAAGCGTTCAGCTACACTGTTGGTTAAGATATCAGAAGAAAAAGTAGTGTACCTTTTTGTAATTCATAGAGATAACAGCTCCACATACATCACCAGAGTTCCTCTTATGTTTATCTGTTTGAGAATTAGAAATAATTCAGTTACAAAAAGCTCAAAGAGAAAATACAAACAGAGTAACAATATATTATGACTGAATTTTGTCAATTAAAGGTGCATGAAAGAGCTCAAACAAAACAAATACTGAGGAAAATAAAAATACTGCAATGTGTCAATTCAGGCTAATTCACCTCGAACTGATGGTGAGATGTGCCTGAATTCTGGAAACTCTATCTCCAGGTGGGTAAGGAATACATCTTCCATAGGATCCTTTGCCGTGTTGTTGAATGTAATCTATTAGAAATCATGTGCATTTATGAACCAAGAGATATCTTCAGCAAGTGCTTAGGTTTTATAGTGTGAAAACCACAGAAAATGCAATGTACCTTAACAAAGTAGATGGTGAAGTAGACAGGTAGCTGACCACAGCGGATGTAATAGGAAATTACATCAGATATGAAGGGTTCTTTCGGCCTCCCAGGATTTGCTTGATGCTGAGAAAAGTGAACAATTTTCAAATTTACTTTATCACCAACAAGCAAAATGTAATTTTAAAAATATTGGTTTGGTATTTAGTTACGTTATGCTAAAAGATCAGTTTCAAAGATGTTTTAAGCGACTTAATTCTTTGTAAGATAAATCTTTTTAAATCTGATGAAGAACAACAAAAGAGGCAAAATGCACATCTTATAGAATCAAAAGACCCTTTCCATGAATTCTCTAAAAAAGAACTAAGGTTTTGTTATTTTTATCATCTTCTTTGCACATTTTTTTCCTGTGTTCTAATTATTATACTGCCTGTGTAAGAGTATAGAGATAGAGTTGTGTCAAAAATTTGATGTTATGATGGAACTCCAACTTTCAACTCCAACTTTCAGCTTGTGCAAAAAGCAACCGGCAGGGTGACTGAATGTTTATTTGTTAATGTAGTAATATTTTCTCAATGGGCCTGTAAGGCAAACTACCACCCTGATTATAGAGATAAAAAGTAACTAAACAAAAGGAAGTCAATTTTGTCTTTGAGTCTCAGTCACTCAAATAAGATTATTACTGAATCTTTTAACATTTCAGATGTTACTGTATCATACCATAGTAGCCATATCATGAATTGTGCTGCCCAAACTCTTGATGTTGCAGTTGTACCATGGATCAACATTGCTCAAGTAGGAACCAAGAGAGCAGGAGTCTCCATTGGAATGATTGAGGTTTTCCTATAAAAAGGAAGATGAAAGCGAAACAAAAAAATAAGCACAACTCTGCAAAATAACAGTGGTAAGTTTAAGGCATGACTGACTATGTGGTTTTTGTAAATGCTAACTCCCTACAAATACAGCTAAAATTCAAGTGTTGAATGTATATGCATCTACTAGGTGTTCATTCAGCTGACTTTGAGACAACACCGAGATTCACCCATAGTGATCTTATGTTACATCATTAACCATTTGTCTCATTTATATCTGGATGTTTTGAGCCTGACACAGTAACCGTGTTGTTTTCATAGAGGAAGCTGCCTCACCTTGGCTGGGGAGATGGGAGACGTAACCATACAAACAGGAATGTAGTAAAACTGGAGATTGACTTTCATTGTCAGAAAAAGCCGCCGCGCTTCCCTTTTCCTGCAGAGACCCAACCAAATATTTATGAGAAGTCGTGTGTGTGTGTGTATATCATTTCATTATGAGCAGTCTGACATTTGTGACATAAGCACAGTCTTCTGTAACAAACCAGAAATTGTGTATTCTGCTAATCCATTTCTACCTGAATATAAATTTGATTAAAAAAAGTTTTTTTATCAAGTCATATAAGTATGTGTTGTTTACTTCTATTTGACTTAAAAATATACAAAATATTTCACAATGCCAACTGTTCATGTAATGTGTGTACAGTTTGTGAAGTTAGCTTTAAATTATGTATGTAAAAACACCTTTTTATAGTAAAATAAAGGGATATAAACCATAATAAGGCTTTATAATTTGCAGCCACAAAGTAATATTCCACTTCATGTGTTGCAGTGCAAAAGCTAATGCCATTATTACAAAACCTGAAAGCTGCTTTCAGAGGAGTTTTATCAAGATGACTTGAAGTACCTTACCTGAAGAAATAGTAGGCCTTTGCCAGGCGGCCCACGACCCTGTCATCACCCATGATGACAATCCTGGCAGTAAAGTGTCTCTGAAGCTTGGGAAAGTGGTTCTGCATGGAGCTGGCTCCTGCCCGCCTCTGCAGAGTGACTCCTCTGTTCTCTCCCCTGCTCCCAACTCCTCCTACACTGGGATGGTCGTCCAACGTGTCTTGCATCAGCACCATACTTTCCTTTGCAGATGGTTTAAATTTGATGCCCCCACGGCGTGACAGCCTCATTGACTCTAGCTCCCTGGAAGAAGTATCAAGTCAATTAAAGAATACATAAAGTGCTATTGGACATTACATTAAATGTCAAAACATCAGTAGTCACGTTTTGCAGTGCTCCCATGATGCACTAATGTTGGAAGGGTCTAGAGAGGACGAAGGAGAAGGATCGGAACCAGGTGGAAAGTCCTTTTCAATACCGCTGTCATTGGACATAACAGAGAAGCGGGTCATGTCAGATGGCATCAGGTCACAGGGTGATTCACCCAGCTCAAAATCCTCTTGCTCTTGGCTGAGGGATGAAAACTGCTCAGATGTGCAGCTGGCTCGAAACGACATGGCCAGCTCTCGCCCTGTGAATATTTTGAATATCATATTTTACTTTCAAAGAGCTTTGTCTTCTTTTCTCTTTTCAGTATTGTTTCAGAAACTTTATAAAATCAGAGAAGTATATGATTTGCTAGAAATTGAAAAACACAATCGGATTAAATGACTGTGTTTTAGATTTTATTTTGTCTTCATTTTTATTAGATACATTTTTAAATTGATCAGTTTAGTATGTGCAACTATGTGCCACTGGGAAACCAATAGCATCCAGAGCCACTCACAGATATCGAGGTCCTCCGTCCACAGGTGGAAACTAATCTCGGGGTTAGGAAGAGGGCAATCGCACAATGGTCCGTCACACAATGGCTCTGCAGAACACATGGAAAACTAACATTTAAACATTCAGAAAACAACACTCACATACATCCACCACCACCTCCACAACTTCCACTCGTGTCCTTCCTTTTGACTTCAAGCAGGAATGACTATAGAGTAGGCCAGAACAAGATGACAGCGGGGTGTAAGATTGGAAATAGATATCCATGAACTTAAATAATACACACATTTGACTGGACGGATTTGGCCTTTGAGGAAACCACATACATAAAGTTGACACGTTTGATCTCAATCAGTGTTTTAAGCTGATGTTTTCACAAAAGATTGTAGTCTTACTGTGTGAAAATCTGCACTGAATTTTTTTAAGAACCTAACATCTGAGTATGTGTTTGTGTTTCTTGAAATGAATGCAACATTTTCTCTTTCTCCATTTCTCTCAAGCTGTTTAACATAAACAGATGTGACAGTGTTTCAGAGATGTCTAGACATATCAGAAAGTTGACTTATGATGCAGAGTAAACAGAAAATACCTGTGTCTGTGTCAGCTACAATCTTGTTGTACAGCTGCTGAAGGCGGCTTCTTAGTGCTCCACCATCTCCCCTACTGCCTTCCTGTGCGCTCTGCTCTAGTATCGCTAACACTTCCTGAAAGTAAGGCTCAATGTCTTGATACTTGTCCTGTTCCAAAACACATTGAAACACAACACAGATTGTTCAACACACACACTCACAGGAAGTCAAATATATACAGGCTATGTATTCATAGCATAAAGGAGAGGGAGAGTATGTCCTGCTAAGGCGTTATGTTTGGACCAGGGCCAGAGACACAATGTAGTTAAAACAGGCTGTCAGAAAGGACGTCTCCAGGCTCAAAACTGTAACCAAACTCTTGATGTTGCAGTTGTACCATGGATCAACTAGTTTTAAATTAGTTACAAATATGTACATCATTATTAGAAAAAGAGATGGTCAATAGACAATGCGACAGCTTGAGTCTTTTACATAACTTCAGTGACTCATGTCAAAACATACGTCATTGACAGCAGAGGTGATTCCATGAGGACAACAATCCACAATTACATTTATAGGGTCATTACAACTAATCAAAGTTAACTAGTAAATAACAGGGCATACGGTTAGAGCAGACATACAGAACAGAATGTGACTGGGAAAAGAAGAAACTGAAAAGTACAAAGAGACTAATTAGATCAATTAAACAAACTGTGCAGTTTTACTAACCCTCATTGCCTGAGCCAGTTTCAGCCCATGACACTGTTCTGCTCCCAAAACAGCCTGTATGGTGTGTTGGACCACACTGCACATGTGATCTGGAGGACTTTGAAATCCTCCTGATGTGGAGGTAGAAGCTTCAAAATCTCCAAACAGAAGAGGTATCAAGGAACCGCTGAAGACCAGTGGATCGGCCAAAATAAAAACCCTGTGGATAATTAATGACACCAAAGGAAGACAGTTTGAAAAATTCCACTACTGGAAGCGTCAATTGTGCTGTTTTGTAAAAGTTGTTTGCCAAAGTATCACCTCTCCTGAAAGGGATAGTGTTCATTTTTCAGCCTCTGCTCTGCTGTGACCAACCTCTGGTACATTAAACCTGGTGATAAGAGGAATTTATTGTTAGAATTGTTGCAAAGGTTGTGGATTATCAAACCTATCATCTGTCTACAAACTGACATATATCATATATCATATACCTGATATACTCTGATGAGCCGATGATGGTAATCAGTAATCAGATTCACTGTTTAACATCTTCCCAAATGTTCAAAGACATCAGAATAATGTGCTATTTAATGCAATGTTAAATAGTTGGTGTGTTGAGAATCAATACCTGGAATAATGCGTTCAATTTTCATCTGTTTTGTGTAGCTGAGGCCAACTGTGCAATATGGATGAGGATATGTCAGTAATCTCTTACAAAAGTCGTAAACGCGCTTGTACAGGTCATCTGGAATGAAGGCAGTCTGAAATGGCACAAAAAAACATTGCATGTAATACATGAAAAAAAGAAAATCCACCTAAAACAAATGATAATTATCACAGAGCTGGCACTAAAGTATGAGGAAAAATATATATAGTGCAGATTTAACTGGAACAGCTTCAGGTCAAAACTTCCTTGTTTGTTCCAGGATTTTGACAAATTCTTCTTCCTGCATTTAAACATTTACCGACATTTAAACACACCTAAAAAAAGATTAAATAACAATGAGTCATTCAATTAGTCAAACAAACATGTTGTGCAAGTAGTCAGGTTTGGCATTGCCTCTGACGAACTCTGACCCAACCAAACCAGATCAGCTAACCAAGCAAGTCTCAGGCAGTTATTCATGGCACAAGATTTTGGCAGAAATACTCTACCTGAATAACTGCATACATCAGCGTGTGAAGCAAAGGGATAATACATTTGCGAGAATCCCATCTTTCTGCCTGCAGAGAAAACAGACAAACAGATTTTACTACAGTTATCAAATGTCCAAGATAGCTATATCTTACAACATTTCAGAAAAAACATTTCAGAACCCACTTGAAGGCAAATGCTTCCCCACAAACAATCGTCTGCCATAAAGTGTAATTAAAAACTGTTGACCTTTTCGTACCTTTTCGAGCTCTTTAATAAGCACCCAAACCAGAGACAAGCTGTTGCCAGGATTGTTTCGAACTTTCTTATGAAGTGTCCATCTTAGCATTCCTACAAACATACACACACCCGAGAGATAAGCACATAATAAACCACACAAACACACTGACTAAATATGTCACAAATGTCTCCATGTAGTCCTAATTGAAGTCTGATGACTAAAAAATAGTCCCATACTGCTGATTTTGCTGAATATATGCTGAATTATAGGCATATATTCATAGATTGAAATGTTTTACAAATGAAAGTTTCAAACAACACAAAAGCCAAGTAAATCTACATCAAAAGGTCAGTAACTGATTTAGATCTTTATCAAAACCTTTGCAATCAGTTACATGAAAATGAACAACTTCATATCTCGAAAGTTAGATTATTTGTGCATGGTGAAGTTGATCAGACACCTTTGTTGAAACAGTTTGCGGGTTGCTGGTTGTCCGTGTCTCTTGGCAGCACGGCCTGGACACTGTGGTACAGCTGTGGAGGTGGAACTGTAGGCGAGTAACCAGCTGATGATTAAATCAAAACAACTGCCATATAATTTTCTGCTTAAAAACCATTAAGCAATCCTATACAGGAAAGAAACCCCAATTCTATAAAATTTTTAACTTCGTGTTCTATTTGTTTGCCTGTGTAAATTTAATGTCTGAGGTCAGTTTGTGTGCTGTACCTGTCGGTTCCATGTTGTACATGGGGCAGGAGTTATCCCAGTGGAACCTGTCTGCTGTGCCTCACATACATTTTTGGTCCATTGACTGCAAAAAGAAATAGTAGGTAGATTTACTTACGATGTGTCATCAAGTGAATGATAAAGCACCATGTTTCCTTTTTCTCAAAAAGCAGCCTCACTCAACCTGACTTGCAGTGGTCGACTATTTTTTGCTTTCAGCTTACTGACAGCCTAGTGTCAAAGTACACTCATATTCAGTTGAGGTATTTCAAGCTCCCTTTCTTGGTGCACATGTGGCTTCACGATAATTTCCTCTCTATTTCGCTCTGTATAACACATTCTTTTAGCAAACAAGGGCAGGGTCTTTAGTTTTTGTTTGAGAAGTCTCTGCTGAATGTTTTATTCTTTTAACCTTGGAGAGAAATAAATGCTACTTAGCAACGGCTTCAAAGACTCACAGTCACATCACTTCCACACATGTATTGAGGCAAGAGTAAAATTGTCCATTTTAGCTCAATTTTAAAACACTCACAACACCCCATTAATAATCCTGAGAAGTTATGTATTCCGTGAATCCCAAACTTTATTAATCTATAGCCATCCATAAAGTTGCTTAAATTGTGTGTTCCTCTCATGTTTAAATCACAACAAAACACAACTAAAAGTGTCTAGTATCTGTTAGAATTGGGCTATAATTACTCACTTTAGCACAGTATGTTATAACTTAATCCATGGCAGATTGTCTTATTCCTTTCTAGATTCATATTATTCCCTTTAGAATTTTCTACTTTTGTGTTAAACTCTCTGGCAGTGCCTACTCCTCCTCCTCTCTCTGTTACAGTAGATAGACATCTTCAAGGTCAACAATCACACACACACTTTGTTATCATATTTCACCGAAACCTGCATGAATTAGGAGCCTCTGGCTTGTTCATGTCAGAGCAAATTGGCCAATAACACTCGGTGACGCCCAGCTGTCCTCCCTTTTCGAGGCCCAGCCCAGAGGATAACTGCCCATCGGACCCGGAAATCGAGGCTCTTGCCAACTAAGATCATCCGGGAACTTTGTCTGAGAGCCCAGCGCTGATATACTTTGCTTGTGACCAATAAATGTCATATTTGTACTCTTGATCTGCTCGGGTTTATTCTCAGGCTTCCAACTAAAGAACCACAAACTTACAATCCACACACACCTAAATACATATCTGCTGTTGAGGATGTATGACACCATCACCACTAACACCATCCCACCCTCCCATACGCACTCTTAAAAGTGTGGTAAAAACTACAAATGGTAAAACTTAGTTTCCTTTGACCAAAGGCCCACACAGGTTAATTAGTCATGTCTCCATGATGCCCACAAGCAAAATGCAAAGATTAATATTAACAAAATCACCTGAACATACAGATTTACACACTTTTGAAGTTAGTTTCATGTCCTCTTAAGAATGCAACGTTTGTGTAAATGAAGCACATATAAATGAGAACAACAAAAATCCTCAACAATTAGGACATTTGTGTAATCTCTTGTTGCGTTGTGCTCCACTAACAATGGAATGAACATACATGTGTTTTTTATATAACACTTTTGCATACACTTCAGTTTTAGTATCCTGTTTAGGTAAACTGAACCAAATAATCTTTAAATCATGGATAAGTGAAGAGGGCTTGATGTCAGACAAGTTAACCTAAAGAAGAGACTACAGTTCAGAGAAAGAAAATGTATTTATTAAGAATGAGTTTTTTTCTATATTTATATATGAAATATATAAATACATATCTTCAACTTGCAGCAACACCTAAGATGATGAAATAAGGATACTGCGACAAAAACTTACCCTGTTGCAAAGCGTTAGCTATCCTTCAGTTTTCTTCCATTCGAATACTGTATACAGGACTGTAGCAAATGTAGAGATCAAAATGTGAGAGGGAGCATGTGAGCAAACAAGGGACTATGACAGCCAAGTGAGCACTGCTCATCAGGACTGTTCCATTGTGTGAGAAGGTGGGTGTCAAGCATTGACAGAGAATAATCAAGCTTTGTGTGTAAGTGAGACATGTGGTGGCACAGAACTCACCAACGTTGACTGACTATTTTCCATTTTTATTTTCCTTTCTAAACCCTATTTGAACCTTTTATGAGCTATCCTAAACTTTTACTTGCTGAATTTCTCCCTCACATAAACCTCACTGGGAGTGAGGCAACAATAATCATGGTGGCTTGATTCCTCAGTGAATGAAATGCAGAGCAAACAGAGATGCATCAGCAACTGAATGCAGCCTATCTGACCACAGGTTTCCTGTGTCTGTAGTGTAATCATTCTCTGTCACACAGTTTTGTTTGCTGTTAACCATTTTAGTTTTAGTCGGCTAACATTTTCAGCCATTCTTCGGTTTTCTTTTAAAGCAGCTGAAACTCTGAGGATTTTTTTCTTTTTCATTACTCTGTTTTGTCTTGGCTATTTACAAATGGCACTCTTCAACACAATTTGCCGAGCTTTTGCACGAACACAGTCACAGAGATGCTGATACGGTCTCTGTTTATATTTCTTCCTGAAACTATTAATACATTTCAGGAGGTGACACATACAGCATTTCCTCTGATCTGCCCACTCAAAATCTACCCAAAAAGAGTGGGCAGATCATAGCCTATATTTAGACAAAAAGTCAGAGACAGAAAGATGTTTGTATGTAGAGAAACCACCCAAAACGAGGGTTAAAAAAGGGTTGTAGATGGATGCAACACAGCAGTCACCAAATATTCCAAAGAACACACAGTTTGCACAAAAAAAGGGCTGCATAAAATAAGCTTCAAAACCACAACACTGCATTTCTTGTCTTGAGCATGCATTTTATAGTCACTGAAATATTCCACTGATTTGAAGATTACAAATTTGTGACTCATTAAAGAGAAGTGGGGCACGGGAGTGGGGATTAACATTTCTGAGGAGATTTCGATTAAGATTTGGAGCCTCCTGTTACCCACTTTATATTTAAGAAATCACCTCACCAAGACAAATATAAAAATACAAAAATAACTTGCTGGCAGGATGTAGCAAACCACCTTCATATTATGGTTGCATAGACTCACTATGCTGTACATCATCATCATAATATTACTGGTGTTTTAGACTCTCTGTTTGGGTCATACTAATTTTTTTTCAATGAAGTTCAGAAATTAAACGCTTGCTATTTCTCCTGGTGACAAGTGAGAAATCAGTCGCTAGAGAGCTACTTACACACAAATCAAATGACAGGTTTGTAAATACTTTATAAAATACAAAATGGAAACGCTTACTTTTTAAGATCCCAAAAAGATAATTCTAATTGGATCTGGAACAAATTAATAATATTTGTAAGGCCAAGAAAGCAGACTTCAAATAATCCAATAGACTTCTTGACTAATTTTGTTTCACTTCTTGGTAACAGCCCCAAATGGTTCATGTACATGGTTTAATCTTTAGTCTATACTAATCTTCTAAATGTCTAAATGTCATATCATCTGAGAGGGCCAACTTTGGAAACATTAATTTAATCTAAAACAGCACCTAAAACAACACAGCCGAAGTGTCCTATCATGCAAAATTTCATATAATTCAGGGCAACTTATTTTTTACTATAAAAATTCATTAGAATATACTGTAAGGCCTACAATATGATTGACAAACAATTTGTTTTAAATGAAGCCTTTGCTATTCTTGATACAAACTGACACTTGAGAATGCATAGAGAAATGGAGGGAACTAAATAAAAAATTGTATGCCAACACTCCACACACACATTGTTTCATGTTTAAGCTGAAAACCTAGAAGAAAATAAATAAATAATAATAAACCATACAAAAAATAGTAATTGAAGGTAAAAAACCAAACACTTCAAAGTTCGTTGTGCATTAGTTGAAATTTAAGCTTACAGCTCTAAGCATCCAAGGTGAGTTGAAATCAGAACTGACTTTCACAGCCAATCAGAATCAGAATCAGAAATACTTTAATAATCCCAGAGAGAAATGATTTTAATCATATTTCAGCATAAAATGATCTTCCTCTCCATCACTTTACTGAACCATCTGTGACAAGTTTGAAATAGACTGTAATGTCCCTGATAGGTGCCAAGATGCCAGTGCCTTACGGACAACTTCCCCTGATCTGCCTGTATTTGCCATCAGTTCCTGATCTGAGTTTTGGTAACGACAAATATCTTCCAGCACATTCATGACACCAGTGGCTGTTGCCACACATTATACTGTTCAGCTAAAAACAATGAGAAAGATGAAAAAAGACAGGGGCATTAATTACCAGTCAGGCCCGCTGCATACATCTCAGAAAACAGGAAAGTCCAAACAGCATTGTACAGAAGTGTGTTCATAGACCAAAGGAGAAGTGGATGATGCAACAGGGGTGAAGGGGTGGTGCTAAACAGCTTCATTGGAAATCCCCAACTCAGGATATTGTGTTTCTATTTATTTTTCCCCCTGTGTTGGGGCTCTCACATCAACACCTGATGCAGGTCTGATGTCAAAGTAGACAACACTATTCAGTATGAACGCAAGAAACAAATGGCCTCCACAGGGGACATGAGGGGTTTGAAAAATTATATTATAGCCCTATTCTTATCTCTTTTTAGCTCCAAACAGATCATTTTGCTTGAATTGTCACCTGGACAAAGCAGAACAATAAAGAAGACACCTTTGAGGTTTCACTCTTTTAGCGCTGACGGGTAATAAATGAGAAACAACTTTGGAGTAGCCATTCTTATATTTCCCATTAAAAAAGAAGCAACAGAAGGTTTTATTATATATATTAAAAATACAAAAAAACACATCACACTAAAAAAACTTTTAACTTCATGTGTGTTCTTTTCTACTACTTGCAACCGTTAGAATTAACTGCATGCAAACAGTTAGAATTAGCCGCATGTGAGTAAGCTGGAAAGTATAGGCGAAAAAACAAAGATAATCTCTGACAGTGGGGCAGGTCAGATGTCAGGATAGGGGGATACACAAAAGTGATTTTTTTTTTTTGCCTGTATGAAACTCATAACATGCCACCATAAATGACAACTACATCGAAGCTCACCATATCATTCAAACTTGTCCTAAACTGTCCATAGCACGTATCACTGCTTACTTAACTGTTATATTAGTAAATCATAATTCTAAGGGTCTTTGGGCATGTAATCTACTCATCTTCTTACCTTCCGAATTCCCCCATTCTTCTAACCACATCCTAACCTCTTCCTTTTCTCCCAGTGAATGGGACTACTTAATGCACGATTAATTGATATGGATGAATACAAAAATATGAAGCCTAACCAAGTCGTGTAAAATAATAGAGTTCTAAGAGACCAATAAACATAAATTGACCAAACAACATCTGATTTATTCTTATTCTCATTTTCTAGGACTCCCTAAAAGAAGAGATCATGTACCTGTATAACTCTTCTTGTCTATATAACTCTTAGTCTGGACAACTATCTGGACAACTCCTGTATACAAGGGATAAATAATTTTACAACTAGACAGTTAATTCATATTCATTAATTCATATAGTCATTTTTTATTGTAAAAAATTAAAACTTGTTATAACTAAATGTACCAATCCTCATTAAAAAAAGCATATTTCTGTATCTTTTTTGAGCTTAGAGAAAGATTGAGGGGGGACTGGTGGGTTGTTTCTTTAAAGTCTGCTGATCATCAGTGTCTGTGTAATAAACTACAAATTAATCTGCATTGTTCTGAAGGAGAGTCAGAAATATATTTGTAACACTTTATTTGTAACACCAAACATTTCTTTTCAGAGCTGAATCTAAAGTGTGAAGAATGTAAAGTAATACATTTGTTCAATTTTTAATCATTTAATGTACCATGTACCCCCCAGGATCTGAACCCATGAGTATAAGCATACAAATACAGATCTGCACACACATGCAAGCTGGGGTTGCTGATATCCCGAAAATAGACATCTTGTATACAGTTTGAGCAGTGGGCGATATAAATCAAAGTAATATCCTGTATCAACATACTGGACAATATGAGGAAGTCGTCTTGAACCAGAGGCTATCTGTGTGTACGTACAGTGCTTTAACATGCCTGACATGATTGACTAAGGTTCAGTTAAGGACCAGCAAACATTTTTCCAATTTTGACACAAATCAGCAATTACTAAAGATTAACAGACAACAGTTTCTGGTGGGAAGATTGGTGTGAATTTAATGT
This sequence comes from Menidia beryllina, assembly GCA_013363375.1. NCBI lineage: Eukaryota > Metazoa > Chordata > Actinopteri > Atheriniformes > Atherinopsidae > Menidia > Menidia beryllina. Next base: position 274,147 of record JABUIW010043889.1, read on the forward strand.
TTGATCACAAGTCTACATTTAAAAATAAGTACATTTATGCAACTCTCAGTAATATGCTAGATCAATCAGTTAAGAGGAAGACAGATACAAAGGGGTTTTCCAAAAAGGTTTGGGTGTGTATATGTGTGAAGTCTCTTATGCTGTGAGAACTGGGATAGTTTGTTCATTAGGGGTCAGCTGAGGATTTTGACAGCCTTGCATTGGATGTAGGTGTAAGCCAAAGCAAACATATTGTTTATGTACTATCCTAAAATTAATCCTGGCACCTCTGAACACAGGTACAAAATTGACTACAGCGTAAGCGTATTTTTAGGCGCACTGAAGCCACATACAGATCCGACTCTGTGGGGAACAGGATGCATTTAGTTGTGTAAACAGCATCATCAAATTATAAAACGGGCTTGAAATGGCTCAATAGATGTTAATGTAATGTATCGGGATAAAATACCAATAATCATAGATATAACCGTGCAAATATGACTCATATCCTCTCGCAGCACTTACTGTCCTACACAGATAAATGAGCAAATTGTTAAAATATAACTTCAGGTGACAAATGTAGAAGTGTTCACCATTCACTGTTCACAGGATATCTTATATCTGTTGGCTATGTCGTACGATTCTTGGGCGGTGTTTCTAGGTCGCTCTCAATTCATGAAGTTTGATTTCTCCTTTTTAATACATTTGATTGATGCCAAACAGTTTCAATGTGTCCCAGTGTTGTTTGTTTTTCATATTATGTGTTGCCACACGTAACTTCTCTTACTCTCACATTGAGACATTATTACAAATACAATTGTCAGTAGGGATCACTTGTTTTGTGAGCAGAAAGATCTGCATAAATGGAAGATCAAACCTGCATACCCCTAAGTCTCAAAGTGGTAACAGGAAGCTGAGATCTAAAAAAAGGAAGTTGGACGAAAACAGTGGCGCTTTCAGACCCCACAAGACAAAAATAGTAAGCCAGTATTTCAATTAGTTCAAGCAATGTTATCAAATCCTTGTTATTATGATGAGCTTGATAAGATTGCGGATGGAAAACTCCGCCCTCGTTTACGGTCACTTAAAACGCCACGCCAAAATGTTTTTTTTTTCTCGATTTTTTCAAAAGATGACAGCGAACGTGTTTAAACGTCGACCGATTATCTTTTACGAGAAACGTCTGCCATAAGCGTTTAAAATGTAAAACACTATCAAATAGAGGCCAATGGCTCGTCGGTGTAAAGCATCAACAAATTCCGCAACTGTTAAGCAGTAAATGCATGTTTTTCCCGGGCAAGAGATACAGTGCGCATAAACAATATTATCAGGAATCAGGTATTTTAAATTTACACACTGAAAACGTAAGCAGTCTAAGTTAAACATAAAGTTTTTTTTTATACCAAAACGTACATTTTTGGGTGATTGAGAGAACTTACCCAAAGTCGTTGAGGCAGTTCGGTTTGCCCTCTTGAGATTATTGAATGGTGTCAGCCTAGCTGAACTCAGCAGAACAGGGGAGAGTGCAAATGTCTGACCACGCCCACTGCAAGATTTTTTATATATATATATATATATATAAAAAGTGTGCTGCCAATTTCAGCTTCAGTATAAAAGCAACCCACTCATACCTGTCGGGCATAGTCTGCCTCATGAGGTCTGCCTCCTGGTGCCAGTGGTGTGTGTGTGTGTGTGTGTGTGTGTGTGTGTGTGTGTGTGTGTGTGTATAACATTGTTTAACTTTAAATTGTCAAAAGTAATATTTATTGTACTTGCACTGTGTTCAACAGATGAAAATTTGTAGGTGCTTTATTTCCATGAATAAAAATGAGGAAAATCATCTCTTCACAATCACAAAAGTAAAAAAACTTTAATGTCAATCCTTCCACTGTGGAAAGTGCATTGGAAGATGTACATTTGATTGGTTTGAACATATTGCCATTTTCATCTTTATCCTAGATGAAGTGATAAAAAGTTATTCGATAATATTATGTTCCTATTTAAACTATGGTACAGCAAATAAACTGGCTTTTAATGCCAAGTTCTACCAGGTAAAGATGGATATCAGCACTTGAGATAAAACATAAAGAAAAGTCAACATATTCATAACTGCTGTTTTCAACTAGCAACTCTTTCAGTGAACTGTTCCACAACTGAACATTACACTTAAAAATAACTGAATTTTAATATCTACATTTTGTACAACAATAGTGTCTATTCAGCAATTTGTTAATCCTTCCTAATAGACAATTTTCACAGTTCATCATCCATTGGCATGTGAGTGGATTCAGAGAAAAGTTTTGAAACACAATATACACAGAATTATTTTGTCATCTCTCTCGGATTCTGATTTATCACTAAAATCTGCTAGTTAAATAATTTTACCCGAGATTCCAAATGTTCACCTTCACTATTATACATTCTATATGACAGTCAGTTGTGCCTGCAAAACACAAAAAAAGTGGAGCCTAAAAAGTGACACTTGAAAAGTTCTTGTAATAACATTAAAAGACTAATTTAAATGATTTAGAGAGATAAACAATAGTATCTCTTTGGCTGAATATTCTCTTGTATTTCTTGATTTCACATGTGTCCTTGGTGCTGTTACTACTGCCGGTCAGTAAAAAGGTAAGTAATCAAAGGTCAGTAATTCAGAATTCTTAAATGAACCTTTTCTGTGCAAGACGTTCAAAGTCCTCATGTTGTATTGCACTGCTTCCAAGTGAATTTCACCACAACATCTTATAAAATTAGGAAAAAGTCTCATGTGCTTTTTTGTTAGTCTGTTAGGCATTCCCAGCATTCAAAGAACATTGCAGGAAATCTTTTCTTCCAGTACAAAAAGACAGTGATCAGCTGTCTCAGGGAAGTGCCCCACTAAAGGTCACAATGGGCAGACAAAGTAGGGAGCAGAAGGTGGGGTTGAGGGGCTGGATTTGGGCAGAGTTCCGGTTTTTCCGTAGCCTCCAATCAGCAGAGCTGTCAGGTTTGTAGCACACCGATATTTCACACCTTAATGACACAGGGTAAAATCATTGGTTAAAGAAGACAATACTTAAGTATTAAGAGAAATGGTTAAAGAAGACAATACTTAAGTATTAAGAGAAATGAGATTTCAGTAATTTGAAGCTTAGTAAGTTAATGGAGATAGGAAATTATAGTAGGTAAAGAAGAAATGTCAAAATTATATCGTGATGAGGAATTATTTTGTCTGAGAAATAAAGCCCCTAAAAAAAGCCCCTAAGAGCTGACAGTTTACAACTGCTCTCACATTGCCTGATAAATAGGACCATATAAATATGAATATGTATGATTTAGAATAAACACTATGTAGTCTGTAAAACTATATAGACAAAGGCTAAGAGTGTGTGAGTGAATGTCTCAATGTGGCATTTAGTGTAAAAGAACATTCACTGATCAGCTAGACAAGAAAAGTGCCTTGTAAGTACAGTCACTTTACCATTGGAGACACTAAAGTAATTCCACTTTGCAAACCCAATACAGTCTGTGTTCAACTTCTGTACATGTTCTTGTGTCCATACCTTATGACACTTTGTAAAATCTTCTTCTCATCCTGGTCCAGGCACACTGCAAATGTCGTGTTTCGAACCCCACAGACCTGCACCTTGTCAACCTTTACCTCAGTCACATTCAGCTGCTGCAAAAGTTTAAAAAAGTATTACAAGATCAATCACAAATAGATGTTTTGTTAAGACAATAAAAAAAAATCTACTGTGCAATGAAATTAGAGCATACACAAGAAACACAGACGCAAGTCATGGCAGTGTGTTTTGCCTTGCTTTCAGCTATTAAGGTAAGCATTTCTCTAATATATATGTACAGTTCCATGATGAGGTTTTCGTGTGAGAAACAGAATTGCAATCAAGGATATACTGAGGACTGGACCTTTGAACAGTAAATGCATTACAGGGTGTTTGTATCAGCACATTTCCAGGTTGCTGTAAGAACCTTAAACCACTAAGACAGATTGATGTCATATCCTACCTGGTTGTAGCCCTTCTTGCTTTTACCATTCTGCCTCTTCAGCACCTCAGTCATGGTGAGCTGCAGGCACTCCATCTTTGCATCTGAGATTTTTTTAAACATAATTTGACATACTTTGTCTGACAATAATTTTCTTACAGAGACATCACACTGAAAATATACACAAAGCTGGTAAATGTGATAGAAAAAATATTTAATCTTATGCCAATGATTTGGGGGAATTAATAACTAAGTGAATAAAATAACAAATGCTGCTTGAGAAAATAATGATGGAATGATATGCATCAAGCTATTACAGTGTTTTAATAAGATAGCAGTGCCAAGTGAAGGCCTACCTAGTTCCTCAGGGTTCTTGCATGCTTTGATTAAGTTTATTGAAGTACAGACTTTGGTTTCTCGTTTCCACTGGCTTCTCCCACTAATGAGCACCTGAATGTAAAGCAAAGGGCATAGTGTTATTCATTTAACAAAAAATAATGAATCAAACTGAGAGTAAGACTCATTATACCTGCAAGTGGTGATACCAGGTTAAACAGGGAACCCAGTGGTCCCGAGGTTTTATCATACACTTTTTGACCCGAACCCTCTTAAATACAAAAACTCCTGTGCAGAGAGTTCCCACTTAATTTGTCAGTTTTTTCTTTATCCTTGTGTCAACATCCATCCATCCATCCATCCATCCATTTTGTATACTGCCCCCGGCGGTCGGCATGGGTACATCCAGGACAAGTCACCAGCCCATCGCAGGTCAACAGATACAAACAATCACACACACTCACATCCCTCTAATGTAAATTTATTCAAATTTGGATTGGGTTAATAACATCACCAAGGCATACTTATCCTGAAGCAAATTGGGGAGACCACAGTCAGAAACAAACTTAAAGGGGAAATTAGCTACTGTTCATAGAAGGTGATGGAGAATAAACTTAGAGATGCTCTTACCCTGTTGTACACAACCTCCAGTGTGAGAGGCACTGCTTCTCGGTCACCATCAATGCCAAACCGCTTACTGGCAGCACCTAAATTAAATAGGAAAAGGATACACACACATGCACTTTGTATTGACTTGTCTAAGAGCATAGCAGTTCTGTAATGCAGCAAGGCAAACAATGAAAAGAACTCCACAGCATTTGGATTATTTTTTTGTAATGGAAAGTAATCAGTGCTGCTAACTATGTCAGAATACTATGAAATAATGGAAAAGCAGGAATGTTGTTTCCACAGTAACTTCTGCCCACAATTCATATACAGCTTTTCCTCAACTTTCACTTCTTTTTTTCACTTCTGAAGGCATGAAAAGAAATTAAAAATAAGAAGTGCAAACAGTGCTGAAAAGTGACATGAAAAGTAGAATCGGCATAATTCACATGGAAAAAAGCATTCAAATAATAAGTGATGATGGATTTTATTATACAGAAATGTGCACAGGTTGCTAGGGATATCTGTTTGGCCTGCACTTACCCATGGCTTTTATTGCTCGTGTTCCTGCTGTGTGACCCAACTCCAGTGAGTGAACAAACACCTCAGTTCTCCTCTCTCCACACGCCAGCGTCAACTGCAAAACCAAACACCATGCATCACTTCCTGTATCTGACCATTCTGGGTCCTGTTCTCTACTCACAAAACCTTAGTGATATCTGGAAAGAAAATGAACAGACACATATCACAGCTATGTGTATTTTGTGTCATGTCTGACCTCAGCCTGGTAAAGTTGAATTAGAGCTGGCCGAGCAGCATAGCGGCAGTAGTACAGCACCAAGTCTGCAAGGATTGGTAGACGCTGCTCATATGAACTCTCGTAAGAATGCGACTCTGTTTTTGAAGTTTGCTGTAATGACATTTATACGTTAGACAGTAGTACAACGCATTAAGTCTTGCATAATGTCAGTTTACCGAAACGCCTTTATATTTGACACAGCAAAAGAGAAAACTGGGGGACAGCAATGTACTCTGGGGGATAAAACCAAATTAAAACAGAAAAGTTACACTCCGGATGTACCTGGCAAACAACGCTGGCAGGTAGCTTGAGCAAGCTGAGTGTGTTCCTTTCATACCAAGGGTCAAGCATGCCAAGGAGATGTGCAATGTCATTAGTGCTGTTGCCCGTGTCCATTTGGTTTAGATCCTGTATGTGAAAAGCAACACTTAAAACCAAACAGTGGAGAAACCTCTTATGGAGAAATATATGTTCTCACTTTGCTTTTACATTCTTGCTACAATCATGCAAGCTTCTCAGTCCAAATATCTGAAATTTTATTTAAAAGTTGTGTTCAGTATTAAAATTTTCCACTGAATCAAAATTTTCAAATATTTGCAAGTGATCTGAATGGACCTGCAATTAAGCTATACAAAAGTATATGACACAAAAAGCGTTGTTACATGTATATGTACTACCATTTGTGTTCAAATGAAGTCATTCTGATATCAGACTCTGTGAGTAAAGGTTCAAAACATTCTAATTGTACCAATTTCCTGTGATTCCTACATGCATGCAAGTATAACTAAAACACTACACAGACCTTGTATTTAGTTTTAAATATTTATGCTATGTTTATAAGTGTTAGTATACCCCTTCATTTTAATGTTGCTTATAATGTTCATACGTTCATTTGTAACTATTCATCACAGTACTGAGTGATTTGAAAGTCTTTTCCTAAAAAAAGTGTTTGAAAATGATTCAGCTTGGACTTAGGGACATATACTGAAATTTTCATTCAATTAAAACTCAGTTTAGCAGAGCCAATATTGGTTGTGAAATGGTGTGTGGAAGACAGTTTTTTTTTTGAGAGGCAGGACAGAGGCAAAAAGTAGTACACAATTTGTTTTATGAGTTTTAAGTTTTGGTTGGAGCTATTCTTTGACTTACAGAAGAGAGTGCTGTTCGTTTTGGAGATCCAAATTGTAGAAGTGGACCAGAGGACCTTCGACACCCTAATCCTGCAGTGTCTCTCTTCACAGGTACAAAGTAAAACTGAAGCTTGAAGGCTCTGCTAAGATGTGGACAGTCACTTTCCTTCTTCCTGAGGCTACTGTAGGCTCGGGCCACCTTCCCTGCCACATGATCAGCACCAAATACAACTACCCTCAATGTAATATTCTTGCTGTCCTCATCAGTGCTCAAAATAGGCCGCCTTCTAAAGCAAACATGCCTGAGTGTTTGGCTTTGTGGCTTGAGTAAGGGCTCAGGACCAAATAACTTGACCTGCTGAGGCAGAGAATTAGAGCGTGTTTCTCGAACAGCTGAAATATCTTTCGATTCACTGTTTCCCAAGCTCTTGGCTCGGGAAAGCAAGCGAGGATTTTTAGGTTTGATAAAAAGTCTGTAGAAATGCTGGCTGAGACGGGCAGAAGCTTTGTTCAGCTTTGGTGAACATTTCTCGGCAACTGGAGAAGAGCAGATGTAGTCATCAGAATCTTCAAAGTAGTCACTATCAGCTCCAGAAGTGACTGAGAAGAGGGAGGGAGCATAGGACTCTGAAGCAAAGGATAGCATGGAGAACATGGAGTCTTTGGAGGTAGTGGACAGGGATGACATAGTGGAGAAGGTAGAAGCCCGATGACTGCCACTGTAGTCATTGGGGATGATTGATATTGAAGTAGACTCCACTCCATGTCTCTCCTTGTCTTTTTCTTCCTCGTCCTCTTCCTCAACGTCAGTTTCTGTCACATCTTGCTCATCATCATCAAAATCGACCTCTGCAGAATTCCCATTTCTGGTCAAGTTATTAAGCTCAGGCTCCAAAAGGTGGTTCAGAACATCTGTAACAGTCAGATATGACTTAACACATTGAAAATAAAACTTTTCAAAAGCTAGAAAAATACAATTCACAAAACAATATCAATAAAGCTGTACACATTACCAAAGTTATCCTTGTCCCAGTGAAACATATAACACTTGGCAGTTGGCAGGGGTAATGTTTGCAGCATTCCTAATGGAAAAACAGACAAAGACTAAATAGAATACTGTGCAACCCTAACCCTTCAAATATAAATTAATCATTCACCATATGCTAACTAAACTGCCAGCCTTGCAGCAAAGAAAAGCAGCCTTCTTACCATCAGAATTCGTCCTATTGTGGGCAGGGATTCTCAGCGTCTCACTTAGTTTTTCCAGTCCCTTAATGAGATGACTTCGTGCCCTCAGTGGCTCACTCATGACTGCGGCCATTTCTAAGATGTCACTCACAGATGAGTAGATCTCCTCCAGGTCATTCACAGCTTTTGCCTTCAAAATTAATCATGCCACATTAAAAAGGTGCTGAATTTTTTGGCACATCATGTATTGCTGCATAGCACTTGTGGTCAGTTTGATTTAATTCTTTTTATCCACCCCCTGTTCTATAGTGAGTATGTGTTGAAATTTCAGCACATACCTGCAAGGCCTTGTGAATGCTATGCAGAGGAAACTTGGTTCCTAGTGTGGACTGGAAAGCATGTTTAATCAAGGTGATATAGGTTTCTTTCCGTGAGTGCTGAATGCGAGTGAGTTGCTCAGCCACCATGAGAAAGTCAGAAGGAACCTCACCCGGGTTCATCAGCAACACAGTCCTGCAGGCAGCAGATGGGTGTGATTAAGTGCGGAGCTCTGATGAGAGAGGACTAAAACAGGATACTACAGTCTTCAGGCTGGATGTGTGAAACTGAATTTTGACTCTGACAAAGGACCAACCTCATATAAATTACTTCAATATGACAGCAGTTTTAAAACGTTGCAATGTATATCAGATGTACTACAGGTCAGATAATATTTTGGTGAACCACAACAAAAAAAAAGGATAAGTGCTGATTTTAGTAAAAAAGAAGAAGATACACAAGTAAAACATATTCCTTTCAGGACTGAAAATGAATGGTAACATATATTTTGAATAGCTCTTAACAGGTAGAAATATGTGGTATACAGCTTAGGTATTTTATGATACAAATAAGTCTGAATATTATAAGCTATTACAAGGAAAATGTGGTGAAATAAAAAAAAAAAGGAAATTACATTTTTTTAAATCGGCCAAAATTATTACATTTTATCAGTAAATTCTATTCAGCTAGTTCTCTAGTTTTAAATATGAAGACTGAGTGAATAGTTGTATAACTTACATTGTCTTTGAAGATTCATTGGAGGTGTTCAGGCCTTGTTCTTGTCTTACCAGTCTTTGAAAAGAAATCCCTGTGACAAGAGCACAATCATGATCATCATCTGCTGGAACAACTGCACAAAAGATTTACTGGGACTTCGAATACATATGGGGCCTTTTTGTTTATTGTAGTCAGAAAAAACAGATCATTAATGTGAAGTGATGGAAAAAATGTATCCCTTTGTCACAAAAACTGACAACTTACTAATCAATTCACATTGATTTAGTTTTTTCAACTATCAGTTTCTTTACTTATTTCTGGAAATATCTCTGCGATTTTTTTTGGCAGAGTTACATCCGCTCAAAGTTAAAATCATGACAGAATGCTTTGACTTAATTGCCACACCATTATGGAAACATTTAAATCCCACTGTTTCAGCATCATGCTGCATGCAATTCTTTAATGTGTCACAAGAGGGAGTGCATCTGGACATGTTTATAAAAGAAATAGTATTGCTTAACAATAGATTTACCTGGGGCCTTGATTTCTAGCTGTAGTGTGGAGAGCAGTTCCCTGCATACACTGCTATAAGGTTCAGGCCATGTGAGGAAGCAGCAAAAAACTTCGATAGCTTTCTCCAGGAGTTCTGTGTCCGGTGGACAGTATGGTGTCTGTAAGCAAAGTACAAACAAGTTAATGTAATATAACACCAGCACAACCAGTGATTTTAACATCTGTTGCATGCCTCCTCCCCTCTGCCAAAATTGTGTATTTTTTTAAAGTGCTAACTGTGCCCATTGTATTGTAAACAGCCACTACACTGAGGTTGCTGCCTGTAATGACAAAAGCCAAACTGCTCTTTGAATAAAGTCTGATTAGCCCAACATACTCTGTGCGTTTCTATTCTTTACAAGCAACCCCTGCAACATAATTTGATTTGCAGCCAATTTAATTGAGGTCATATTTAATTTCATGTAGTAAGAATAATCCTTTGTCATTTTTTTATAGTCAACAAATGGATGAACGCATATCATCATCATAGTAAGAAACACTTTCGATTTGTCATAAAAACAGTTATTTTAAATAGTGGCCTGTCATTTTAGGAAGGGATGTACTAAATCTTTCATGAATGGTAATTTGGTTGTAGGTTACATCCCAATTTCAATGCAATGCAATTTACATTGTTAAGAAGAAATGTAGCATACAGTTGTCCCACCAAGCAGTTTCCAATTTCCAATGGTGAGACTTTCCTAAAAAAAGATTATGAGCCTTTGGTGTGCCTTTTATGGCCAGTGATTCTTACACACTCTTGAAGCAAATATAAGATTCTATGCACTGATTCTACATACTGACATATTATCTGAATTTGAACAAACAAGCTGTTCAAATTGGCAACATCAGTGAGTTTGAGAGAAATGTAAAGATGATTAACAATACTGAAGAAGACAGTAGCATTTTCAATGAAGTTATGTTTCAGTTTTAATGATTATATAATAATTTGCTAATTAATGCTACTAACTCAGAGATATTGAACTCAGCAGTGTAATATTGCCATTTTTTCAGATGATGCAACTTTTCACTGGCTCTATGTTGACATGTGTTGTGCAGCAAAATGATAACATGCACCATTTGATCTGAAGCATGAATGCAAGTCTGTCTTACTGAAATGTTGAAGCTGTGTTCATTGAATTTTTGACGACAAAATTTTGTTCTTGCAAGTATTTTTTCTAACTGCGCTAGAAACTTTAGTCTTTGTAACACACCAACAACCACCACAGTTGTTCAAATTGAGAAACGACAACTTACATTTTGAGTTCTCTTATGTGGAAATACATTGAATGGGTCAGAGAGGTGACAGACGGTTAAAGCAGTGGCAGATATCTTTCCCTGTTCAAAGTCTGTACCTGCAGAAGTGTGGAGGCGAACATGATGGCGAGTGGAACCACTAGCTCATACTGACACTGCTCCTGAACCTGAACTCACACAGTGGATAAAAAATCATATTTGCAAACAGTTATTTAGGGATTATTTTACTGTTGTATAGATGCACAATATTTTATGAATTTCATCTTACATATTTTGTCTTCTGGATGATCTGTTGTAATAAGATGAGGAAGTTGTCAGGGTCTCTCTTCACCAGCTCCTCCAAACTCCAGCGGTTCATCGACTGACCTGCTGAACACATCAGCACTGGAAAAAAAAATCACAAGTTCTTTCATGGAAATGCAGACACTGACTGTATACAGATATCTTTTCAACTTAACAAATTGAGTACAATAAGGGTGAACTTTTAAGGAGGAAAACATCCACTTTTTCAAAGTTTCCCGAGTATATACAGATGCTGAGACCAACTAAGGTTTATGAGCTATGAGTGAAACAGTCAGTGAAAACATTCTCTCACAGCCTTGAGCCTAACGTGAGCTAAAAACAACAAACCCTGATCAGATTACTTTAGACCGATATTGGTATTACATGGGTGTTTAAACTGTTGTGAAGACACCCTCTGAATGGCTTATTCAATCACTTTTAAGTCAACTGGGACTAGCAAGGGACTTTAGATTAATCTTTGAAACTTTATGTTCGCACATTACTCAAGTTCTCTAGATACCATTTGAGGGTATTCTCTAAATGTACAAGATAATCTGAGACACTGGCGAGTCTAACTAGTGTTGCATTGGCTTTGATAAAAGTAAAAATAGGCAAAGAACTGCGCCTGAAAATAGGTATTAAAAGTTAATACAATGATGAAGTGTGGCTGTAGCAGCAAATCGGGAAATATATTAAACAAATATTTTCAAATCATTACTTGCAACCTGTGTTCATTTTACAGCATACTACAATTCAACAGCTATAACCAGGGTACAGACTACTTATGTCAAATAAGATGACTGACTTGTGATCAGAGGTGACCAGTAACAAAGTAAACTTACCGAGTACTGAGTACAATAATGAGAATTTGTACTTTGAGTAGCTTTTTTATTTTTTGGGGGGGAAAACGCATTACTTCACTCCACATACATTTTATTCCACAACTTCTGTTGTCTATTTTGGCCCTCTGACATGCTGTAAAAAAGTAAAATTCACTACTCTCCTGTACAGTAGGTGCCAATATGCAGCTTTAAACTATTTGCATGAAAATCAAAAAAGGAAGAGTTAGTCTTGTCCTATAAGTGTTGCTGTACAGGTACAATGGGCACACTCAGATGGGTGATAATGCTGACATGAATCCGGGGTTAGACTCGCACTGTTGTAATTTTAGTTAAGTCTCAAGTTGTTCTGGTGTAAACTTTACATGTACTATTTCAAGTTCCAGCTTTCCTCAAGACTTCAGCTAAAATATTTCAATGTATTTAACTTATTTAAATTGAGCCAAGTCTTGTCAGCAGGCATTAGCCCTGCATCTAGATGGTCACCAGTTCAAATCCCCGCTCCCTACCTGGGGCATTAAATCTACCAAATCTACCTGCCCATGTAGGACTGTAATAGTGCAACTGGTGTGTGCCTTTGAGACCTTTTTTAGGTACAAAATGACACTTCAATGTTAAATATGACCAAGGAGTGAATTGATAATGTATCAAGCTGTTAAGTGTCTGGAAATGTTTATGATTACAGTTATTCAAAATTGTTATAATTTATTTAGAGTTACTGTCCAGTCCATTTTATCAGAAAAAAATGTCCATTGTTCTCAACTACACTCAATTAAAATGCACTGCTAAATGCACTCCCTGGGCTGCCATCTTATCGTGGTGGAGGGGTTTGAGTGTCCCAGTGATCCTAGGAGCTATGTTGTCCAGGGCTTCAAGCCCCTGGTAGGGTCACCCAAGGCAAACAGGCCCTAGGTGAGAGATCAGAGGAAGTGCAGCCCAAAGACCCCTTATAATGACTACCATAAATCGACCCAGTGTTTCCTCGCCCGGACGCAGGTCACCGGGGCCCCACCCTGGAGCCAGGCCCAGAGGTGTGGCACGTTGGCGAGTGACTGGTGGCCAGGCTTTAGCCCATGGAGCCCGGCCGGGCTCAGCCCGTAGAGGCCGCATGGGCCCCCCCTCCATTGGGCTCACCACCCATAGGAGGGGCCAAAGGGGTCGGGTGCGATGTGGAGGGGGTGGCAGCCGGAGACGGGGACCTTGGTGAACCGATCCCCGAACTCTGGAACCAGCCTTCTTGAGAGGGGTTGGACGCTCTACTACTCTGGAGTTGCCCCTGGTGAGAAGCGCCGAGCAGGAGTGGCCCGCCATCCCAGGGCCTGTATGTTAGGGTTTACCCCGTGAACGAGAGGGTAGCCTCCCTTCGCCTTTGGGTGGGGGGACGGGTGCTGACTGTTGTTGGTGCTTATGCACCTAAAAGCAGTGCAGAGTACCCACCCTTTTTGGAGTCCTTGCTGGAGGGTGCCCCCCCTGGGGTCTCCCTTGTTCTGCTGGGGGATTTCATGTGGGCAATGACAGTGAGACCTGGAGGGGCCTGGTTGGGAGGAATGCCCCCCCCAGCTTGAGCCCGAGTGGTGTTTTGTTGTTGGACTTCTGTGCTTGGCACGGATTGTCCATAACGAACACCATGTTCAGGCATAAGAGTGTTCATATGTGCTCCTGGCACCAGTACACTCTAGGCTGCAGTTCAATGATCGACTTTGTTGTCGTTTCGGCTGACCTGCGGCCGCATGTTTTGGACACTCGGGTGAAGAGGGGGGCGGAGCTTTCCAAGAAAGCTTTCTAAGAAAGCAAGATGTACATTATTGAGCCAGGATTGAGATGGAACTGCCGCAATTCAATTAGTTTAACCACAAACAACAGAGATTGAATGACAGAGAGTCTTCATTTAGATGGAACTGCCGCAATTCAATTAGTTTAACCACAAACAACAGAGATTGAATGACAAAGAGTCTTCATTTAGTTAGTATTTAGCTGTAAAAATAATCTTCCAGATAATATCACAAAATAACTGCAAAGTTTAAGTATATTCACACAAAAGAGGATAGTACTGTCCAAACAATTTGGAATCATACCTTCGATTTGCAAAGCTTTTTGGCCTGAAATAAAGCAGGTTTATTTCAAACACCCTTAATCCCATGTCAGAAACTTGAAGAGCACCATTAAGCAAGTATCTAATCATTAGTGTATAGAAAAAAAAACGAAAAACACTTACTACTTATAGCTGTAGGTTCTTTTGTTATTAGACAACTAATTTTCGGTCAAATCATACACTACATGTTTTGATGGTACACTTCTGTGATCATCAGAGTTGTCACTGAGTGAGAGACATGTATGCAACTCCTTGTTTGACTAAAAATTACATTTATTAGAATACTTAAAGCTATAACAACCCCCCCCCCTCAACTTAATGGTATGGAGGACGGATGGATTGATAATACTTTTATTATAAACTATACACAAGATAAACATTAACATGGCATTGACTTGATTGTAATTTGGGTGTTTTTTGCTGTACAAAACAGAAGTACCTTCCAGCCTTTAACTGTCATTTCTGGAGAACTTCAAGGGTGTGTTGACACCTTTGTCTTTGTTATTCTTGACACATGTTTGTCAGACATGACAGGATGTATTTCCTGATGCAAGATATAGTAAGTTAGCACACGTGTCACTGTTTGTCATCGTTTTTGTTAAGAATGTAGTCTCGGGTTCTTGGTTTTAAAAGAATTGAATGCTTTTGTTAAAAATGAACTGAATGAAAAAACTAATAGACCATGAATGTTTTGTTTAAATCCAAAACAATACCAAAACTTAGAACTTAGAAACTTAGAAGTAACTTTTAAAAAATGAAAAAGAAAACTTGAGACAAGTTGGCAAATAGATGTATTGTTTCACAGAATTTAGTTTTTGATTTCACTGTGGAAAAAAAACATGTTAAAGTATGAATGTGGTATTTAAAACCACACAGATCTGACATCTATCACACTGACACAACTGAAAGGTTGCGGTTAATGTCATCCATCATTCTTAGTATCTTTTCTGTTTTCATGAAAGCAACAAATCTGAAATAAATAAGTCTGCACAGAAATATGATTGTAGTATAAGAGTATAACATATTTGCCAGTTGATGTTTCTGGTGTGTTTTTTCCAGTAAATGTTTTTGTGCTATAATATCAGAAGAAAAATCAGTGCGTGATTCCCTGGGGAACTTTACAGCTATGTCCTGAAAAACATTCCATCTTTAAAGATAAAGGTGGATATTTCAAATTATCTTGCTAAGATGTAAAAGATGAATGTCACATGTTATCAGACTTGGAATCAGAACTTAATTTACCAAGTATTTCTACATACAATAAATCTGGCATGGTTGTGACGCAAAACCTAAAAAAGTATGTAGAAACAGAAAAGAAGAATAAAGTGTGATAAGGAGAAAATAAACCTGACATAAACCTCATGTCAAGTGAAATGCCGTTAGACAGCAGGAAACCAGAAAAAACAACCTAAAGTATCAGTTCAAATGTAAAGCATGGGCTATCACAGTATGAGACCTAGTTAACACTGCATCCGTGTGTTGTTCTGTGCAGCACTGACTGATGTGGATGTCTGCCCTTGCTTTTACACCATGCACCACAGTAACTCCTGCCTCATGATGCCAACCTCACACGCTGTGGTCTGCGATACCACTTCCTCCCAGCTGTCTATTCACACAACTTCCTCCTACACCCAATAATACGCTACCCTGGTGATCTGAAAGAAACAGTGACAACAACCAACTCAGACACTTCTCTGCTCATTTGTCACAATCTCTGTCACACAATTTCTAGCGTTAAAAGAGTGTGAACAAACAACTGCCTTCTGTTATAGTTAGTGCTCAGCAAAGCTCTTATTGCATCCAAATGTGTGTACTGGTGTAGATTAGTCTGACAAAATATGCTGCTTTCACCATCTCAGAAATTGAATTTTGATGATACATAATGGTACAACATTTTCTGCTAGTTTATTCTTTACATTTTTTTATTATTATCAATCTACCTATTGCAAATCTTTAAAATAATTTACACCGAAGGAAATCATTTTATTTTGAGGATTGATATAGATTTTTTCAATCTCTTTACATTTAATTAAATCATACCATGAATGATACCATCAAATTATACTTGTTGCCTTGGTGGAGCTCTGAAGGGTATTCTTTTCAGGAGAAATTTGTGTTTTTCTTCTTTTTAAGAAGTTTGAAAATGGTATCATTCAAATCCATGTGTTTCTTAGGAGGTTTATGGGGACTAACTTCAGTATAGTTTGTTTTATTTAAGTCTATTTAGTCTATTAGTTTGCTTCTATTACATTGCTATAAGCCATTTGGCTTGGAAGATCTACCTCCGTAAAACTAATTTAAGCAATTTAAGGATGGAAATTGACATGCTCGAAATGTAAAACCTTGGTTTGAGAGGGACCTCAATGAAGGTGATTCTGTCCCCTACAAGTTTTACTTCCATTATTTTATGACACTTCCACAAACAAAAGTGTAATTACTGTATAATGTCCCTGTATCAAGAGTAGAAAAATAAACATTTTCAATCATATTGTTCATCTGTGCCCATTCCATTTGAGAACATCTGAATATGAGAAGGCATACCAAACATAAACCAAGCCATTACTTAATAGCTCAGATGTTTCAGTAAAAAAAAGTGGGACTTTGATAAGCTTTATTTGCATGAGGGCCTGGTAGTTACATTTGCAATAGAACAGCAACATCTGAAAAGAAGAACGATAGCAAATCTATTACAACGAATACAGTGGGATTCTTTCAATTTGCAGAGGCTGAAGGAGGTTTATAGGAGGTTAACATTTCTGTTCCATTTGAGCAACGCAACAAACCTTATAACTAACAGATGATATCAACATTTTTTAATTATTGAACTATTATGTCTCTTTACACTTATTAGTTTTTCTTTTAAAAAACATGTACGGTGAAAAACTTTTGGACCACACTAGCCAGGGTCAAAAAAGTACTGAGAATGTAATGAGGCTGGTTTTCAATTTAAAGATACAGTTGTCCTTTCTCCTAATGTTTTTTTCTGTAGTAGCAATGCAAATTCGTTTAATAAAGTATTTTATAAAACCTACCTAAAAATACTAGCAGGCCTTTGAGATCTTACCATTCCAGTGGTGTGCAGACGTGGGGCTTTGTCT
This sequence comes from Menidia beryllina, assembly GCA_013363375.1. Classification (NCBI taxonomy): domain Eukaryota; kingdom Metazoa; phylum Chordata; class Actinopteri; order Atheriniformes; family Atherinopsidae; genus Menidia; species Menidia beryllina. The sequence goes on from JABUIW010043889.1 coordinate 291,321, forward strand.
CAACCCATCCAGGCATCTATCCAGGGCGTGTTGGATCCGGTCCTCTGTGCATGAGGTGTGCTGCATCTTTACTGCTCTGACTCTGAAGAGGAACAGGAAATAGAGTTGATATCAAACATAGAGATACAAGATATTGTGCCAGCCTATGTATTCTGTGGAATATTATGATCACCAATTGTGTCAATACAAGCCAACACACACTGTTCCATTTTCGTGAACATCGGGCTGTGTTATCACATCTCTTTTGCATGAAGGCAGATCGTCCGCTAAGCATGAAAATGAGACCAAGAGGATACACAAACCATAAAGGGAAATGAGAAGAAAAGCAGATGCAGGTATATTTGTGTTGACGTTTGGTTCCTGTAGCTGCAAGTTCAATTCAGTGCAACCCACGTCAAATGTCTCACTTGAGCATAAATGGAGAAAGAATCTGGCTTGAAAATTCCAGTATGACAATATTACCACATGTCCACTTGCAAAGGTGTGCAGACTTGACTTTTTTCTTTCATTTTTATCAATGCATTTGGGAAATGTTCATGCAGCAACTGAGTACAAACACAGGTTTGGCAAGCTGTTTCAGTTCTGTTATGAATTTGTATCAACATGCGGTTAAAAAATGTAATAATGTTTATTAAAAACAAATTCATTTGGATTTTCTTCGGCGTCAAGAAGATCAATTATCCTTTAAAGACAAAGATGCTGCTGCTTAAAAGTTGGACTTGTAAACCAAAAACAAAAATATAAAGATGATGTTTTAGGCAAGGATAATAGGTCAGTAAAAACAGAAGTTGATCTGTTAAAAATGGTCCAGTGACCCCTCACTAATAATGAGAGCACCTCACAATCTGTAAATTCCCCAGCTGTCTCTGTGGGAGTGTATACACATAATTAGATTAGTCACCAAAACCACCCTTTAAAAAAAAAGTTTTGTATTCTCTGTTTTTGGGTTGTTATGATCAATTAACATTTTTGACACAAGGAATAAAAGATAAAATAATGGTCAATCCATATTTAATCTATGGAGAGAACAAAACAAATACAGACATATTAGTGATTTCCTCATACTTTTCTTCCCAACGGGGAAACCATATTTTATATTCATATCATAAGAAGCTCTGAGGTTTTATGTATAGTATCTGCAGGAAGGAAAAAGAATCAGATAAACTGGATTGGTCATAAGATCTCCATCCAGACATTAAAAACCTAAAATTATTGGCAATAAGTTTTAGTCCTTGGAGTACCTGTTTCTAGACGTTTTAACTTTAAGGTAAAACGTTGCTGATGATGCAAAGTGTAACCATTTAACATATTTTCAACAGCTCTCTTGACTCATATGAGAGTTTAGCTGGGTAATGGAGGATAAATATAGCAATTGCAAATACTGGAAAAAACTCTAGATTGGAGAAGCAGAACCAAAACTTCTCTAAAAAGATTAGGAAAATACGCAAAGCTTTTAAAAGACTTTAAAGACTCATTTAATTTTTTAAAAATATAACTGTTTTTCCAATATAAAAAGTAAAAGGTAACTATATCCTTCTCATAATACTGTTGTTATGGCATGTTTGATGACAGGCCATAGACTCAAAGAATGAGCAGCCATCTCCTATTTTGTAGAGTAAAACAAAAAAACAGAAACAAATCACCAAAAATCTGTAAAAATCCATATCTCCACTGATTAAAGCATTAAGACAAGGACATACAGATATGAAGAAAAAACTTTGGCTTGAACTGAGTCAGAATTTCCCCTAAATGTGTGACAGATTTCTCATATGATATGAAACTCAGATACACACCATGTATGGTGATTGAAGTGTCAACACGCTCCTGCTTTACAACCCGCTAAATTAATTATTAAAGCTGACACAAATACTGTATGATTAAAAGTATCTTGTTCTTTGGAAGAATACCGAACATGACATTGGGTGGTTAGAACAAAGGTAAAGGTACATATGCAAACCCGTCAATATTGTTCAACCAGCAACTATATTCAACAATATCACACCATCACCATTAATTTTTTTATGGATACATTGGATACCATGTTGAGACACATTAGAATTTCAGCCAACTCTTTATCAAAATGTTTGGGGTTTTTTTTACCAATGAAACTAATCTATGGCATTTTTTGGGAAAAACTGCTAGAAACACAGTGGCAAGACATAATCTAAATGGATGTAATTTAAAATATTTTACTTTATCAATACAAAAACCTTATTAAGAGAAGAGAAACCCTTATATTGTAAGCTATAAAGGTCTACATTAAACATTTGAGAAAAAGCAGACAATGTCCAAAGACAAAACTACGACTACTTTATGCCTTCAGGCCACAATCCTGCACAATAAAGTGTAAACACTCTTGCACTGTGCAAACATATGAACCTCAGACTTCATCACAGAAGCGGGGCAGGAAATCCAAGTTCAGGAGGGCCACAAGAATGAAACTCAATTATCCCACAGCACTTCACTCCTTCCCTCAGATTCAACAACAATACCATCATCTCAAGATGTAAACAACACAGCTACATATACCTATCTCCCTACAGTTCCTCCCTCCCTCCCATGCTTGTATTGTGTCCGAGAGGTTTTCCAGATGGCACGGAGCAGGGTCTTCAGAGCAGAGCACAGTGGATAACCTGGCTAAGGGCTCCGGTCATTGTCAAAGTTGGACAGACCTGGATGAAAGCCCGGTGAGAGTGGAAGGAACTAATAAGTTAGAGTTGTGATGACTCCAGTATCCCGAATAGGGTTCAATGGGGACATGTAAAAGTAATAAAAAAAATAGTTTAAGTCATCCAACACAATTCAGTGAGTATGTAATCCAACAGTAACAGTTTTGTCAGGTCATCTAATGTGTAGAGAAAACCTACTAAGAACTTGTTTGAACAAAGAATGGCACTTTTATTTTAGATTATGATATTTTTCAGCAAACCCCCCACTTATTGAACATCAAAGGCTAGGATTGTCCTGTAAAAAAAAAATCAGCCACGTGTTGAAAGGGTTTATCACAGGGTTGTTTACTTAAAGCTGCCTGTCATATTGCAAATACATGTTTCATAAGAGGATGTATGCAGTACATCCCTGAGAGTCAGTAAGGTCACTTCCACTTTTTCACAGGTTATCTTGCAGCAGTCTGACAAAAACAAGCAGAGTTTCTGCAGTGAGTGAACTAAATTTGGAGTGCCACAGCACTATGGCAACCCTGACTTGAATAAATGGAATATCAACAACATTTTAGTAGAACGTGGTCCTTAAAAATAAAATCTCCCGAATACTGCCCCTTACTTTACCTTGCTGTTCTGGAGGAACTAAAGCATACATTTTCTTTGAGGGATCAAGAAGGAGAGACTGCTACTACCATCCAAATGACCCCTGATGTCAAAGCTGAAAGGCTTGAAGAAAACTCTTGCTCTTAAAAACATGTTTTTCTTAGGAGTGAGGGGAATAAAGTGGGATTAGACCCAAACAATGTATGTTCTTGTTGCTTGTGCTAATCAATACTGCTCCCAAATAACTCAGCTACTAACCGGGCTTATGATCCTTTCTCATATCAAATAGTTTTAAGTCCACTTTAGAAACTAAATGAATATAGATTATTGCTTTGTATTGCTTTGTTCCCACCTCTTATTAACAGTCACCCTGCTTTCACCTTTTCAGTCCGACTCTCTTTTGGTCCTCTTTTGATGGGTATTATGCATGTCAACATTTCCCAGACGATCAGACACTTAAATCAAGGCACCTCCTCTGGTGTTTGTATTTTTCTCATGCCCTTTACTTTTTTCTACCTCTCCATCTCGTCACAGGCTGCTTCCCATCGCTCCCACTGACTCCATTACCAACTGCTTCCTAACAGGAAGACAGCTTCCATGCTTTTGCTGTGGAAGCAGGTGCCTTGCTATTGTTGTTGTGTGATCGCACTCTTAGATATACTCCCACAGACCAAAAAGGAGATCTCTGTAGTGTAAGTGTGCCTGTCTTTTAAAAAGATTTTCCTGATAATCAAATCCAGTTTTCCTTTGGCAGCCCACAATGCTCTTAAACAAAGCATACTCATTTGTTTTGACCAATTTTTAAATCAAAATAAGGAATCAACCTTTGGTTACGGATCTTATAAAGACCCTCAGGGTGTCAGTTTACCTTTGAACAACAATATTTCTGCATAGTTATGACATCAGAGTCTATTTACATTGTTTGTTATTCTCTGAAGATAGAAACGAGCCCAAACAACTGTGGTACTTCTACTCACAGGTTATTAAACACCATCCTCTCTCAGCTGAACCACTGCATGGGAGCTGCCCTTTAAGAAATATCTCCAAAGCTCTATTGTTATTAAGTGCTTCTCTTTAGTTCAAACAATTTTGATCAACTGTAGTAAGAGCTGGGCAAAAGGACAAAGGATATACAGTAACAAACACACACACACACACATATATATATATATATATATACACACACACACACACACAAACACATACATATACCTGAGAGAGAGAGAGAGAGAGTGAGTGAAAGAATGTATTGTAAACGTGAAGATGAAGATATCAGTGACACCACAGCCATAAAGAGATAAACAGGAAGTAATTCTGTAAAAAAAAAAAACAGAGCGCTGCACTGGGATACCACCATCACTACTGCTAGATACATAAACAGCCTTAATTACTCATATTTACAATCTGTGATAGATAGCTAAATATGTAAAATTTTCATCATAAAGAAACAGTTTATGATTTTAATATTTTAGTCAAGCCCTGAGTGCAACTCCTATGGGTCCTACTTCTTTACTGGAAGAGATTTTTGTTCTAAACAAGGTTGCGTAATTAAAAAATGATGAATCTCTTCCTATGCTTACACAAGACAATTTACACAAAGGAACGAGGAGGATTCATACCAATATTCAAATACATGACATATTGCTAACAGTTATCTTTGCACTAAATGCACCTATAGTATATTTGTCCACACTTAAGGAAATTAATTCCATCTGAATTTTACCCACTATCCTTTAGCGTCAGAGTGACACATTGGTAACAAACATAGTAAATGTATTTAAAGTAGACATGTCTTTTTGAAACTGTATTTCACTCAGCCTCTACTTGCTAAGCTTTAGGCATTAAGACCATTTGGTAAGGCTTTGGCATTCAAAGCACTTACACATAGCCTTGACAACCAATTTGTTGTTACAGCAATTGTAAATACTGGGAAAATCTTTGCATGTTAAAAAGTTAACCTAAAGCTCTGTCCTGTTTGTCAATGATTAACCACAAAGGTGTCAATTCCATGTCAGTATTGATGAGTTGGAAATTACTATAGGTTTATCTATTATTGCACTCAGGCATATACGCTATTGTTTCACCAGAAATAAGTCAAACTGAATCAAAATGTCTTGACAATTATCTACAATATTCCTCCCAACTGTTCTGTACTCTGTTAAATACAAAATGGTTAAGTTATATGAGTTATAAGTTATACGATTTGAGAGGTTTTGAAATATTTCATTAGCACTGAGTTAATAAGACAGAGAATACACGTAAACCTGGTTTTCCTTGCAAATAGTTTTTGTTCATTAAGCTGACTACTAAGATGGCATAGGTATAATGATAGCATATGATGGGGGAGGAGGGGGGGATTCAAACTTAAAACCTTTTGTGTTGTCAGACAGAGGCTATCAACGTTTGTTCAATTGAAAATAACTAAATAATTATGAATGGAAAAATGTGCGTCATTGTCCATATTGAAATAAGTAAGCTTCCCATATCGTTGCCAAGCTATCAGCATAGCTTATCAAATATCCTTGTTTTGTTTCTTTGTGCTATTTATAAAATTAACATATGTTCGAACCAAATACCCTGTCCCTGCTTTGGAAGACAAACTACCAACTGAAACCCTCAAGAAACATAAATCACCTTAAATCTTATAATTCAAATTCAGATACATGGTGATGCAAAATTTTTAGTAACCATTTACAGTCAAACAAACGTTAACGTCCATGCAATTTGCACGTGCGTGAGCAGGTCAACTTCCCCACTGTTAATTAATAAGAGTTGGCATATTCATAAACTGATATTTTTAAGTTGAAGTTCACAAAACGACTTGTGTATGGGCTCATAGAGGACGCCATCAGTGAGATTCCACAGTCCCTTCAATTCACGTACAGAAAACCGAACGTCCAACAGTTTTTGCACATGTGAGGAAACGAGCTCTGACATTTTAAAAAAGTGAGTCATAAAAAGATGGCTCTGACAGAGCCAGCTTCACATGTTTCAAAATCACCCAAGACTCAATTTGTGTCTTCCACTCATTGAATTAATTGAGTGTTTTGCCTCCTTCCAAGCCGGCGGAGTACGGACAAGTTGCCATTCAAAACAAACACTCGCGTCAGCCCCTCACCGTCTTACCTGCAGTTCAGTGCCCGGGCTCCATTATCTCTGTGGGACGTTTAACGAATCCGGGAGACGACGTTGTGTCACGGCCATTCATTCACGACGCGCAACGCAGACAAAGCCACATCCTGGGCAAGGCCGAGAAGTTTAGTAAAAACGAGGCTGCTCAGGCTGGTCGCTGCTTCTCCGCTCGTTGCTCACAGAGTGTCGCGTTGCGCACACCCTAAGGGTAATGCTCGCACATAGCAAACAGGAAACTGTACGAGTGAGGGGCAAGTCGGCACAATGCCGGAGGCTGCTCGTGCTGTTGTGTGTCTGCAAAAAGTGGGAAGTGCATGCGTGTATCTGCAGGCTACATACGCGTTCAAGAGGCTGCATGTGGGATTTTGAAGGGATGTGTTGGGTCCCTCATGGGAAGTCATCTGTTCAATGGATAGCTTTGTTCATTATTTGCTATTTATTCGGCGCCCAGTTTTCATACAAAAAATACCTCAGGATTTTAACTTTTTTTTTTTTCAGTCAGAGACTAAAATACTAAATTAACTATTGATCAACTGGTCAACTATGCACATGCAAAATTCTGTCATCTGTTGTACATTTCACTTTGAACAGAAATTAACAAAATTCCAACATCCAGCTTTTCTTGAGCTTTTTAAAATCTTGTCGTGATACAGTTTCATGAAATTATGTAAAAAGTGAACAAAATTTATAATAAATCTTTGCTCTGGATCCGTCTCTGTCAGGGAAATGCTACATCCCCTTCCTGATTTGCCTGCCATTTACATAATATCTAGTTCTGTGAATTCCCCTTTCTTATGAGGTGGTGATGAGTCATAAAAAAACAGCAGCAGCAAAAAGTTTTTAGCTCTTAAAGCCCCTGTTTCACTCTGATTAGATTTACGAATAACTTTGCGCTCTTAGTACAACCAAATATTTGGTCTTCTGTGGAAAACTCTACAGAGAATTACAATAAAAAAATTCAAGTTATTTTAAAGTCAGCATTTGATCAAACCATGACAGAGTTTTTACACTTTCTTAGTATATTCAGAAAATACATTTTGTAGATTTAAAGGTTGATAATGAGGTCGTGGCTTCTTTAACCATCAAAAATTATGCATGCCATCTTATTTGTAATCACAAGACCAAAGATAATCATTTTTTCCCAATGGTAAAATTAAACACTATCTATACCTAATCACTTCTGGAGTTAAGGACTTCTGCAAATGTCCAATTTAAAGTAGAGGTGCCCAATGTCTGTTCACAACAGCCAATGTGCTGAGGCCTTTAGAAGTTTCCCTCCTTCAACACACCTGAGTCAAGTCAATGTGCCATTAGCAGGTTTATGCAGAGCTTTTGAACTGATAAATCTAATCAGTTACGTGTTTTAAGGCAGGGAAACTTTTAAATTCTGCGGGGTAGTTGCCCCTGAAGACTGGATATGGGCACCTCAGCTTTAGAGGGACAGACCTTGCATGCATGTTTTCAAACGGTGGGAGGAAGTTGGAGAACCCAGAGAGAACCCATGAAAACTAGGAGAAAATATTGCAAACATACAAAGAAATAGAATAAACTAGTCCTTAATTAATCCAAGAGCAGGGAAACTCATTTGTTACAACAGAAGTTACAAAATATACCCAAGTGAATATACAGATATATGGAAATGATAAACAAATAGGAATAAAATACCTGTAAAGAAGAAAAACAGATCAGAAATGTAGAATTTTGAATAAAATAAATAAATTGACCTTGAGGAGACAGTGCTGGCAGAAACCAAAATATGGGATTTACATTTGTGATGGTAGATATATATATATATATATATATGTATATGTGTGTGTGTGTGTGTGTGTGTGTGTGTGTGTGTGT